>JAINUG010000021.1:600000-961717 GCA_029706075.1 Aldrovandia affinis
CATCCATGATGCAAGATGAGCAGGATTATGGATGTTATGTCTGTCAGTGTCAGAATAGATTTTTATTCAGTTTCAATTCAATTCAATTCAATTCAATTCAATTCAATTCAACTTCCATAGCTTGTTTGTGTTAGTGTGTTAACTGTAAGCCTCTATCCTAACAATTTTGGGAGTTGAACAGTAAAGACAGTAACTGCTTCAGTTATGCAGTCATGTGAACACAAGTTGGTCCCAATGTGATGGCAAGTCAGTTATGACGTATCAGTAGTGCTCAGCATGTATCAATATATTTGTGTATCAGTCTGAGTGTGACAGCATGTCTGTTTCAGTGTCCTATTGCGTTAATTTCAGTGTTTTGGCAACAGTATGACACTGAACATGGTTACAAGCCGATACATGCTGATTGCATAAGTGTATTAGTCTCAGTGTGTATTAGTGTGTTGGCGTCAGTGTGACTCTGTGCTAGTCTCAGTCTTGATGTGTGTCTTGTGCCTGTACCTGTGCCCACAGGGTTCGTGGGACTCAGCTTGACTGACCAGGTGCACCTGCTGGAGTGTTGCTGGTTGGAGGTGCTGATGCTGGGGCTGATGTGGAGGTCTGTAGATCACCCTGGGAAACTCATCTTCTCCCCAGACCTCAAGCTCAACAGGTACCACTCCCTTCTCCTCTTCCCTTCATCGGTGTGTCTATTCGTCTGTAACGACACATAAATACAGCCGGTAAAGGTCATTACCGGAGAGCTTTTGTTTGTCCTGTCTTCTGTAGGATATCATGACTGGAGTATGCTCAACTCCGTGTGTTAAACATGAGGCAGTCCACTGACTTGACATTCATCTTCCATATATCCTTAGCTGAAACAATTGTCAAACTAAATGGCATACATAAGCATTTTTTCCCCCATATTTCCATAGCCGTAGTAAACGACTACAGATGGAATCACATTAAGACTTAATCACATCAGATACATCCAAGCGATCTTGATAAATTTCAGCTACTGAGTCAGCAAAGGAGCACAAAAGTATGTACCGGCACCCAGCCAAAGAAAATCGGTCAGGCTCTGACAGTGAGGGGTTCATCAAGGGCCCACAGCCCACTGTGTGCTCCTGCTCTGCTTTGATGGCGAAGACAACTGATTTAGATGCCGGTGTTCTTTCCCCCAAGTCACGGAACACTCCCACAGGCAACAGCTTGTTAGTTTTCCCTGGCACGGTTGGCCGCGTGCAGTTTCTCGCCTCCAGCACCGTGTGAGGGAAGCACTCGTTTCCTCTATGTGTTTGCAGATAAGACAGATATTGGTCACATTCTGTTCTCCTCAGACATGTTGCTGAGAGGTCAATCTTCCATAAATCTACTGGCAGTTGCAATGTGAAAGGTACAATGATAAAGACATACAGCAGATATTTTCATTGAAATGCACTTGTGAAGTTAGAAAGAAAAGTGTCTTTTGTAGGTTGTCTGTCGTCTTAGATACTTAGAACTTTTTTGGTTTACTGTAACAGTTGAGTAATACCAGGATAAGTAATCTTGTCAATGTGTTTCCATCAGATTGCAGAGATATAAGCTGCCCTAATGTATTTGTTCCAGCCACATCACCATCGGTTATGGTTTACTAATTTTAGAATGCATGATTCAGCCATTTTCATTACAGTCATTCTGGGAATGGCAAACCAAATTGTTTCCTCTACTTCAATTTTGTCTTGCTGTGTTTTTTTATGGTCCTTCAGTACTCATAATAGGATATGTCTATTTGTTTAAAAAATCCCACTAGTCAGCTTGTTAGCAACTCACAGCAAGATTATTTATTCACTTGTAAGGTGCCCATGCTGGTTAGCAAGTGCTATTGGATGATTACTATAGCTTACATTTTTGGTTATAATCCCTGTCCCTTAATCATCATTCCATGCTGTCGGGTAAATGGTGAACTACAGCAGTGAAGTTGATCTTGTTGCTACTCTATTAGAATTTATATGCTTTTTATGTCCAGTATTACCCATTTATACAGCTGTATCTCTTAACTGCATCAAACCTGCAATGTTGAGCCTGCTTCACTTCACAGCAGTGACCGGTTTACTTGAGAGGCGTCGAAAGAACCTACAAATGTACCTTGTACAAATGTACAAATGTAAGCTGCTGCTCTTGAAGTGTATTGTTTGTCCAAAAATGATCATGTTTGCTTCAAGGCAACTCTGGGCAATTTAACAGTGAAAGGATCTGTTGGCATTGACGAAGACTTGTGCTCATTTTACAGAGTGGGTACCAAGGGTGCAGTGATTTTGTTTGTGACAGATATTAATCATTGATTCTTGTGACATATGAAAGACAGACAACACTGTTGTTCGTGGCCAGAATCTTTCTGCCTCTCTGGCACACCGCGGGCGCATGAGGCCGTGTGGTGTTGTGTGTCTGGAGTACGAGGAGTTGAGTTGCACACTCTCCACAGCCACGGTGATTATCTCGACGGGCTTAGCTAACCTTGATGTGTTCCCATAACACATACTTATTTTTCTACTCTCCGTAACCATTCAGGATGCGCTACTATATCTCCATGGTATGGCAATTTCCTGGGACTTAGAAATAAGCAGCCTATGCCAAGCCTAGCATCTGCAGCCTATGCCAAGAACATAAAATCTTGATAAATATGTATTCAGTCAATATCTGTGCTGCACTAGCCATTGGGTTGACATTTTTGAAGCACACAATGAGTGACAGACATTAACATTCTACCACCCGATCTCCTGTCTTAGGCAAGGAAGCAAACATAAAGGGGATGTAGAATATCCACAATTAAGCAAAATGGGCATCGGTGTGTTTAAGTCTAGGCAGGTTAATTTTTAAGTCTCATCAGTTTGTTGGATAATTTTTTTGGTCCACCGGTATAGTCTTGATGCCCACATTTAAATTTTTTGCTCATACATAGACCAAAACTAGTTTCTGATTCAGGGTTACATGGCAGCTAAATGGCTGTTCTTGAGCTATTTTTCAACCTTTAAGACCATTTCTCTTGTATCCGCGCAGTGACTGACTCTGTGGTAAGGAGACGTAATCGAGGTAATTACACTCAACAAGGATGAGACGTGTCTTTTTCCCCATTCAGAACTAATGAAGACTTCATCCTGGAATAATCATCTCTGTTCCTCGCAACGCGATAAGCTCCAGCAGCAGGAGTGTAATAACCAGTTCATTTACATTTTTGCTCAGTGCTGTGTCAAGGATGTGTATCCAAGTAACTGCTGTAGATATACCTGAGATGGGACGAGTATGTAAAGTGCATTATGGGACGTGTGATTTTGGGTCTGTCCACTTGGCAGGGATGAGGGAAGCTGTGTGGAGGGGATCCTGGAAATCTTTGACATGGTGCTGGCAGCGACCTCCAGGTTCCGAGAGCTAAAGCTACAACGGGAGGAGTATGTGTGCCTCAAAGCCATTATCCTCCTCAATCCCAGTAAGTCCAGCCTGCATGCAGTTAGGGCTTTTATGCTGACCTTGACGTGATTTCCTGCCTCTGTCTCAAACACAAACTCTGTCCCACGCCATCAGAAATGAGATGCCACACTTAACGTGATTGGTCTCCAAACATAAGTGGTTGTCAGCTGCAATCGGTTGCCTTCGTTGCCATGATAGTTCCAAAAGGCACAAAACAAACACCTATTTAATTTAGCAATGTTTTTCAAACAAACAGTGTACTACGTATATGCCACCATTGCGGTGCCAAAGTGCTAGCTGTGCTGGGATCTGTGTTGCCATTTCACTGCTTTTGTTCCAGCAAAGCCTTCCAACTAGTGTCCCCAGAGAAGCACTGTCCTGTCCCAATCCCGCTGTCATGAGCTTTCAGTAGGGTAACTGAACTCTTAATCGTGCCCCATGGGGTCAAACACCAAGCCCCCAAAAAATCAACATACCGACCATTTGCTTTTGCTTCATTTGCTTTGCTTTCAAAATCTGGAAAAAGTACAAATTGTGCAACTGAAATCTACTGTTAAACGTCAACGAGAAAGCGAGTGAGCTAGGCCACATCATTCCAAGAGATACTGGAAGCGTCTCAACAATGAAGAGTGCTTGTGCAGGAGAGGGGCTGGGAAAGCCTATCTCTCCACAGGCCGGAGGAGGTCCTCACTGTCGCTCCCTCCATGCTAAATGACCTTCAGTGACAACTATTTCATCTGCAGCCAGATAACAGCCTGGCAGATTCACAAACACTGACGAGAGACAGATAGTACTTCTGTTTACAGAACCATCCAAAGTCCCCAGCGAATGTTGGGGCGAAAAAAAAATGGATGCAACACAAAGATGTTTGTGTTGCACAATGATCAAGTGCTTATTATTCGTAATTCCATTGCTGTGGCCATCGTGAGGGTGACCACTTGGCTTTTTCACAGCTCCTGCAGGGTTAGCTGAGGATAACCCTGTTGAGTGAGGGATGAGTGGAGGAAATCCTGAAAAGAAAAACAAACCAAAGCCAGATGAGACCACCGCCGTGTAAATCGTTTTTAAACACACAAGTGTGGGGCATGCGTGGCAGAGGACAGCTGCTACGTTATCCCAGACAATAGTGGATCCCTCAGAGTGATAGCTCGACCTTCAGGCAGCAAGATGCATGTCATATCATTCTTGTTCTTGCCACACAGCTGTCAGAATGTGTATACCCTGTGGGGGGCTCACACATGCAGCTATGTATGGTTTTTAAACTTAGTCATTCTTTCAACGTGTTACAGTAAAAAATTTGAATTGAATTTCAAAAGCTGGGCAAATTCTGTTAAGGCACTGTTCTAGTGTGTGGATGAGCCCCACAGTCTGATATCAAATCCAGACCGTGCCAGCACCGACTGGCCAGCGTCCCCATGGGGCAATGCATAATTGGTGGTAGCATCAGCCAGGGAGGGAGGGATTCAGAAGTCTGGGATGTCCTTGTCTCGTCGCAACAACCCACGCTGGTCAATCAGGCACCCACAGTATAAAGCTGCACATGAAGTGTCTTCCTCCGAGTCATATGTATGCAAACTTTTGTTTTGGAGGAGAGCACGTGCTTGTCTATGATCTCCCGAATTTACAGTGGAGACTGCAGCGAGCGCAGCTTAAAAATATGATTGGGCATTTAAAATAGAGAGGAAAAGGAGAATAAAGCATAAAAACAAAAAACAAAAAAAAGAAATTATAAGCTCTAATGCACTGGGTTTCTTGCAAAATTCACTTTTTTATTTTATTATATAAGTGGTAAAAGTTGTCAAATATATTTAGGACATGTTTTGTATAATTGCCATTGAAAAGTGACAAAGTAATTAGCTATTTATTTACATCTAAATGTTTTACCAAAAGTGGTTGAAGTGGTATTGCTGGGATCCCTTTCTTCTCCTGACAATGCTGTCTAGTGTTTGGAATTGATTGCTTTTCATTGATATGAAAAGTTATGGAAAAGGCTAGCAGTCGAGTGTGTGATCAGTGAACGTGCAGCGTTTTCGAGCCTTGCTTTTTGTGTCCCTGGCACAGACCTGTGCTCGAGCTCCACCAAAAATCGCGAGGAGCTGGAGAGTCGCAGCAAGCTGCTCCGTATGCTCGACTCGGTGACCGACGCGCTGGTCTGGACCATCGCCAAGAGGGGCCTGACCTTCCAGCAGCAGTCTGCCCGACTGGCCCACCTGCTCATGCTGCTGGCCCACATCCGCCACGTCAGGTAGAGCGGCCACCTTCAACCACTGCTTCACCCAGAAGACCCCCAAACCTACCCAGCCAGGGCTCCTCACCTTTCTCTTGCTGTCTCCTCAGTAACAAGGGCCTGGAGCACCTGTCCAACATGAAGAGGAAGAACGTGGTGCCACTCTACGACCTGCTGTTGGAGATGCTGGATGCCAACACCATGCACAGCAGCCGCATGTCCACAACGTATTCCCAGCCACCTTCATGGCCTCAGGCCACAGAGAGCCAGCCCGGGCAGCAGCCATCCCACAGTGGGGAGGGGCCTTGGTCACCCAAGGAAAGCGGTGAGTAAAAACCTCTACAGTCTGAATGACCTGCCTGTTTTGGCCTGTTTTCATTGAAAGTTCCAAAGGTCTGGGTTTTCCCACACTTTGTTGTATAAAAGACTCAGTAAGGGTCTTTGACTCAACTGAGGTTTTCTGTACTTTCTATCATTCTGGTGGAACTCATTTGCTAATGTGGTTTGATTTGTTTAGTATGTTGCCTTGAATTATGAAAAAGAAGAGCAACACTGACGCTTTCCCTCTCTTTTTCTCCTAAAAGGTACCATCTAGCATCCCGGAGTGGGGGAACCTGCAGTTCTCTGTCAGTAAAGTATATTGTCAGAGACAAGTATTTTATATTGTGGGACATTTAACTTCTTCAGCTTAAATAGGTAAGAGTTTAAAATAAGACCAACATAATGCAGTCTTGTTGGCTGTGGGGTTCTGACTGGGAAGAACCGGTTGAATGTGATTTTCACAGACTTCTTTGAGTGCACTATCCACCCTAAAATCTCCTTTGCACTGTTGTCTTGTTGAGTGAGCTCTAAGCTTATTGCTAGTCTCCCTGCATCACCTTTGTGTCCCTGGCACAGACCTACCGAGAATCGCTGCAGTATTCCTGGTATTGATTTGGTCGGTTTAGAGAGGTTTGGGGCAACTTACTTCTTCTGTGTTTTTCTTGACAGACAGGACATGTCAGGTTGAGTTAGGTGGCAACTCACTGTGTCCAGGTGTGTACAGTGAGGGGTACATTCAGAATAGTGCTCTTGACTCTTGACAGGTGTGCCTCCTGATTATGTGGGGTTCAAGGATTGATTTTAAGATTTTAAATCTTGAGAGTTACCTAGTGGCTTGAATTTGGGACCTTGCAGCCTCTGACATTAACGGCTGTGTATATGTCATCTTAATGAGTTTTATTGTGAAGATGTGGAAAGGTTTATATGGAAAGAAATTACCTAGCTTAACAACCAGCTAGCTAGGTGACGAGGATGCAAATTCACCAGCTATTACCAGCTATAGCTAACTAATATTGATGAAAAACTGCATACCTAGCTACATTTTGATTATTTTCAGATTGCTAGCTAATACATTTAAAATTGTCTTTGTTTGCTATAGAATTCTCTGTTTGGTTAGATAATTTAGTTTGTTTTCAATTTTCTAGCTAGCTTAGTAAGGTTAAAACTGGATTGAAATTGCTAGCTAGCTATATAGCTTTGTGTACCTCAAAGAATATGAAGTGTTGTTAACCAAGCTGAAAGTTTGAATCAGTCATTTCTTAGGTTCATACTTTTTCTCTCTTGCAATAAATGGAACATCTTACAATTTTTGCTGGAGACCCATTTGATGCAGGGGCTTGTTGGACTATGAGGACTGTTTGAGTACACAAAAATTAACTAGCCTAATCCTATGAAACCAACCGGACAAATGTGTGTCAAATTAGTGTCATATATAACCTATTTGTAAGAGAGACATAATTCATTGTATTCGTTATCACATTAGCAGCTCATGGAATTCTGTTGAGATGACAATCACATTTTTTTGGTCAAACAAATTAACATATCTAATTGATTTAAATAAGTAAAACACAATGTGCTATACTGTTAACTTCGTTAACAGTGGACTCTACAAGTCTAAATTTTTCTCAAATACTGCTGTCCATGTAAAAATTTAGAATTGTGCTGTAACAGTACAACTGATCTTGGACAAAGCACCCCTTTCCACGTGACACTTCCCTAATGGTCACCCCAGGTTAGGGCTATAATCCAGGATGGCAACAGTATGAGGATTCGATAGCCTTGAAATTGGTTAAACCCCATTTTAAAACCCACAAAAGGATACAAAAATAACCTCACCGTCTTTAAAACAAACAAAGAGTGTTTCAATGTGGTTATCTACTGTATAAAAAAAAACATAAGGAACAACATTACATTTAAAATGGATGGTGTAGTATTCCTTTAAATATCCCACAATATAAAGTATGTGTGACAATATGTGACAATATGCATCATTCAGAGAACCATGGGACCTTGTATAACCGTTATGTGACTGGTGCTGTGTTTGGTCATGGAGAAGACATTGTAGAGACTGGGTTCCATACAGGCACAAGCTGCAGAGACTCCCGCTGCACCCTGAAAGACTGGGCTAATGCCTAAGACTGCCACACATTCCCACACTGAGAACTATGGTGTTACATTTGTACCATTGAAATTAAGCAAAATGACAAGATTTGTAAGCAAAATATCAAGTGTTGAAGCAAGAAAAGAAACCAAAATAAATCATTTGAATTCTAACTTCAGTTTTTTTGCTTTCAACATCAATTTTCTGATTTCAAAACTTGATATTTTGCTGACAAATCTTGTAGTTTTGTTTAATTATAATGGTACAAATGTAACTCCACAGAGAAGTCCTGCTGAAGGGCACAATGCCAGAATTACATATACTCAAATTATCTTTCAAATGAAGTAACATTTTTTTCTGTTTTGTAATCAAGTTTATCTGCAAGTGAACCCTGACAACATTATGCCCCAAAATCTTTTAAACTGGTTTGGTCTATGAAGGGGATGATTTGTAACCATACATATATAATTGAATCTCTTTTTTTTAATGAATTGTTTTTACTTGTTCATTCCTTGTAAATAGACACTGACAAGATTGTTTGGTAATGCAATAGTTTGTCAGTAAATCTTTGAAACTTTGAGCTTGTTTTAAGCCCCTTTGTATTTTTTTTTTTGTTGTTTTTCCAATCTTTCGCCTATTGTGTGATTTTGTTTTTTGCACTAAAATTGTCCACCAAGGAGCAGTGTGTTCAGTAAATGGTGCACTTATCAATTTAAACATATGTGTCTCATGAATGTGTTGCTTGGCACAATGCCATCATTTAAAAATCAGCAATTAGCAGTGAATATAATTTGAATAGATCCTGCCAGACTGTTACTGATATTTATGAAATGTCTTGTCTGATATGTGAGTAGCTTCATAGCATGGATAACGTGGATGTTCAGCAAGGAGATATTTATCTGTAGATATTTATATTTTGACAGACTAACATAGGCAGCAGCCAGTGAGTCATTTATTTCTAGTTCCCAGCTAGCAGACTTCAAACTGTGTACCATTCTTGCATGGTTTGCAATGACCAAAATGAAGAGATTATTAGTTAAGATTGGTTGTTTTGCTCATGAAAAGTCCCAGCACTAAACATTGTGGGGTCTTGTAGAGGTATGTAGTGTCAAAGTTAACAGAACACCAATGGAGCAAGTCCTTCTAGCACAGACAGTGGCAAGAAGATTCAACATAGTTCCATAAACTCACATGTTCATACGACCATGCATACATTTTAGGGTCTTCTTCAAACTTCTTCTTTCCCCTGTATCTCTTGGCTTGGCACTATTATACATGATGATGACTTTCTGTGTACCTGCAATGAGCGTTTATTTGCTGTCAGAGGAGGCTATTGTATGCTGAAAAGGTAACAAAAGTGACAAGCTACTATCAGATGAACTGGCAATTACTTAAGCTACTTGGAGTCGTGAAATAAAAGTAACAACCCCCCACACACACACACACAAACACACAGTCAAGTCACAAATAATTCCATGTCATCATTTGTCCTGTTAATGCAACATAATATGAAATCCGTGTTAGTAAAGTGATGAAACATCTGTAATGATTAAATATTAGCATAGCCTTTATTCATCTTATTGCCTATGAAGCCTTATTTCACTTGACTCCACTACACATTAAAAGATAAATAGCATTCAGATGATAGAAATATAGGTTTATATATTTACATATTTACTTTCATGCATGATGAAATGGATAAATTCTCTCAATGAGAACCCATCACCGTGGTGTGATCTCAAGCTATACTATACTAAACTTGTTATTGTTATTATAATATACTGTCATTATTGTTCCACTTTACCAGCAGTTGAAAGCTGTTCTTTAGAAACTTGATTTAAGAACAATGACAGAGACGTTGTCACCTTTCGCTTTTGTAATTAGCTCACTGTCCTGTAATTACAACAACCGCATTAATCATTGTTACATGCATTTTACATTCACTTAAAGATGCACTCAAAAGGACAATTATCACACGTAATATTCTCCAATGACTTGCTTGCACTCAAGTGCTTTTGTCCCAAAGGGTCAGCCTTTTTATTCTTGGTTTGTGGACACATAGCAGCCAGCCATGAGAAGAAAGTTGCTAGGAGTGAAAGGTGAATGAGATCTACTGTACAATTCCTGTTACACATAGAGAGCAAATCAGCACTATTACTGTTTTGTGGAGTCAAGTCCTCCATCATCCCCCCAGGTAGAAGGGCATGCTGGAGTACTGCAGGTAGCAGTGGAAAAAATCAACTGATTGCCATTCGGTTTGATCTGTACAGATGCATTTGATTTATGCTTCTAGTAAGCTCTGCTCCAAGTATAATTTCCTATGGGGTAGGGTCTGCCTTACAAGCTAAAGCACCAAAGTTCTTCATTGAAATTCGTGCCATTCTTTAAGTGTCCTCAGCAGGTCTAGTTACAGTCTGATCTATCAGTGTGTGCTGTTGGTAGATCTCCAGTGGGAACAGTATCTGTTCTAACTGTATTATGGGAGATTGCGTCAGATCTAAAGGGTACAATATTACATATGTCTTTTTCTTGAAGGTGTGTGTGTGAGGCGGATTACAATAATGTTCTCTTCGGAAATGACAATGCCTGAAACTTGGTGCTGGTACTTTTCTTTGTGGAGTGTTCTTTCGGCAGCTACAGTAGCTAACATTTCCTGCTACTCCCACAGAACAGAATAAAGAGCTCAAAAGGTCTACTTTGTATCCTGGGACTAGGGTTGCATTTTCATGTGGTTTTGTTACTTATCTTTATATCGGTGAAATATATGACAAATGAAGAGTGTATTCCTGCCCCATGGAACAGTAGATCCATAACAGTCATTGCACCAAAATCTTCAGATCGTTTGCTGTTAATAAATTGTTTTAATTCAATAGCTACATTGTAATCATTGCTGTAAATTCTTACAAATAATTCCCAAAACAAGTATTTTATATCTCTTCATTTGATGAATAGCACATCAAGGCATCAACATTCAGATCAAAGATCTGGAGAAAAAAACTATCTCTAGCTTCTGTGCCTGAGATTTGAAGCATATTCATTCCATGAAGTATTGGGTAGCATCCTGGAATTTCTTTAGCTTAACGCCTGGTTGAAGTTTCATGCCATATTGCAAATGTTGATGGCTGTTATGTGTTATGTGTTTACATTGTTCTAATGTATGTATCCACACATTTACAGTTGTGTTGTACCGGTAAAAACTTCACATTGATTTGAATTTTGTGGTTCTGTCATTCAGATTTCACCCTGACAGCCATGTGTAATATTAATCAAATAAATATAATTGAGATGGAGTAATGTGTTGTGCTGTGTTTTGTTGATTTAGGGTGGCAAAAAAAATAAAAATCCCAGGTGAATTTGTTCACATACAGTGGGGATAAAAGGTATTCACCCCTTTTGGCATTTTTCACATTTTCTTTTCTTACTTCATGGAATCAAAATAGATTTAATTAGGATTTCTTGCCACTGATCAGAACAAAATATCCTATAATGTCAAATAAAAAAAATAAAAAATGTAATGCTTTTTATTAACTAATGACAAAAAAACGGACAATATTTGATTCCATAAATATTCACCCTTTTTTCTAAGACACACTTAAATAAACTGGTGCAATCAATTATCCTCCGAGGTCACATAATTATGTGATTGGGGTCCACCTGTGTACAATTAAGGTGTTTCAAATAATTTCAAATAAAATACACCTGTCTCTGAGAGGTCCCACAGTTGGTTAGTGCATTTCCAAACAAGAGCTTCAGCATGAAGACCAAAGAACATTCAAAGCAAATCTGAAACAAAGTTTTTCAAAGGCAACAATCAGGGGAAAGATATAAGATTTCATTTTCAAAAATGCTCCAAAACTGAGCATTCGTGCGAGATAGGTACTTATTAGGCAGGCCACCGAGAGGCCTATGGGAATTCTGATGAGTTACAGCCTTCCATGGCAGAGAATGGGAGAAACTGGCCATGGGACAACACTAGCCCGGGCGCTTTAGAAATCTGTGGTTTATGGGAGGGTAGCAAAATGAAAGGCATTGTTGAAGAAAACCCATGAAATCTTGCCTGGAGTTTTCCAGAAGGCATGTGGGAGACTCAAACCCAGTGGAGGAAGATTCTATGGTCCAAGATTGAACTTTTTGCCATCAAAGTTAGGTACTATGTTTGGCGCAAGCCTAACACTGCATTATTCCAAGAACATTATCCCTACCATGGAACATGGTGGTGGAAGCCTAATGCTATGAGGATGCTTCTCATGCTTCAGGAACTGGATAGCCTGTCTAAATAGAGGGCAAAATGTATGGTGCAAGATCTAGACAAATCTTGGGAGGAAAACCTGCTGCAGTCTGCAAGAGACCTGCGACTCAGGAGGAGAGTTATCTTCCAGCAGGACAATGACCATACGTGAGCATAAAAGAAAAGCCACATAGATCTTTTTTGTTTTGAAAGCACTCCTATGTCCTGGAGTGGCCCAGTCGAAACCCAGACTTCAAGCCCGTTGAGAATATGTGGAACGATTTGAAAATTGCTGTTAACCACCGGTCCCCATCCAACTGATGGAACTTGAGAAATTTTGTAAAGAAGAATGGGTGACAATTGCACTGTCTAGATGTGCAAAGCTGGTAGTGATTTACCCAAATAGACTCAGCTGTAATTGCAGCTAAAGGTGCTTCTACTAAGTATTAAGTCAAGGGGGTGAATACTTATGTAATCAATTATTGGTCTTTATTTGTAATTAAGAAAAAGCTTTAGAATTTTTTTATTTTATTTGATATTATCAGTATTTTGTGTTGATCAGTGGCAATAAATCCCAATTAATTCCATTTCGATTCCATGAAGTAAGAATATATAATGTGAAAAAGGTGGTGAATACTTTTTATAGCCATTGTATTTGAGTCTTCTCATGGGGGATTTTGTTTCTATCATTTTGTTATTATTGAAGAAGCAAGATAAAAGATGAATGCACAGTATGTGAGAAACGGCTTCATTATATGTTTGTTGTAGCAATACCTACGCTTCCATTTAAATATTGCAGTAAATTTACCTCTGATCGCTACAAACCATCGCAATCACAAACGCAAACCTACCATCAAGACAGGAGTGTTTTTTCTTTTCTTGTCAGGAAAATTTGCATCATGTTATTTGAGCAACCCCCTTAAGTTTCCAGCAACAAATAAATTAATCATATGCACTTGAGAATGGTTGATTTTTAATGCAGCCAAGATACGGGGTAATTTTATCTTTCCATTTGCCTTAATGCACATTTAGACCAGTTGCTTTGCATTTTCACAAACAGTCAGCTTCGTAAAAACTGTCTACAGTCTAGTGTTGACTTTCATTTTTAGTTGCACTTTTGCATGTGGTATGCCAAACAAAATGGGCTTGGCAAGTGCAATGTGCACCAGAGTCTGCAACCTCCGATGCATAATTTTCCCTTGGAAATCGCCAAATTATAGTTCACTTCCCTCCGAGTGCAGTTCCCAAGTCATTTAATTCTAGCGGTAAATAAGCCTCAGAGCGGTGTTCACCCAGCAGGGGTGGAGAAGGGACTCGGGTTACAATTGTACTGCCTGGACTGTGTGCAGACATGTGTGCAGAGTCCTTGCGGTCACCATAGCGACCCTGGGGTTTTTAAGCTTTGTATTTACCTGTTCCACTAACAACCTTAACCTGGCATGGCTCCAATACTCCAGTACTCAATAGAGCAGATGGACTGAGGAATTCTGGGAACATATTTATGACATGGTTAACAAAAAGCTCCCCCACACACACACACATACACACCTCCCAACTTTGATATTTAATCTCCTCACGCACAAGTTTTTGATGAACATGGCAAACAATATTTATTGTAAAAAGGGCTTACACTGTACATCCCCATAAATAAGCAATCAAATATAAATCACGTACTGTACACACCAGTGTTTAATATATGCTCCATAGGCCTTTACCAACAGTGTAGGACTTGCAATAGAAATTCTATTTACACTACTGAAGCTGAATTTTTTTGTAAAAAATGTACACTTGTCAGGAAACATACACAGTATTCTCTTCTACATTGTTTTCTTGTCTCTTTAAATTCATTTAAAACCACCAAGTATTCGATATGCAGAGGAAGCCAGACAAAGTGGCCTCACACAGTTTTAGTCTTCTCAAAAGCTGATCAGTTCACAGAGTCTAAATTGTACTTCATTTTGCTGTTGCATGTCCTGCTGGCTGCAGGCGCTCACCCAGGGTCTTACATAAGTGGTATGTCTTCATCTACCCCATTTATACACACTTGTATTACTGGTGAGATTCCACTAGAAGTAAAAAAAGGGAACAACCGCAGTACACAGGGATTCAAATCCACGACCACCTGGTCATAAGTCCAGCGCTGTGACCAGTACTCTGCGCTACACTGGGGCTACCGTACACGTATATGATCTAGAAAATCTGCTGCTGTGGTGTCTGAAGAACATGAGCGGCATTTCCACAGCAGTTCTGCACTCACATTGCACCCACAGACAGAGGAGCACCTGTGGCTAACGCAGCCTACACACATTCACTCAGTGGGCAAGGGAAGGTCATCTTCACTGACGCAACTTAATCAAAAGCATCAATCAAAGCGTATCATGTTCCTGCCAAGGTTTTGTCATAATTTAAAATTTACACTCATAAATAGAACACAGTAATATGCAGCCTCTAAAAAGAATTTCATAACAAAATTCTACTTGATTTATGCTTCCTCCAGTTCTTGCTCCCTTCCTGATTTCGTCCATACTGACAAGGCATTTTGCAATGATCGAGCTACCATTATCCAGTGTAAATCACATTTCACAATATACATTATACACTGCTCTAAAATTGACAAGATAAAACACTCATTTAAATCATATGTACAAAATTTCTAAATCCAGACTCCCCCAATAGGAGTAAAAATAGTAGATACAGTAGAAAAGCACTGATGTTTCTTAATCTTGTGGTGATGTGGTGCAGTCACTCCTCCACACTTAAAAGATGACAAAGAACCCAACACAAATGTAATATTAAAAAGAGGTGACTGGAGCCTATTCAAAAATAAATATAAAAATCTTTTCATGGACAAGTGACCAGGTCTAAAGCTGTTCCCACTGACGCTCATATATACTTTGCATGGCATAACACTTCAATGATAAATATATATATATATAACCTGCACTGGCAGCATGGCTTTTTCTGCTCCAGTAGAGAACTGGATACCTCCATATCCCTAAATCTATATGTAAAGATATATGTATACATGAAACCACATGTCTCTTTTGGACAGCTACAATATTCTCTGTGTCCCTTTGAGATGAGAGAGCAGCGGTTTTAGGACCGCCGTTTCGCAGGGCCGTGCGGGGGCCAGGGGAGTTTTTTTTTTTGGTGACGCTCATGTGGGCGGGGGTCCGTTGGTGTAGTGCAGCATGGGGTAGAAGGAGCGGGCGAAGTTGTTGGACAGGGCGCAGCTGTAGTCTTCCTCTGACAGAGGGACCAGGCAGGCCAGCACCAGCAGCAGCAGGAAGAGCAGGTGGAGGGGCACGGCTGCCCGCAGCACCCGGTAGAAGAAGGACCTGGGTGGGGAGGAGTCCCTCTTCACACCCCTGGAAATGAACGGAGAGAGCGAGGCGAGAGAGAGGGGTCAATTCTTCGTCATCGACACCCAGGACACTGTTCTACAAATATGTTTTGTGGTGTTTTTTAACTACCACCTTTTTCTCATCAGTGTTGAGCACTGTCTCCGTTTCAGGAGATATCTACAAAATGTACAGAGATAGTCTTTCTTTATTTGAAGGGATTCTAATCTCCTCTCCTATCTTATATTTGCTCTCACCTAGAAAAAGCTAAAGGGGATGTTAAACGAAGACATTTAATTCTAGTAAATGATGCGCAACGGGCAACAAGAAAGATGATGAGTTCCAGGGCATACCTTCTGCTTCCTGGGGGTCGCACTCCAGGTGATCTCTCTCCTGTCACCTCCTGCAGACACAACCCAGAGAATGGCTGCAATCAGTGCATCACAGAGCGCAGTATTAATCAGTACTACACAGCCAAGCAGTCACCACTCAGCATCCTCAGACAGTGCTCTGTCTTCAGCAAACGGACAATGGCTTTAAAAAGACGTTCAGTTTGCAGCCTGCTTTTGCGATGCGCGAGTAGAGCGTACCTTAGTGACAGAACCCTGGGCGCTGGATGGTCCGAGGCCACCGTAGTCCACTTCTACCATGGCCCCAATAGGAGAGCATGAATCCTGCCATCAAAAAAAATAATTTTAACACTCCTACGCCCCCTGCTGTCTGTGGCCCAACTCTGCTGTCTGTGGCCCAACTCTACTGTCTGTGAAGCCCCCTGCTGTCTGTGAAGCCCCCTGCTGTCTGTGGTGCCCCCTGCTGTCTGTGGTGCCCCCTGCTGTCTGTGGTGCCCCCTGCTGTCTGTGGTGCCCCCTGCTGTCTGTGGTGCCCCCTGCTGTCTGTGACGCCCCCTGCTGTCTGTGGTGCCCCCTGCTGTCCCTGCTGTCTTTGGCCCAACTCTGCTGTCTGTGGTGCCCCTTGCTGTCTGTGGTGCCCCTTGCTGTCTTTGGCCCAACTCTGCTGTCTGTGGTGCCCCTTGCTGTCTGTGGTGCCCCTTGCTGTCTTTGGCCCAACTCTGCTGTCTTTGGCCCAACTCTGCTGTCTGTGGCTCCCCCTGCTGTCTGTGGCCCCCCTGCTGTATCTGGTGCCCCTTGCTGTCTTTGGCCCAACTCTGCTGTCTGTGGCGCCCCCTGCTGTAAGCACGTACCAGTCGTCCCTGCAGCGCCTGCAGGTCGTGGGCCACTTGGCGCAGCAGTAGCCGCAGCTTGTTGCTGATGACGTGCACCTTCTCCTTGGCCTCTGTGCTGTCCTCACCCACCGCCTCCAGCAGCAGCTGAGAGGAGATCGCCTGCAGGGACGACACCTGCTGCTGCCGCTCCAGCAGCTCCTTCTCCAGGCCCTGGCACGGTGGAACAACACACCCATCAGCACATTGAACATGTGTGTGTGTGTGTCCATATGCTCCTACAGCCCCTTATAGGTCACTGTGGTGTGATGATTAATTATGAATGCTATGGATTTACTGATCGAGTAGGAAGCTTCTTAGCGCTGTATTTCATTTACGTGACACAAGGATTCTGACGAACAGCCAACATGGTGCGCTCTGGGAGGAAGGAACCCAGCTCGGAGTGGGAGTGGGAGCACTGACATGGTGGAACATCTCAAATACACCCCCACCCCCTTTCCTCACCCTGAGTGTGGCTCTGTGCTCCCGCAGCACAGACGGCTCCACCGACGCGTCGTGGATGTTCACCGCAAAACGCCGGCTCTCGGCGTGGGCCAGCCATAGCAGCAGGGAGTGAAGGGTTTCATGGAACTCCTGTAGAAGCAGGCACCAAGTCAAAGACCGCTGGCAGCGCTGAGGGTCTCATTCCCCTCCCCCGTACATCCACCCCTGTGCCCAGCCGCTCCAACTGAACACGCTCTCTTACCTGGCATTTCATGAGAGTGCCGTGTAGCTGTGCCTTCCAGCTGTCCAGGACTGTACAGGCCTTCTCCCAGCTCTGGTTCATGTTGTGCATGTCCGCCTGCAGCTCCCGAGCCTCTGCGCTATCCCCCTGCCGGAAGTCCCGCCCGCTGAGGTTGACCGAGATCATCACTGCCTTGTAGCTGTCAAAGATCTTCTGCATATCCTGGAGATTGGGGGGAGGGGGCAGCTCATTGCATTACATTGCATTACATTGCATTACATTGCATTACATTACATCCATTTATGGATGGTCTTAACCAGAGCTTACAAACTGTAAAAAAACTAAACAATGCGCATTCAATAGGTGTATGAGATAGGAGCAGCTCAAGTTGATCTCGTCCCTCCTTAAACAGGTCTGCATAAACACAGGTGCAGGGACATTTATAAACTGATCAAAAGCTGCCGATGTCAGTACTTTCAGCAGCACGAACATCGCACTTTATGTGCAACTGTGTGTTCCCATCAAAGAAATAGCAAACAGAGAGCATGCGGAAAAACACAGAGGGTTCCTTGAGCATCGCAAGCTTTACCTTGAGCTTCTTGATGTTTCCCTCCATGTCCCGGACACTGGTGGGTGGCTGGACCCTCTTCAGTCTGTCCAGCTCCGGCAGCGCTCGGCCCAGCCAGGCAGTGATGTCACCGAGGTCAGAGTTCAGCTGCTGCCACTGCTGCAGGTTGTGCCTGACCCTCAGCTCATCGCTCAAGGCCTTTGCCTGGAGGAGCTCCCATCGCTCGATCACCCCTGCGCAAACACAGCCAGGCTCTCGTCAGCACTCCACCCAGCCGGGTACACAGTGACAACGGGGCAGGTGGTAACCATTCTGCTGCACGTATTGGGTCTGCATCATGACTAAAAGCATGCACGGGGCGTCTTTCAGTTAGCATTGACCTTCATGTACAGGCAGTGCCTGTACAGGGTGCCGGAGTTGGCGAACATCATACCTGACTGCTTGTCTGCAGTGTTGAGGCCGGTCAGGCCCTGCTCTTCCGGGAGCTCGTCGTCGTTCAGGATCAGCTTCACTCTCTTCACGTTGTCGATGCTGCCGCTGCACTCATTCATCAGCTTGGCCTGCACGACAGCGGACACAAACACAGTCACGGCCCTGCCACTTCCCTCCACAGCTTTCCCTCTCTCTCCCTTTCCTTCAGGAGATAACTGCATTGACTCCAAACACTTCTGAACAGGCAGTGGAGACTCATATGTTGCTAAAAAAGGGCTGGGCAAGTAGGAATGCTGAATAGGAGAGCAAACTATAAGACACCATAAATATTTTTATTTATTTTCCATTGCATTGTAAATGAAAGATTTATTTATGACATGCGTTCTTGTATACCAAACTCAGTCTCTGGTCGCTGGTTTTCAATCGCATTAAATGCAATTTCAGTTCCTCACAGTTCCTCAGCCCTGAGCTCTCAGCAACTTCCCTCTAAGGCCACACCATGTGTAAGTGCAGCATTGTTCAGTCAAAGACTATCTGATTTATTTCTTATCAATGTATAAATTCTCAGTTAACAACCATGGAATTGTTCCAGTAAGTAGAGGTTGCATTTGCTAGAATGATTGCTTGATTGACAGAGGAAATCACACTAGATCTGTGACCTGCCCAGGGACAATGAGAATAATACACATGGTGAGCTAAACCTGCATTCGGTCAAAAACATGGAGGCATTTAGATGCGTGTTTTAAATTACTCTTATTGACTGAGGAAGTGGACTTAAATTTATCAGCAAACACACGGACAGCCCAGATTTATACCATGGCAGTATCTTTATCTTAATTGCACTCAAATAAAGAACATAAAGTATGCCATTTTATATAGCACCATTAAGATTACGTAATTGCCATGACTTAAACAAACACAGTGCTTTTATAAATAAATGCAAGATATCCTCGAACAGTTTATGGTGTGCTCCTTTAGTCAGCACTCAAGTTAAATTGCTTTTTTATTTATCTTACCTGACGAACAAGTGGTTTGACTGTAGAGAGTGTTGGCTAGCCAGGCGCATACAGTAATTGGGTTTCAGAAGTTCACCTTATGGATGCGGGAGTAACTGTGGTAGGTCAATGTGATGCCAGTAGGGGGCAGCAGACTTACATAGCCCTGCTGGTAGGGAGTGCTTGTGTGTGTGGGGGAAGAGCCCAGTCCACAGATGATGTCCCTGTGCATACGCTTCCTGTCCTGGGGCTCCGGGGAGTGCCAGCTGGGCGGCTCTGTCCCGGACTTTGCTAGAACCCAACGAAGAGAACCCATAATTGTCCTCACTCCAGCCACATTATTACCCAACTCAGACACTACCACTTCAACCTCACCCAGTGGAGAGGACCGGTTGCAATCATTGCCCATTGGTTGGTGAGCAAAATATGGACGTGTTAAATATCAGTTGCATTCATTGAAGTGTCATAGAACTAACAAAGGCACGTGATGTACACACAGAAACCTGGGTTTCTAGAAAAATAAATGACTAAATGATTGACATGCTTAACTGACTGACATGCTTAACTGACCAAATAAAAATGATGCTACAGAACACAATATGGTCACTTTGATGTATTTCCATGCAACATCTGATATGGACAGAAGGACTCCATAGATGGGTCTGGGGAACCATCCAGGAATACGTCCCGTGTCCTACTCTCCTGCACGCAAGAGCCATGGAGCTAACTCAACCATCCTGCTCCTATGACCAGTCCTTTTCCCAGGCTGGCAGATTGAGTATGAGCACGGAGGGAGTGGGGGTGCAGGTTAGCAGGAGGAAGAAAAGAGAGGGAGGAGGGTGGAGGGGTTGCAGGATGTAGGGACAGGGTGAGAGGGGTGGTGGAGTTATGGTGACACTGGTGGGTCGGGTGTCATGCCTGGCCATAACAACACAACAGTACAGACACATGCAGGAGGCAAGTGCCTACCAGAGGCTGCTCTCAACGCTTTGGCAGTGGCTTTAACAAAGGATTCTGGGCTTTCAGTGATTTCTACATCTGGAAGAAAAGAAGGGAATCAATGGGCCTTCAGGGGGGAGGTTAGAGCCATATGGCAGCCGGGCGAGAAGACTGGAACCACCAAGCATGAAGAAATGCTGACCCAGCCAGGTGCAGACAGAAAGCTTCAAGGCTGGCCCATTGCTGACTCTGCCATAACAGTCCACCTGTTTCTGCCAGTTACCTGACAGGGCGCTGTAGAAGGTGGCCTCCTCATCGTCCTCATGGGATGAAGAGCCGCCCACGTCCACGGTATGGTCCCACTCCAGAGGGATGGAGTCCACGCTGACGGGCGTCTCGCGGCCGGAGCGCTCCAGGGGCGGGGCCAGCAGGTGACACATGGCTCGTCCGCTGGGGGAGTCCCCTGGGGCTCCCTCCTCCTTCTCCTCCTGCCAGGAACTCCCAACCAGCTCCACCGAGTCCTCCAGGTCTGTGTCCCGGTCCGACAGATCCCGTTCCTCCTCCAGCACCTGGGCAGAGAAGAGAGGGTCACACCCCATTTAGGAAGACTGCTTTCAAACCCTGAAAACCAGGGTTGAGGGGGGGAATCTGGTGGACACTCCAAGGGACAGGGACACTCATAAAAGGAGGAGACCGTTATTGGTCCAGACGGACACTGACCGGGCGGCGGCTGGTGAGGCGGTGGTGGAAGCGGGCCACTCTCCCGAAAACCTCCTGGCAGTACGAGTGCAGCTCTTCCAGCTCGTCCTCGATCAGCACGGCGTCCAGCGGGGCACACTTCTGGATCAGGTTCTCGCCAAACACGATGAGCTGGTCGATTTTGTTGGTGTTCAGTGTGATCTCCTGCTGGAATCCCTAGGGGAACGGACAGAAGCATCACTGACCAGCACTCTATAGTAGTACAGTGAAAGGGTGACCTTCTATTTGTGGAGCACATCCTGGGTGAGCTATATGACAAAGACCAAGTGCAGCAGACAGTGCTGTGCACCGCACTCACGTTGAGCTGCCGCATCTTGTCATCAATGTCACTCTCGGAAAAGTGCTCCACGTTGGTCAGCTGCAGGTCCATCTCCGTCAGCCACACCAGGATTGCCTCCCGCGTGCCCTCAAACTCCTCCCGCTGAGACGTGAAGTGCTGCAGAAAGAAAGGGAGAAACTTGTTATTAGATTATCATTATCCAGAGTAGTCAAAACCAACATTATCCAGAACATTGTTTTGTACCATTGTAAAAAACCCAGTTCTTGATCATTGCTGATCTAAAGCAGTCACAAGACTCTCAGATATGATGTGCAATATTACGCAGTGGATATTAGACATAACATTTTAAATATATAAATTTGGGAAAGTCCTATGCACTGTGAGATTGAATAAAGCTATCTGAGGCTGCTATTTAAGAATTTAAAATAACTAAACTAAAGTAAAGTATTTATTTATTTAAAAAAACAAAAACTAAAGGTCAGTATATTTGAGAAGGTGTGGAGAGCTTTTAATTCCATCCCACAGCTTGACACTCAACACCCCCCTTTGTCACAAGACTGTCTGTCAAGAAGCACAGATGTGACCTAGATTCTGAAGGCTTAGGGTTGATGTCGTCAAATCGCTCTTGAGGGAGTCACACCACACGTCAACCGCCAGCCCATGGAGGTAGGCAGAATGGAATACATTGCCACTGAGAAGCCACTGAGCCTTGAACCTTACTGCACCCCATCACTGCAGCATGGGCCTTCCCCCCATGACTGTAACACAGTTAGACCTGCCCTGTGGTCCTCACCTTGAGCCTGCGCAGGATGGCCGCCACCCTCTTCTGCAGGTTGTCCCAGCGCTGGTTTCCCTCGTGCACCATGACCTTCAGCCTGCTGGCGGCGTCGGTGCGATTCTCCCGGGCCAGGCGCCGGTACTGCTTGTTCACCAGCTCCAGCTGGGTGAGCCGCTCGTGGACCTGTCTCTGAAAGGCCTGGGGGCGAACAGAGGTGAAGGGTGTTAATACCTTTCAATGAACTCCTCTGTGAGCGGGGCAGAATAACGAGCAGCCTTATGCTTTATTACCTAATGTGCGTGAGATTAATTTCCTTTTCCTTGCAGAGGCGTGCAGTATGCTAATCCAAAGTCAGGATCATTCTAATCTCCCTTCATTTGGGTGACAAAAGCTTGGGACTGGAAGAGATCTGCCATAATACTACCCACTCCAAATTCCTGTGTAATTGGCAATTATAACAACAAAGTGGCAGAGGGAAACAGGCCTTTGGTAAGAGCACCCCTTCCGGCTGGGCAGTACAGGAAAAATTAAATTACGCTGGCTGAGAGAGCTCAGAGGCTCTCAATGGCCCTACTTGTCAGGAGAAAACTCAGGGCTCTCTGTTCCACTGGTCAGCTTGGCAAAGACAGCAGACTGACATCAGCATACCATTACAGCCAGGGTAGTCAGCATCCATTACTAAGAATGCTTAGCAATCTGACTGATGGCTTTCTCATTCTGAGAGATTAGTTGCTAAGGCTGGAAATGGACACTGTGCACACAGAGCAAGGTGCTATAGCAACAGAATGCGCCACAATCGGGCACGGAGAGAGGCAGGACGGACCTCAAACTTCTTGAGCTCCTCCTTGGCGATGGTGTAGAGGACATCGGCGGAGTTGGGGTTGGCGGCAGTGCGCTCGGCTGTCTTCAGCCAGTCCTCAAAGCGCGAGTAATCGTCCAGGAACTTACACCAGAGTCGCCACGTCTCCTCAATCCTGAAGGGAAGAGGAGGGAGAAGTTTTAAGGTAATGAGCAGACATGAGGTCTTGGTTTCATTAAGTAAGTCCTCTGTAGGCATAGAGATCACAGCGACGTGGCTGACTGGCCTCCAGCTGCAGGATTACCAGCACATTAATGCACTATATGAAATGTCAACACGCAGGTTAGACTGGGGCACAGAATTAGCACTGACAGTGTGCAGACAGGAGTAGTGTCCACCGGTGTCTTCTGTGTGTGGCACCCACCTCATCCTCCTCTCCATGGACATGGCGCAGATGTTCCTCCAGCGGCGGTCCAGGCTGCGGGTGGTCTGCTGGATGGAGTCATTCTCCATGTCGCTCCCGCAGGCGTCCGCATCATGCAGCAGCACATCGCACAGGGTCAGCACCGAAGCCACGCCCTCCGTGTGCTGTTCAATGTCCCTCTGCAAGTCCTGTCCACACACGTACACACACACACATACACACACAAACACACACACATCATGCAAGTATCAGAACATGGGTTAGTGTCACTGCTCGCACATATAGGCATAGTGAAGACAGACAGAAAAAGAACAATTCCAAAAATCTAAACTAAAATCATAATATTGGAATTATTATTAAGTCCACCACTTAATTGACAAAAATACATTCTCACAAAAGCAGTCCTTTGCATGTTTAGAAATGAATCAGCTGCCCTAGCAACCAAAAACAGCCTGCAACCAAGTCATAATGCATAATTTTAAACGCTGCCTGATTTCCTCATTGATTAATTCAAAGAAATGTTAACAAAAGGCATTTCTGAAGACCAGCAGGAAACGGAGAGAAAGCTCCCCCCTCTCGTCTGCTCCTTTACAAAGTGGCGGAGGTGTGAGCAAAGTTCAATGAGGCTAAAGTCCTTTTTCCCAGAGGTCTCAGTGGGCCACCTCCATTTCCACAAGATTTTCCTGAGCGGGCCTGTGAGCACTTCCCAGAACAGTTCTCAGCATGACAAGAATGGACATAAAACACTAGAAACTAGCAGTGATGAAAGCATTTCTAAACATTATACTGACTTAAACACAATCCCACCAACATACGTATGTGAATAATGATAAGAAAAATGTGAAATGCCATGTCCTTACCATGGGACACCAGCAAGAGAGAGACACATTATCTTCTGCATTTGAATTTGAGGAAGTTGCATAGTGGTAGTAGTCAAGATGCAATGCAAAGGAAGTCACACCACTATGCCATATCCACCCCATTGAAGCTCGGGCGCTGAAGGGAGACTTTTGTAACTCACTATGTGCAAGCTAAGTCTGAAATTGCCAACAGCAGCAGTAACATGCTGTGTGACACACAGACAGTTGCACACTCCTGCTGAATGCCATACTTTACATGTATCCCTTTGGTGCACTAACAGTGTGGGCTTACAGCGCTGTATGACAGAGCTTCCCAAATTTTCTGAGCCCAGGGCACACTTCAAGAGTGTATACATTTCCTGTGACCCACCCCTCTGACATATGTTTAAATGTGGAATTAAAATGCATTTTAACATACCAATCAATCAATGATTGACTGATTGATTTTAACATCTAAGTCGTTGCTCTGCATAAGAGCGTCTGCCAAATGCTTAAAATGTAAAATATGTCAAAGCAACGCTCATGTACACTACATTTACAGTGCCAAGTGCCAATGGAATGTATTACATATACTAATCTTTCTTTTACATGTTTATCTCACTTATCTCACTTATGACCCACCACTTACTGCCCCACATGTTGGGAACCACTGCTCTATGGCTATAAGTCCCAGTGGGGTCACAGAGAAATGGAGGGAAACCCCTGGGACAGATGGACCTGGGGGAGGAGCTCCAGCTGCACCCACCTGCTGCTCGGCGAGCTTCCTCTGGATCTCGTCGTTGTGGCAGACGCTGTAGACCACGGGCTTGGCCAACTCGGCCTCGATGCGGGACAGCCATGTGCGCAGGTTGCTCATGTTCTTGTCCAGCTGCTGCACCGTCACCAGCGTCTCCTTCAGCTTCCTCACCCTGCGCACACAGAGGCACAGCACGGCCTGTGTTAGACACTCACACACACATCCACATGCATGAACACACCACACACAGGTGGGCCAGTGCACACCAAACCATGTATGTGCACACACACACACACACACACACACACACACATCCATGTGGATGAACACACTACACTATGCGTACCAGTGCACAACACACATACATGTACATACATACACACACACACACACACACACACACACACACACATGTGGATGGACACACTACACTATGCGTACCAGTGCACACCACACATACATGTACATACACACACACACACACACACACACACACACACACACACACATGTGGATGGCCAGTGCACACCACACATACATGTACATACACACACACACACACACACACTCACACACACACACACACACACACACACACACACACACACACACACACACATCCATGTGGATGGTATGTATACAACTGTACATACACACACACACACACACACACACACACATCCAGATCTCTGCTTCCAAGCATGAAATATTTTCATTTGAAACACTTGGTGCACTATTTGAAACACTTGGTGCACTATCGTTCTGACATGACTTTTAACAAAAGTCACACATGAAGATGTGTGAGTGCTCTGACATGAGAGCTCCTCACTACGTTGTCTAAAGGGCATCTTTCAAGCTATCCACCCTGTCATGTGCCCTCTGTGGAGAGTTATTTTAATCATTTTTTATTTAGCTTCCGACAAGTTTGAATATTGTGAACAATTAAAAAAAAAAATTAAAGATAATTTCTTTTCCAGATCAAGAATATTCCCCAAGAGACCTATGGGAGCATAATCACCCAATACCATGATATACCGGGTCTTAATCTGCCCGCAAGAATCCAAATTCAGAGCTGCTTGTAAACCCCGAATTGACAGTGGAGGTTGCAGCGAGTATGGTTTAGAATATGATTGAGCATTCTAAATTGGGAGAAAAGGGTAAAAAGCATAAACCCTTTTTACCGTGCATTAACCATATTCTTGCTTTGTTCCGGGAATACAAGTATTATCCCATCAGAATCCTCAGATGTCAGCGTAGAGCCTACAGTCTTTGTCAGCCTTATCACAGCCCAGTTTGTCCAAAAACACAATCTTTATGTTGGATGGTGATTCTCTGACCAGGGGACATATTGTTGTAATAAGAAAGCCAAAACAGCAGAGTTTATATTCCTCACTGGAAAGAATAATGCTACATCCATGTGAGATACGAACACCATCGAGATCCAAATTGATATTGTACTGACCATTTTAGGCCAAATGTACACAATATTTCTGAAAAAGGCAACACTTGCTTCATTGTGTTACTCAAAGCTTCTGGACAAAGTGAATTGCAATCAGATAAAATCTGAAAAAATAGTCTCTTCCGTTCCTGTACCGTTATATGGTGCATAGGTCTGACTACCCAAATACAACACAAGGTGATTTCTGTGGCAGGAAAAGCTGTGCATACACAACACTGTCAGACATGCCATCAGTAAAGTAAAGAAAAACATCTTTGTATGACTCCCCCCATGGGCAGGGATCAGGCCCAATTACCATGGGTATGAAACAGAGATGTCCTCTGATATCCATGCAGTGCACGTTAACATGTCGTGGAGCTGTAATTCTATAAGGTGACAGCAACCCCTTGTGATCCTGCTGACTAGCCTCTAAGCTATTGCTTCAAAACAATGGCTCACAAACACACAGTCGCGCGTCAGTGCAATATCCCACCGCAACGTGACAGTGACAGAACCGGGCTTGTTCATTCATTCCATCAAACACTTAAACAGGCAGACATTTTCTAACCCTCAATCTGTGCATTTCTTTGGCTACTGCTTCAGATCTGTTTTCCTCTGGGCATTTACTAATCGACCCCCCCAACCCCTCCACCCCCACCCCCACCTTCCCTGATATAACACACCTCCGAAACACAGAGAGTGAAAAGTGCTTTCGGCAGGACCGGAAAGAAAATGAACAAGACCATAAGCAGCGTTGAGAAAACACAGCAACATATCAGGTATGGAAAGCTCTGGGTAGCAGAGCCATCTTTCTTTTTTCTCAGCTCGGTCTGCTGTCTGCTGCTTTCGTCTCTCTCTGCGACACACACACCCTGCAGGGAGAAATGGCTGCCGGTCTGTGCACCTGAGAAGGGCTGTGGTGGAGGGGAATTAATCAATAATGCCCCTCCAGTGCACTGAGCCAGGCACCCGATCTCCCCGTGTATCAATGGCAGAGGCTGCCGCTTGCACACGCTGACAAAGCACGGCCCATCCCCCTCTCTCCCTCTCCCTCTCCATCTCTCTCTCTTTCTCTCTCTCTCACACCAGACGGTGCTTCACGTTCCCTAAATGAAGCATGCAGCTGAAAGATTTCGGTAGGTGGTGCAGGCAGGCTGAAGATGTGGGATTGGGGCAGAGAGGTACTTACAGCTTGCGAGCCTATTCCATGTTACCCATCAGCATGTGCTTCCCCCGCTCTGCCTCCTTCATGCACCGCAGTCTGCCTGTCCCCTCCCCCCTGCTCCTGGCCCTCGCGCTCTCCCTCTCCCTCTCTCTCTCTCTCTTTCTCAATCTCCCTCGCTGGTCCAGCGCCTCTTGTGTGCACCGCACACACACACACACAGACACACACACACACAGAAGTGATGAGGATTCCTCTGGATGGGGGGTGGGATGGGGCAGTGGAGGGTTAGGGGGGGAAGTGGTCTTGCAGCGGTGAACCTGGTTGGCTCTGTGAGACACATTGTGCTTTGGGACTCAGAGGGGCTGTGGGGAGCAGCTGGTCTCTGATCTCACACATTCCTCTGCTGGCGGGAGGAATATCATCATAAAATCCCAATCATCAATTCATAATAAACGAATGAACGCCCTATCTGGCAGCAGTATTTGGGCACACAGTGTGCTAAACCCATTGAGACAAATCCCAATGCTTTTTTTTCTAAACAGTCCTTGTGTCATCTTCATTACTAAACAACTGAACTGTTCCAGTAGCAAAAAGCAAAAAGCAAAAAGCAAATAATCTTTCAACGTCTCCATATATATATTTTAGTCACCAGTTAAAGGGTGAGGACAATGAACTTTGACCCATAAAATCCCACCAGCAAGAGATGTCATCATGCATGTCATGTCATCATGCATAACTGGTCAATAGACACAGGGGTGTGGGATGAGGTCAACCGATCTCTCCTTTCCGGACCAAATCTCTGACAATAAACTGCCTACCCGCTCTCTTTCACTGAACTCTCACAGAAGAGCGAGACCACTAACGCTGCAGAGGGGCTAACATCCTTACCCTTTGACCTTTATTACATCACCACGTTAATGTGCATGGGCAATCACTTCCATTTTCTAGGATTTTCACATGGCAACACTGTGGGCATCCTCAACCACCTCATCTCCATCAAGTCAATCCTGCACTTTGCAGAGCAGGCAGAGTTGTGGGGGTGAGTAATCAAATCAAATACGGACGAATAAAAGCTACAGTACTTCAAACTGCATCTGTATCTGCAGAATCAAGCCAATTACAGAAGAGGAGCTCCATTAATTGAACCAGATAGAATGTGCTTATATAAAACAGGCTGCCCTACCAGGGCATAGCCTAACAACAGCATGGCCACAATTAGCTCTACTCATATCCCAAGTCCTAAGGCCAATGAGAAGACCCAGTCAGACCAGGAAGGAGCAGCACCTTGTAAAGGAAAATACACAACAACACAACATGTATAAAGGCTGTCCACTTCATTGGTAGTAACAACAGCTGGTATCATTGATAGAGGGAGGAGGTTCTATCTTCGATGATGGTTGGTCAACTTTGAATGGAAACTTGATGTGATCAAATGTTTTTATTAAGACAACAAGAAACAAGACCATACGCAATTTCTAACAAATGAACAGATTAAAGGGTTTCTTCTTAGCGCCATGAGCAGCTCCATTGAGCGCACCTGTGAGGAGGCTTTCTTAAAGGAGTTTGGGATCCAGCCTGTGGCTGCCGCCTTCCATTTTGGCATTCCATTCTGTGGCCTGGCTGCTCCAACCAACTCTTTTTGGCTCACCTTATATGCGGTTGTGTATTGTTATTTGAATTCCCTAGAGATTAAGCTTAATTTAATGATATTGTCTTAACCCTGTTCTTTTGCTTACAAGCTACATTTTACTGACACCTACACTTCTAATTTTACACACACACACACACACGCACGACACAGACACTTTAGGTAACTCCCTGTATTAAATAAATGATTGTTGCACTTTACCGTTATCGTTGTCTGCTTATTTTGTTGTGGTTTGGTTCTGAGGGGAGAGCCATCCATAACAATACGCTAAATCTCAGAAAGTAAGTAGCCACTGTCGGAGGGAAAGAGATTGTTGCCACTTCCAGCGTACAGCAATCACATTCTTCGCTGCTGTAAGGCCGGCCAGCAGAATGTGTTCTTTACATTTGGGTAGAGTAACTGCTTTAGAATAATTCAAAATAAGTACAGCAGGAAATAGAGGCACGGACACTGAGAGTAATGTGGAAAGACTCGAAGTAACAGACTCCCAGAACTCAGACACATTCAGGCATTCCCAGAGCATATGCATGAACCTACCAACCGAATTTAGATCACACAAAGCACATTTGGCTTCAGGTAAAAGCTTCATATAAAACTATTGGCGTGGGCTCAAATACACTACAAATGCACAAAAATGAAGTGGATCGGTTGATGGTGTGGATTTCAAGTAGCTAGTAGGATATGGTACCAGGCGATCTCCCATTTCAGTTCTGTGTCCAACTAACTTAGGAACTCTTTCACACAGTTCCTCGATAATGAGGGATTTGTATGCAAAATTTGTCCACAAACTGTGGAAGCCCAGTATACATAGCATCTTATGGAGGCGTGTATAGGAAGCACTGTATATCAAGGCACCCCATAAGCACGCTGGGGTATAAGCATTAAAGCTATGAAATCTTTCCCATTGGCTATGAAATGACACATTGTTCTGTGTGATTTGAAATGGGTCAGTAGGGGAGCGGTGGCGTGCTGACTGGGGGATGATGACGGAGTTTAAGGCCAGATGACGTCCTGCTGGGGTCCTACAGAAGGCCACGCAGGTGGAAAACAAGTCCACCTTCAGCGGGAGGGAGATATAATTGGGCTGATGGAGAACGAGCGCCATCACAGGGATTAGAGTGGGGGATAAACCCATTAAAGTTAGTCCATGGCTAGGAGGATTAACATGCAAGGAGAGCTGCTGCTAGTGCCCTTCCCAGCACTGCAGTGACAGGTGGACACCTCGGCGCCACTGTCAGAGGAAAGAGTTTCTCTAGTGCGACGTAGAGAAACAGGGTCAACAAGGAGAAAGGATATTGCTGCCGAGTTACACAGTCAATAGGAAGTTCGGCACATAATCTGGCTGCAGCACACACCATTTTGGCAGTGTGGACAGTGACAATCTGATCATTAGTCTGGTCATGGCCATTGCTGTTAGTTTATTGTTGATTGTGTACCGTTGGGATCCTTTCTCGATATTCAGTTACAGTTAGAGGCACAATGAAAGAGCTACGTCAAAATTGCTCGCTCTGCCAGTTGACAGCTATGCGCTCCTTTACTATATTGGCATTTTGTGCCAAGAATTTAAACAGACAAAAGAACTGAGGCCTCGTGTGGAGCACTGGGCACGGCCAATGAAACTTGCTTTGTGTGTTGTACACACTCCCGCCTGTGTCCACGGCCGTTTCCCTCTAACCTGATGCGCCCGCACCCTTACACACAACCGTATTCGTCTCAGGTGTCCCGCTCTGCAGCCAAAAAATCACCATGGCAACTGAGCAAGCAGCATGGCGCCAAGGTTCTTCCAGCAGGCGCATTACCATGGCTACATGGCAACAGCACACAAAAAAGCAAGCTGAGTGGGCTTTTACGTCGGGCCCATTCACATTTAATACAGCTGCTTATGTCCCAAATAAACTATAGTTTTTAAGGAAAGAGATAAAGCTTTACAAAAGAGCACAGACACATTCTACTTGTTTAATTCAATAGAAGTTAATTCTATTCTTTAGCAGCAACAAAGACTGCAGACTGCAGCCGGACCCCCCCCAGCCCAAAAAAGGATTTCTTTAAAGAAAATTTAGACGGGACAATCTCAAACACATCTGCCCTGAGCAGCACTTGTTCAGACAATTATAAGTGGAGTGGAAGCGGTGGGCTACATGACACAATGGCCGCTGTCAGTAGACGGCAGCTGCTGGGCCGTGCTTGGAGGCACCCAGTTTGTTTTGGGACAAAAGGGGACTGCATGCCTGCGTCAGCATATCTGATCCCCTGCAGTCGACTTTCTCCGACCTCCCACAATGCACTGGTGCCATGCCGAGGTCTTGTCGGCTACTCTTTCACTTCCGAAGTACGCCCCACTTTTTAAAAGCCCCTCCACGTGGGACATCACATTGGGCTCGCCACAAAAGGAATTCAGGGAACGGACACACACTGGCTACACCCCCAAACCACCTATTGCCCTCAGCAACAATGCTAAAATCAGTGATGGAAAATAATAGTTTGCTAAACACTGATCAGAGAGAGCTGAAGACAGTAGAGAGCGAGGTTTTGGATTTTGGATTGTAGCACAGTGGATTGTTACATTTTGAAAATGTAGCGCTTAGCTTATTGCCTGGTGGAACAATCGTCATATCAGGGACTGGAACAAATGCTTTAAGAAGCAACAGGACAGAAGCTTTGAGCTTTGAGTCTGAGAATTTGGCTGAAACTGCAGAAAATGTTAAGGTTCTGTCACAGCCCATTAGTGAATCACAGTCAAAAGAGAGAACACAGTGAGATCCTCCTTTGGTAGTGGTGTGTGTCCTGCTCCTGGGATTATCAGGTATCAAGAGGCTGATTTGAGCTGATGGGAATCTGAATTGACAAACGGTCCTGGCAACACAGGACACAAGGGGGTAAACTGAAGCCAGCAAAATAGCTTCAACTGGCACTCACCCACTGAACCTCATCACGTTAAAACAGGTGGGCGAAACCTCAACAGGATCACCTAACTCTACGATCTCTGTGAAACGAAAGAGTGGAGTGACAAGTGTGCAGCAGGTGGAAGCGTCCATCCATTGTTGGTGCTAAATGTGCTGCTGAAATATAGCACTAATTATATTAGCACTCTTGCCAGGCTCCTGCCAGGGAACGGTATATCAGGACTGACACCAGCTCTAATGAACACACAGATTTCTACAGATCCACTTGCTGTGTGTCACAAGCAAAGAAAAGGAGTATGCAAACAGTGGCACTGTAACAAAGTACAAAGTTCGGACAGCGCATGAAGCCACTTTTTAAACTCAGGGGCTTGTCGACTGATATTCCTTACATTTATCAGCTCATATGGGTTACAAACATTCCCCAGGCTTCGCGCAAAATATATATTTTTTGACAGACTAAGACTCACCAATGATTAAACACCAAATCTTCATTTGCCACTTCTCCCTCACATTAGCTGATAGCCGCTACGCATTATCTGCGGTCCAGTTGTATCCAAAGAGCACGATAAGTATCATATGACCTCTTTATTCTCTGTGACACTTGGAGATGAACTTTTGTTGCGGGGGGATTAGCTGCGGCCTGCAGCTTGCGCGTAGGTGCGCAGAGAGGAGGCGTCCCGTCTCATTGTTCGGGCCGGCGCTGCGCACACTGCCCTGGCCGCTCGGCTAACAGGATAACAGATGTCCACGCAAATGGGCCGACTGTGACCAGGGAGCCTGGGGAAGGGGGGGGGGCAGGCCCCCGCCGCCTCTCCATTGTGCTCCTAATGTGAGCGGACAGGCCCCTCCCTCCGCCAGTGACGGAGAGGAGGCGGGCAGCATGTGAGCGAGGGCCATATGGCAAAGCTGTCACCATCATCAGCAGGAGCAACCAGAGGTTGCGCAGATAAGTCTCTGGGGCTTCAGAGACTTGACCATCTGGCGCAGGCTGGGGGACTCTACAGGGCAAGCAGGGCAGCTGACAGTCTAACGCGATTCCTCTCCTTGACAGGAGCAATGGCACAAAATGCGGGGCGCAAAACGATTTAGATGGGTTTAAATGCCAGCACGCAGGTAGTTCTGTTACGTACCGCTAACACACTTGACACTGCATAAACAGGGACATGAAAACCAAGAACAACCTTTGTGCGCTGGCTGGATAAGTACTGGATAAGTAAATGGTTATTTAAAAAAGGGTTCTTATGGTTGGAATATCGCCACTGTTATCGACATGCAGTAATCGCTGTGGTACTGGGAAACCAAGTACTAGGCAACAAAGAGAAAGGCAATGAGTGTCAACAAGGGAAAATAAAGGACATATCGTTAATTGTTCAGTCTCATACAATACTGGACATTAGCAAAAGCCATTTAGGAGGACTGCAGTTTAACTGCTCAAGCTACACGGGGGCAGCATGCAGTCTGTTGGATACCACCTGGCATGAGTTCCAATCACCTCTAACCAGCATATTCACAGGTATACGGAAATATGAAATTATATATATAATTGTGCATCTCAGCCCCCATTATCCTTGAGACTTGTTTTGCAAGTGTGGAAAATCATATCACCTCTTTGAAGGGCCACTATTCAAAGCCAAGCATCACATGAACAAAGAGCCAAAATCACCTTCCATTTCCAACAGATCACTGAGAGATCAAGAACCAATGGCAGATGAGCAGTGATTCCCACCAGATTGTGGATGGCCAATAGATCTCAAAGCACTGTGTAGGCACAATACCCTTCAACTATCCTTGCTTCCAGAAACAGCAGGTTTCCACTAGTGCTGTAATGCCCAGATGTTGTGGACCTGTTGTGTTGTCATAAACACAGTGGCTGCACTGTATGTACATGAACGTGTCTGGAGTCCCCTCCTTCCCATCGGCTCACTGGCATTTTAGCAGATCTGTACTGGTTGGTTATGGATTAACATCATTATCCCTCGCAGGCTCTTTGCCCTGCCCTCGCAGTAATCCCTGGTAGTGGCCTGGACCTCACCTGGCCTCGATGTGGTCGAACAGGTGCTGCCATCGGTCATTGATGTCCTTCAGCTTGTCGTTGATCTCGGTCTCTTTGGTCTTGTTGCTGGCCGTGATCAGCTGCTCCCCCAGCTGTTTCAGATGGGTTTTGTTCTCGCTGAAGAGGTTAATCTCCTCCATGCAGTCCTGGGTAGGGGGGATTGGATCTATATTAGTGGTTCACTCATTCATTCATTTTCCCCCCCATCCCCCACAGCATAAACAAACGTGGTGTATGCACGCGAATGGCTTTTCCCACAATCCACTGCTGAGACTTGCAACAGCTGTCGCTTCATTCCCAGGCGGGGCGGTTCACAACTGGCTCCAGAGGCTCTCAACAACACGCATTAGTTTGTCCAAGAGCAAAGCACTCAACAACCCACCATTATCTCCTGACCAGAGTGCTCAACAGTACACGTAGCTGTGTCCTTACAGGCATACTCTACATCCAGCACAATCTTAAAAGAGTGCAAAACAACAACCATAACTACGGTCTTACCAGCGCACTCAACAACACATATAACTGTGTGATTAATGGAGCACTTTATCTCCACCATCTCCTCACTAGAGCATTAACGCAGGACCACTCTACATCCACAACCATCTCCTTACCAGAGCACTCAGCAACACACAGAGCTGTGTCCTTCCTGTATGCCTGGAGCCCCCCCGTTTAGTCTCCCACAGCCGACTTTGGTAAGCTGGACACAGGTGCTCATGACAGCAGTCTAAAGCAGTGCCAAAGGCTGGAAAAGTGCCTCGATCTTTTATATCACAATAAAATGTTACCATTCTTATTACACAATTCCGTTTACATCAAACTGACAGACACTGACACTGTGTTGGGGAGGGGGGATAAAAGTCTCAATGCTATCATTCTGTTTTCATTTGAACCAATACATCTGAGCTGGTAACCATCTAGAATTCTATGTAATCTTTTTTCCGTGCTTCAATTATCATCACAAACTTGGTCCTCAGAGAGCTATCGGCTCATACCCTTCTTATAAAGGTAAGAAGGAAAATTAGCATACAATTTTTTTTTTTTGTAAATTATCTTATCTATTATCTATAGATAAATTAAATTATCAATTTCTTGGGATAAATCAATCAATGTGTGGAGTTAAAAAATTGTTTGTCACCACAGATAATTATTTTACCATGACTAGGACAGCATCCTAATCCACGGAAAAGAAAAAAAGCAGCCAGGTGGCAAACGTGAAAAAAAATTTATTTAATATGCGGATTTTCTTATTAAGCTGCGCCCGGGAAACACAACGCGGAGCCGCAACCTGAAAAAGAAACCCTAGACTAAAGTTCAGAAAAGCACATATAAAGGACGTGATTTGAGTGCAGGTCCTGCTTGTTACATAGCCCAGGTTAGATTATGCCCCTGTGTACTACCTTCTTCAGCTTCTCCACCATTTCCTCGATGCTGAGATCGGCATTGTGCGCCACCTTGTTTTCCATCTGCGTCAGCCATTCGCAAAGCTCCTTGTTCTTCTCATTGAAGATGATCCAGGCGTTGAGCCGGTCGGCAATCTCCTGCTTGCGCAGAGACACCTGTGGAGGGAGGCACAAGAAGGGGGCGTGAGGCCATGGTGCAGGTCCATGCCAGAATGCTACAGATACAAGTTAGGGATGGGGGGCAGGGGCAGGCTTTGGGATAAAGAGAGCTAACTCCTACACAGCTACTGTATGACAAGAGTTTCTGCAGCAGTGTTGATGAAGAGAGATTGGGCATTAAAACAACATGCAGTAACTAAAATACTAATAAGGCTACAGCCACTAGGTATGGCAGGTATTCAGAAGGTCTTTTCTTGTTTGTTTGCTTTGGTCAATTTTTTATCATTTTATAATAGAGAAAGCCACTGTAAAGTAAGAACATACTCCCACACACTCTATCTTGCACAATTTCTTTATTCAAAGGTTTCAGAATGAATCCTTCATCAGTGTCAGAAGCATCTATAGCCACTATACTTTTTCTCCAAGCACCTGTTTCCCTTGAGTGACCAGTGACCAACGTCACCTTTTTAAACAATAATGAAAGTTCAAAGCAAAATGTAATTACTTTTTCTTTTGACAAGAGAGCTTTTTCGATGACACAGCTAAATAAAGTCTGTTCATACACTCTAGGACAGGGCAGAGATAGTGCCGGTGGTGTGTGAAAGAACATCACCAATTTAACAGTTCATGTGTTAATAAGTTGCACAACAAACATGAACTCCAGTTTCCACTTCCTTAAAAAACAGAGAGGGTGTCAATATTATTTAATGGATGAATATTCAATAGGTCTAGATAGTAAACTCACTCCGTGTTCTATTAGCGTTGTGCATGTTTTGCACAAACTCACAAATCGAGTTCAATTTAAAATATTCAGTCAAAATAAATGAATAAATATAGTCTGACACAGCGAAGAACATTATCACAGTTTCAACTTGGACTAAAGGTGTAATTTGAGAATGTGTTTTTACACAGTAGCACCTGTAGCAACTTTTTCTTAGATTAAGAAAAACTGATTAGTAGAAATATGAAGACTTAACGTATAAATTGAGTTATAGAGTACGTTAGCAGAGTGAGTTTGCCTGACTTATTATAGTATTATATTACTATTCTATTTGGTGGCTGTCTATTGGTGGATCTCCCATCATCACACAGGTAAGAATAGCAAAGGTTAGATCAACAGCCTGGATCTTCCATCACTATTGTGTATTATAATTTATAAATGAGCAATAAATTAAGAAATATTCATTTATGAAAACAAAGTCATATGGGTACAACAAGAAACAAATCTAGATTATGTGAGTTGTACTCAAATATACATTTATAATACATATACGCATTAACAGGGACTTTCGCTCAAATAATCTTTAAACCAAATTTCTGGATGTTTGAGGTTCAGAGTTCATAAAGTCTATCACTGAATGGCTATAAAAGAAAAATAAATGACTCAAGATTCTATTTGGTACTGAGATGTGCAATTCACAAAGGAGGTCCTTAAAGCAGGTTCAGAGAGGAACACTGGCCAAAGCTGTGACTGAAACCCTCAGTGCGCCAAAGATTTGCATGATGTGTCAGGCCATAATGCGCAGGTGTGCGAGGCACAGGGTGAAGCTGTAGACACAGCAATTCCAATTGAATTCGAGCCTTGTTCTGTAGGCTCCCGGACCCTCTGAGAGCCATTGTGGTTAAGTGGTTGACGTGTCACACAGCTTCTTATCTCCATCACAAAGGGCCAGTTCTTGCAGAGTTCAGTTCTGCCTCACCATCTGTTCCTCCATTCCAATGACCGGCTCCCTCTGCAACCTGTTGCCCTGTCCCCAGCACCTTAACTTCCCAAGACACATCCTATCAACATTGAGCAATGCGCGGGCATGCCCCTTAAATCCAACGAGAACAGCTTGCTATAACAGGCAACGGCTCTGTTTTATACAGTACATTCGATTAAATACCATACTGTTTAATAGCTTTTGTGGTTCATTCATTTTCAGGCCCCTCACTGTCATCAAATCTTTGCATTAATTCACTCCAGAAGGAGGCATTTCCATATTTTACCTGTAATGTGCAGTCATGAACTGTAATTGACATGTCAATTTTTGTAACTGACAAAAATAATATACGTCCTTACAAACTGGAAACAGCTTGTCTTTATCTTTCTATTAATAAATAAAAAAATGATATGTAGAACTTCAATAATGACAAATGACAACAACATCATTGAGATTATTGACATAGCCATTCCATTACTAAGCTGGAGAGTACCAACCATTAAAGTGATATTGATGATCCCTATTCTTCAAAGTATGACATTTTTCTTTCACCAAAACACAATCTTTTATAAGAAATGTTGCCAGCTTCTTCCAGGACTTTCAGTTTGCATTACAAGTTAAACAATCAATGTGGCAGGCTGACATTTAATTTGCTGAAAACTAAGTTCAGACCTTTGTTATGAATAGCTTTAATCAAAGACGTTTCACGAAATGGCATTTGCTCTCAGCTATCTTTGATGTTGCCCCAGGCAGTCCCAAATAGCCACAAATCAAACTTAGCCGTAGAGCAATCAATCTCTTACTAAAATACACGGCTTGGTAACAAACAAACCAGTCCTGAACTCACTCTTTCTTCAAAATACCTCAAACTTTCCCCTCTGCCTTTGACCTCAGCCGTGAGTTGCACCACACAGCAGCTGCACACGCTCACACACTCCCAGAGCGTAGCAGCAGAAGCTTTGTTTTCCTGTGTACACTCTCAGCTCCCGGCCAAGGCCCGGCGTCCCTACCTTCAAGCACAGTTCCTCCCACTGGCAGTGTAGATGCTCCACCTGCTCCTGGAGCAGCACCACGTCGTCCGCGATGATGTACTGGGACAGGTCCGTCTTCATGGTGGCCAGCTCCGTTAGGCTCTGAGCCCAGTCTTCTAGTGAGTCCTCTGCCTCCTGCATAACATAACAACAAGTCAGCCCCCCACCGCTTGTCCGCTCTCTCCTGCCTCTCCCCAGCCTGCGGGATTAGGGCCCGCTGGCCCGGGACGGGGGAGGGGAAAGGGGGAGGGGAGTGGAGTGGAGAGGGAAGAGGGGGGAAGGGGGAGGAGGGAGGATAAACCCATAATGAGCCAGAGGGGATAATGCAGAAAGCCCAACCTGTTAGCAACTTGGGATTGACTTTGTGTGCTGTTAGGTTATCGCCAGGCCTCAGAGGGAGTTATCATCAACCACGAGCACAAACAATCGCCACCCACCGCTGAAACTTTAATCAAACATTCTGCTTCATTTAACAAGATTAAATAATCACCTTCCAAAGTGTAACATTTTAACTATTTTGACTGTATTAACTTCTGCTACAATCACATCCTGTGCAAAAACTAATTTTTATTCTTTTAAGGGTATAAAATAATGGGTTGATAAGCTATTTGTCAGAAAAAAAGGGAATGGCTTTTGTGAGATAATAGCCACAGGAGATGCTGGCTGTGCAGTTCCATGAGAGTAGCAGTGTGGCGATGTGTGATCGTGTCACTTGGGCTCAGTAGTTTTCCACTGGTGTGGTAATGAATCATTGGCAGCAGTTGTGTGAGAGAAACCTGGATGGGCCAAAATGCCCTAGGTCTGGAAGCCTTATCACGTTTTATTGATTACATCTCCATTTGCACTCAGTATACAGATACTGCCATTGATGTCAACAGCACAGTCAGGTCAAGAAAGTCTGAAAAACTTCCTGAAAAACATCACAGTCTACCCCAAGGCCATACGATGTCACCCCTATTTTACATTTTAAATACAAACAATTGCTTAAGCAGTCACCCTAACAGGCATTTAATAAAATTTGCATAGAGAGCTAGTCAGTGCAAAAAACTGCCCTGTTCTATGGAACTTTGTTAAAAGGTGTGGTGATTCTCACTTAGTACTTAACTACTTACCATGAATATGAATAAAGTGATGCGTTTTGACTTGAGAAGGAGAGTGTTCTCACTTCCAGTTAGTTATTAAGGGGCACCTTTGCTAATACACTTTGGGCAATGTCAATATGGCACATGGAAACGTGCTGAGTGAAATAGTCAATGCGTCAGGCAGAGTTCTTGGAGTTAAGCAAGCATGTCTAACAAATATTTGCACAGAGACAGCCATTATTAGAGCATATATTTAGACACTGCACACATTCACTACAGAGAATTTGAGATACTTCTATTCTGTGCATATGATCCCACATTTCTCTAAATAAAGCATTCATTCACTAATTTATTCATTCCTAACTCCAGGAAAAGCAAAGTCTGTCCATCGATGCATTTAAACTTGATGCACTTCCCATGTTTGTAGTGGTACTGTTTGTGGATGCATGAATTAAACCCTCATGCTTTTGCCAAACCTTCCCATTTTACATTTCCATACAGCAAATATTTTTGGCTTGGGGCAGGCTTATTTTGCATTGCATTTTTTATCTTTTATCACAGCATGCAAGGGGCTAACAAGAGATCCAAAGAGCAATCATTGTTGTTTGTAGGCAGTGACACACAGCACAAACTAAGGTGCTAAGCCAATGTGCTATTATTTCAGCATGCTCATGCCCAATTTTTCAAAGAATCAAGACCAACTAGCAATAATAATAATGTTTGTACTGGGTACAGGTAACTGCCAAAAATAAAGAAAACACTTGAGTAAATAAAGGGTTCTGGCAGCTCTGTTATGGTGTGGGGTGCATTGCCCTGGCATGTTTTAGGTCCACTCAATCCCTTAGAGGGCAAGGTAAACACCAATAAATATATTATTCTGAGTGAACACCTTTATCCTATGATGAAGCATTTCTATCCTAATGGTGATCTCTTCCAGGATGACAATGCCCCCAATGGTTTGATGAGCATGAAAACTATGTAAACCATATGCCACGGCCGTCTCAGTCACTCGACCCAACTGAACACTTATGGGAAATTCTGAAGCGATGCCTGAGACAGCGTTTTCCACCACCATCAACAAAAAAACAAATAATGGAATTTCTCATGGAAGAATGGTGTTGCATCCATCCAATAGAGTTCCAGACACTTGTAGAATCTATGCCAAGGCGCACTGAATCTGTTCTGGTGGCTTGTGGTGGTCCAACGCCCTATTAAGATAATATGTTGGTGTTTTTTCTTATTTTGGCAGTTACCTGTATGCCACTCTGTGTTTATGCAGAAGGTGGGTACCTTAGTGAGTCGCTCCGCGGTCTGGAGCTCTGCTGGCTGCTCTGGCAGCAGCTGCTTCAGCCTGGCCTTCATCTCGTCCAGCCTGCGTCCACTGTCGGCTAGCCTGGCCTCGCAGCGCTCCCAGGTCTGTGAGAAAACATGGACCGTGGTCACGTAAGGTTCGGGAGACACAGTGCCTCAAACACTCAGTTCGCTGTTCTGTGTATCTGGAGTGAAAACAATTCTACTTCAACAAGCATGTTATCGATCGCTTTCAGTTCATACTGAAGATAATGCACCAGAATCCCCAAGAAAAAGGAACATTACAACAAAGCCCAGTGCTTTCTAGTGATGAATCCTCCTTTTCCCCTATTTTATCTCAAGTACTGTGTCTATGTCCTTGAGCCATGCATGTTAAAGGAGACCTCTGGACTACCTAGGACAGCGGGTACCCAGACACATGCAGAGATGTGCAGCTTACAGCTGGCAGGCTGCGCACTGGCCTTCTCTTCCTCAGAAGATTGCACTGATCTCGATAAGACGTCAGTGGAAGTGTGGTTCTGTGTGGCTCAGTAGGAAGAGCATGGCACTGACATCAATAAGGTTGTGGGTTTGTTTCCCATTTGGGCCACATATACTGAAAGATGTATGCATTAATTACTTTTGACCTTTGAACTGGAGGAAAGGGCACCAGCTGCTGTGAAGCCTGCTACACCACGGAGAGACAGCCATACATTGCCTAGGACCCACACTGAGCAGGCCTCAAGGTTCAGCATGGGCCTCAGTGAACTTAAACTCCCACAATGCAGACCTCTGCCTGCCCTCATTATCACATCAAGGATATGGATTTCAGATTGAATATATACTGTTCAAAAGTGATAACAGTATTTGAACATTTTCTGTATCTGTATTGTCCTAAGTATATTGGGTATTTGGTGTGAAAGCTTCCACCTTGTTTCCCTTTTGAGCACCCACAGCATTACAAGCTTCTGAATTATCCTTGCCGGGTGCTCAATGTTTCAATAAAAACGTCTAACTCTGAACTCATGTTGTGAACAAGCCAGGGAGGTTCCACAAGCAGATCTGTGATCTGCATGGAACTGATTGTAATTAACTGTGTTGGCCTTGAGGGCCACCGATCTTGTCTCTCTGTGTTCCATGGGATGACTAGTGTGCCATTCTGGAAACCAGCATGAATTGAATCTTGGCGGGGCATCAAGAGACACTCGAGACTGGATCAAAACAACATGAGGAATCAGAGACACGGCTCTGGTCACACTGCCAGACCAGTCTCCAGGTGTCCACTGTATCCAGGGCAGAGTGACACCATGCTTACATCACGGACTGGTCACCCTGATTTGATTGGTCGATGCCAGAGGGACAGCATGGGTGCCAAGAGAAACAAGGACTCAGGTTAACCTTCTGCTGGCCTGGAAAGAGGAGATATGGCTGAGCTCTATGCTCACGTGCTATAATAACCCAGACAGACTTAGCCTAAGCAGCCTTGCCTTCCCCTTACATTAGCAGCAGCACGTTTGATCCCTCACATTCACACCGTCACTGCTCCTCACCCAGGTATGTGGATTAGTGCCATTTTATTTCTATTTAAACAATACTTAGAACTGAAAAGACCTTCATTTATAAATGCCAGTGAAATACTGTATCTCACACACATGCGTGTGTGACCTTTATATTGTATTGGTGTCTGTTTGTGTGTGTGTGTGTGTGTGTGTGTGTGTGTGTGCGACTTTGAGACCTATCAGCATTTGAATGGCAGGCTGCACTCAGGATGGGATTACTGAAATTACTGTGAAAGCAGAGAACATCTGAGAGATTCCCATTTTGGCCCTCTCCTGGACAAGTCAATTGCCATAAAAATGTTGTGCTGGAAGTACTCTAGCCCAAATTCCTCCAAATATGAAGCCACACAAATTTTACACCATTTTTCTCAACGAAGTGGTGCATCAGAAGGCGGTAGGCTGGAATTCAAATTCCAAACGTGAAAGTGCTTGAAACGAGAGATAGTATATAGGTATAGGCATATAACAACAATCCATATTATCATAAAATAAATGAGGAGATGTTAAGTCTAATACCTGGGACCCTTATTTTATGTGGTGAGTGTCCTGGTACTGTGCTGTTGCTATTATTTTTAAATGTATTTTTGTTTTAGTTTTTTTCTCTTCTTTGTGTATTTGGTAGATTGTTAATGCTGTATTTCCTCATGTGACTCATGTTAAGTGCCCTTCAGTTTTAGAAAGGCACTATGCAACAAAAATGTATTAATATAATTACATATCAGACTGATTTAGCAGAGAGCCTACATATAATGTGGAATTAAATTATAAGTAAAAAGAATCATGGCAATTGCAAGTTACTTGAGGGAAATGCCTACAATAGCCATGTAGCAGCGTTACTGCTGCTGAGTGACAGAGCATCATATCACCAACATCTAGTCCCAAGCATTGTTCAGCATTTCATAATGACGAACATGTAGCGGTTCATACCACCCTGCCTGGGATGTAGACAACAAAAAGATTAGGGCAGCTTTTCGATCTGCCGTGCGTGGGCGTTTTGCTGATGAAATCCAAATGTGGGTCAGTGGACTAAGGGGCAGCCCCACTTGGTGGCTAAATCCCACTATTTTGTAGAAAGCGCCCAGCCTTCGGAACGGTGCAGAGCAGGATGTGGCTCTTGCCACACAGTCTTACTGTTACAGCAAGGTGTTGAAACTAATCACTTATCACAAATCCAAGAGCCATATTTTCGGTGAAATTCTTTCCGGTAAGAAAGAGGCTGGTAGTGCTCCAGTTCCTTCCATTGCATCATACTGAGGTTAAGTCTGTGCTGTGCCTCTCTACTTATTTATTTTAAAATGTCATTATCGGGCCTCCGATAGGGTAGCGGTCTAACGGACCCATATTGGCTGGTCCTTTACAAGTGTGAGCTGCCTATCATGGTTGCAGTTTGTAACACGGCTGTACCTCCCCGCCCTGGTGGGGAGCCCCAATCAGGTGCGGAAGGGGAGGGCAAATCAAAACAAATAGGGTATAATTGGCCACTAAATTGGGCCACTAAAAATCCAAAACAAACCAAAAAATGTGATTATCAGACACCAGCCTACCTACTCTAAGGCCTAATCTTTCAAGGAAATGTAATCTATACATGCATCACAATAGCGTCCAAAATAATCGGATGTGCTTTTCACTGCATAAGCTTTAATATGTAAACCTACCCCCATATGTGGAACATCTCCTTATAGTGCCCTATTCTCTATCTCCTTCAGTCCTGTCTATGAATACCCTTGACTGCATATTCCAAGGAACAACAGACAAGAAATGCCAGATACTCAGTGTGTGCTGGCTCTGTGACACAGGCTTTCACGTTGCTACAAGGTTTCCCAATGAGTGTGTTACCTGTATAATTGTGCAGGTTAAGGCCCTCCTCTTTCCCAGCAGGCTGTGCGAGTGCTCCCAGTCCTCCTGCAGTGCCCCCAGCTCTGTCTGCAGCTGGGCCTGAGTCTGTATGTCGCCCATGGAGAAGAGCTGCCTGCCCACCTCCAGGGTTTGGATGTAGCAGCTCTGGTGGCGATGGAACAGCAGCTCCATGTGCTGTGGGAAAGAGAAGGCCTTATTACCTTCTCTTATTACAGCACAAAGACAGTCTGTGGACAGAATGGAGACCTTTTCCAAAAACTCGATTTCTTATAATCAATGTCATTGGCTGGCAAAATGGCTGACATGCATCACCCAGGTGGGTGCTACATACTAGTGGTGGTTGAGGTGAGGTTACCTCCCATTCAGTGTTGGGCGCATTGACACCCTGTGCCGGCCAGAAGAGGATGGGCTTCCCCCCCCCTCCCTTTTAGTCTGATTCCTCCCAAGGTTTCAAGGGAGTTTTTCCTTGCAACTGTCACCTTTAGGCTTTAGGCTTTAGGCTTCACAATTCATTTGTGAGAAGTGCTATACAAATACATTTGATTTGATTTGATTTGATACCTTGATGTCCTCCAGGGAGCTGTGGAGCTGGGTCAGGCTGCAGTGCACGGGGCCGGACGGGGGCAGGAGGGCATGGGCGTCGGTCAGGAGCCTCCTCAGCTTCCTCTGGCTGCGGGTGTACAGCTGCCAGTGCCTCACCAGCCCCTCCACCAGAGCCCGACGCTGCTGCGCCCGGCGGACCACGCCCTGCCACTGCTCCTTCAGCTGGGACAGCTTCAGGATGAAGTCACTCCTGCAGTAGGGATAACACCACCCATCACAGACACACTCTCGAATCACCTAATGCCCAAATGCCCAAATTCAGCACAAAGCTACCACTCCATAAACGTTGCTGTTTTATTTAATTGTATAGAAGATGGCTCCTTAAAATTCTTCTCTTTACATTGAAATGCCAGGGATTAGTATGAATTGCTAATTCTTATAGAATATTTTTTTTACAGGTATGCTATTTAATCACACACATCTGCGTCACTCTGATCAGTGTTCTGACTGAACAATCTTGCATTTAGGCTAGAAGTTCTCTGTTTTCAGAGATCTTTGGGTACTACAAAAGCATGAGGTCACCCACAGACTGATATATATCTCAGACTTATTTATCTTGTCACTCAAATACAGCTCGGTATGAACTGTAATGTCTTTGCCATACAATGTTACCATTAGTTACATGCTGCTGAAAAAACCTTAGTTGTACTTATACTCCTTGTAGAGCTGCAATCGCAATTTGTTTTATATGTACAGTGTGACCAATAAAAGCATACGCACAGCCACTTGGATGTTTTGTTATTTATATATGTTATACTTATGTTATACTCTATTACGTAGTAAACTCAAAGTAAGCTTGGTGTGCTGTGTGGCACAACTAGGGAGTAACTGGGACAGGTGTAGAGGGAGCCCTCACCTGTCCTCCACTTCTCCCCTCTCCAGGAGCCTCAGTGCCTCATTGATGACCGAGTGCAAGATCTGATGCCCGATAGACACCTCCACCTGGAACCTCTGAGACACATCGAGACAGAGCATGTTCACTACCATCAGCATGTATTTAAGTACAAAGGGCAACAGCAATGCCATGTTGTATGTCTGCATGCCTCTGATGCACAATCATCTCCTCATGGATTATAATGAATGAGTCAAATAAAATCTAATCTAATCAAAGGGCAACAGTGCCAGAGAGCACTCATTAGCTTCAGCTCCAGCACATACAGAATGAAAAACAGATTCTGACAAGCAGGTTTTATTGTATATGTTTGAAATATGGCTTGGGATATTTGTAAAAAAAATAAAATAAATTGGAACACACACAATGAACCTGGAACCTATATGTACAGTATATTGGTTCCAAAAATGTAATTTGTATTATGTAGGTTATATCTTGATATATAATGTTACATGTCTTTTTACTACACAGTATACCATCAAGCGCGTGTGGCTCCAGACAAAAAAACAGCCATAGTAGGAGTAGTACATGAGAGGTCTCTGCAGGGGAACTGAATGGTGTTACCTGGTGGATACGAAGCTGCTCTCTTAAGCCAAAGTAGCTGCCAGCGACGTCCACGGCAAGGCTGTCCTCCATGCTCTGCAGGAAACCCATCCAGCTCTCACACTTCAGCTCAAAGCTCTGCTGCCTCAGCACCTCCGCCTGTAGCTCACTGGTGCACGCAGAGACACACGGTTACCTCCCATACCTCCCAACACTCACCCGCAGACACACAGTTACCTCCCATCCACCAACACTCACCCGCAGGAGACACACTGACCCTAGCTTCACCGCTGCAATCTCAGTTCACATCTCCACAACTCCCACAGATGGACAAGCGGCAAGAATGCACAGCTGGATTGTGTGTTCAAACGAACGGTCAACGCAAAAGGGAGTTTTTATGGTACCCTGTGGTATTAGGTTCTCACTAAATTACTTCCTGTAGACTATTTTTCCCATATATTTTTTATGATGACATTTTTGTAAGGCCAGTCATAAAGCCCGAAGGGTCATTGACATCGACGCGCTCAGAGATGCTGTTTCCTGGCGGCGGCCGAGCTCACCTGCACCGTTCCAGAGCACGGGCGGAGGCCAATGTCCACTGCCTGTTGAGGGTCTGCAGTCTACGGGAAACTGGGTCGCTCAAGGTCAGCCTGTAGCTCAGCTCGTTCAACACGCCCAGGTCCGGAGACAAGGCGCTCAGCACTAACAGGTCCGTCTGAGGGCGGAGAGAGATGGTTACCACAGGGAACTGTGGAGAAAAAAAAGCTTTAGGGTAAAGCCCCATTCTATGGGCGGTACGGTGACTCACCTTAGGAAGGTCCCCATGGCCGGGGTCCAGATCGCCCGTCAGTCTGCTCTCACAGTCCTTCAGGTGCTTCTCCAGGGACTCCAAGCTGCTACTGAGCTCCTGCAGCTGCTCCAGTTCCTCCTATGCGCACAAAGTCACGTGTAGCGGATAAGCGGCTATGACGAGACAACACTGGCTCTCCCGAATCCCTCTCCGTACTCAGGCCAAAGCGTCTCAGTCATCGTCCCATTGTGATTTTTCAACTCACCTCACAGAACTGTCACAAACATTTAGGAATAATGTATGAATATTTAGGGTGCATCGTGACTAGTGTCACAGTAGTCACAGTACTGGTGACAGTAGTCACCTTTAGTGGGATAACACTGTGACACTATATGTGTTTTAGGTCATGTGTAAAGTAGTGGTTGACCCATGGCTTAAAATAGCACTGGTCCTACCTTTAGCTCTTCCTGCCTCCCTGCCAGTGCCCCTCCCAGCTGCAAAACACTGCGTGCCAGCAGGCGGCTCTCTGATTGGATGAAGACGGCAGCTCCAGGTTCCATCTGTCCGATGAGGTTTCTTGAAGCCTCCAGTACCTCGTCCACTCTATTCTGCAGGTCACCTGTGCTCTCTTGCAGCCCCTGGAAAACAAGCAGGGTGTGAACATGGCATGCATTGAGGCAATCGTCACACATTTACAAATCAACATGTCGAAAATATTTAACAATACAAAGACATTTCCCACTTCTGTCTATATGCAGAATATTTGACAATAAAAAACGAAACAATTCCACTTTTCTCCACGACCTTAGAATTTGATCCTGTTTGTGTGAATGCTAAATGTAAATTACACATTATTATTCTGCATTGGTTGTTTTGTATTATTGGTTTATTTTTTATTATGCTGATAGGTAATATATTTCTGAGATTAACAATTCTTAAAGGATTGTTTTCATACTGCCTTAACTCTCAGGACTTCAACCAAAAGTTGAAATCATAGACGTACACCACATTTTACACACACCACATCACGCCATTTTAATTTCAAGCAGAAAATAGGGGAAACGATCTGCAGACATGGACCACCGATCATTGTGGAGTGAGAAGCATGTTATTTTTCAGCCGTGGTACATGGTATTTTTAGCCCTTCTCAATAATAGCAGGTCCCTGGTCTCTGTACATGATGTTCCACTCTCCAAGAGTAAAACATCGCTGCGAGAAGAAAGTGCTTTTGTGAAATTCTATTCCCCTGCTCTCTATTATGTGCTCAAGTAATAAATAGAAAAGAAAAAAAGAAAATAATAATAATTTCCATTACTTCAAAGCATTATGAAAAAGTTTTTACATAAAAAAAAAGTTTTTAACTACTTTCAAAAGTGTACACAAGTAATTGCAGGACAGACAGTACTGCTCCTGGATGCTGATTGGTCAGCTTCCTAGCGGTGTTGATGTTCATAATAAAGCATGGCTAAATAGAATGTACGTACATCATTTTAATATCATTGTGCTGTCCACTAACATAAACAATCTAGATATGAAACATTGTTAGCTGTCAATCGTGATAAACTTTTAAAATATCATTGAACCACCTTGGTTCAATGTCCAGACCCTGGTCCGTTGCTGTCTGATGTTTCACTTACTGGTGCGCAGAAAATAAAATTGCCGTAAACTTCAAAACAACAAATTATGAAAGGAATAAGGTTAAGATTCTGCGTGAATCCCAGCTAAATTCAGAAATGGAACTCTCATTGCTTAATGACCAAATAACACCTTAGAGTCTGTTAAAATGATCTATTTAAAATGGTCTTATCTTATCTATAGCAATATTTCTAGATGGATCCAGTTTCTAAAAGGGACGTGGTAAGCAAACCTGTGTTATATCATGGACATCGGTATGACTAGGGTATGTTGTTAGGCACGATGGGAAACTAAGTTAAGTCCCTAGATTATAATACTCTAAAACCTACTCTCTCTAGTACTCTCTAACACTTTAGACAACCTATTGAAAGCAAACAAAATCTACAGGATCTTCTGTTTGAATGTAAATGTAAATATTGAATTGCTTGCAGTTGATAAGTTGAATACACTTAAGTATTCAAATGCTTATAAAACTTTATGGCGTACATACAGGGCAGGTGTAATAAATTCATACTTTTTTGCAACGAAGATATGCTCTTTGTTTGTTTTTGTTGCTTTTTTACACTCCAAATAAATTGGAAAAAATGAATAACTACAATTTCTAAATACATTTGAGGAGAGCCAGTGTTGTAATGTACAGCTCACATGCGAGCCAGTGCCTATTTTCCACACTACAGGCCACGCGGTGAAGCAGGAGAGCAAGCGGCTAGCGGCAGTAGGCTGTGGGAGGGGCTAATGCGGCGATGAACCCAAGGACCCCTTGGCCTACATAAGTCCACCCTACATCTGGTGGGACGAAGCCAATTACGCCCCGCTGATGTAGTCTCCCAGTGACGAGCATCTTTACGGGCCGGGCCACACAGTCGAGTCTTTTTATACATTCTCCAGCTGGACGTGGTCATATTGAGCGGCCTGTGAACCTCTGTGATGGACACCTTCTATTCAGGCCTCTCCGCGAGCAGCGTGGTTGTACGAGGACAGGATATGCATGAGCAGAGAGATCGCTCCTCCAGATAAATGGGTTTTCTGAAAGGGCTTGTCTGAGCACTCTGGGTTCCTGCATGGCGCACTCACATTAACGGCCTCCATCCTGGAGTGGATCAACTCCACTGTGCTGTCCTGGCAGAGCTCGGTGCTCAGCAGGTCCCTGCTCTCGTCCTTGTGCCGTTTCAGATGCTGGGAAAGGGAGTCAAAGAGCCGACTGTAGCCTTGCCAAAGCTGGAGGAGTCCCTGGGCTTTAAGCAGCACGTCAGTCAGCTCCTGATTTACCACCCTCCACCTGGACGGAGCAGAGAGACACAGGCGGCTCAGATTTACAGCCCAAAGAACCTTTCAAGATACGGAATGACGTTGTGCTCAACTCCTACGAATTAATTTCACTCTAGCCCCAAGCCAGAGCAAGGGCAGCCACATAAAACCACAAAAGGAACCAACAAAGCTCATCGGCACTTTGTTAAAAAGAGTTTCAGTCACACCAGACATTATGATGCACTCAGGATTCTCTGCTGGGTGAATACAGATACCTTTGTAAAAAGAGTAACTGGGATTTGTGAAGTAGACCTGGGGACATTTCTGTGTCAATCTGAACTACACTCATTTTACACGTTCACATGCGCGCGCACACACACACACACTTTTAGCTTGACTCATTTTACACATTCACATGCACACACACACATACACACACAATGTCAGGCATATATAATGTAATACTCGATTTGATTTGATTTATAAATCCAACATCCAACCAAACATTGACATTGTAACATGAGCCACTGCAGCTTCACTGGAACAGTGATGTTGAAAGTGTGGCTTGCAGTGCCTGAGTGGCACAGTGCGCTGTGGTACTGACCGTGTCCGCTCCCCCTCCACCTGCTCAGACAAGAGGAGGGCAGCAGCGGGGCTGACTATGTCCCTTAGTGTGGACAAGGTCCCGCTGAGAGCATCCCATAGTGTCTCACCCCTCTCCACCTTGTCCTGCAGGAGCTGTAGAAAGGAACATAGTTATGCTTGCTAAGGCTCCCATACAGGTAACAAACAGTATAAATACTCGAAATGAGGACAAAAATAACTGTGTATACTGTCTGAGAATCTTGTTCCACACCAAATCAGTCTCACAGGTAGGTGTGGCTATACATTCTTTATCAATCATTCACACAAAGCAAGATAACTTCTACTGTGGTTAGAATTGGAGAGAGAGAGAGAGAGAGAGAGAGAGAGAGAGAGAGAGAGAGAGAGAGAGAGAGAGAGAGGGAGAGGGAGAGAGAGAGAGAGAGAGAGAGAGAGAGAGAGAGAGAGAGAGAGAGAGAGAGACACAGAGAGAGAGAGAGAGACACAGAGAGAGACACAGAGAGAGAGAGAGAGAGAGAGAGAGAGAGAGAGAGAGAGAGAGAGAGAGAGAGAGAGAGAGAGAGAGAGAGAGAGAGAGAGAGAGAGAGAGAGACCTGCAGCTGGTTGACATGGCTCTGGAGGGCGTGGAGGGAGAGCTGGGGGATGCGGCCTTGCTCCAGGATGTTGTGGACCTTGGCCGTGTTGAGCACCGCTTCGTTCAGCCTGCTATCAAACTGGCCCCAGTGCTCTAGCACCTGCTGAAGCCCCAGCTTCAGCCCCACCATCTGAGAGGAAGAACCGATATACCCATGTGCATATCTGAGCTCCACTTCCTTTTCACTCGATGCGTACAATACAAGCATTCTTTGAAGAACAGCAATGTATATTAATTTGATCATTTATAAGATCTTCCACTGAAATCCAGCATTTGTGAAATAAGGAATGTGTCCATCTCTGTGTCCATATGTGCATGTCGGTGTGTTTGTTTTCACGTGCATGTCTGTGTGTGTGCGTGTGTGTTCATGTAAGTAAAGTAATATGTCACAGAAATATGAGCATTTGTGTGCAGAGACTTGCTCTGGTACTAGGGTTGATCTGTAATCTACCTGCTGACTCAAAGCTGCAAAGGCCTGATGGACCGCGTCCGTCTGTTTGATGAAGTCACAGTCGAGCCCCTGTCCACAGCCCACATCCTCGGACAGACGGATATCTCTCAACGACTGCAGTTCTGATAGCTTGAGCTTGAGCTTTTCCTCGGTCTCCTGTGGTAGCACAAACACACAAGTACGCACGTGCATACACACACACACACACACACACAACACACACACACACACACACACACACACACACACACACACACACACACACACACAAAGATATACGGAGAAGCAGACCTGGCATTAGCTCTAGTTACAGTAGATACGAATACATTGGGAATGGAGATTGTTCATAACTTGTTCATTATAAAACAATTTTTATGAATTTGAATCCTTTGTTCAGTGGAATGTTTTCTGAGCTTTATTTACTGTCAATCTGGCTGCAATATTGTAATATAATATTTACGCAACATCACTGCACCTCCTCTCCTATATATCCAGCTGCAGACCAGAATTTTCTGCTTTATTTTTGAAAATTCATATACACCCCTCCCTGAATAATGCAATCTTCAGCACAAGTTCAAAGCTGAGAGACTTACTGTGCCTGTGATAATTTGTGTTACGCACGTCAGACTGCTCTGCTAATCTGCATTTTACAATGCAACCTGTAACAGTGTGAAGCAGTCAAAAAAGGCTCCAGGTGTGATTTTTCAAAGGCTTACTTTCACTTAGGGTGTCACTAAACCCTGAACCCTGACGTCCTGAATACTGGTTATTATCATAACAAATTATATTCTGTGGACTATTTGTGTACATACAGTGTACTGAATTTATTGTCCCAAATTAAAATGACCTTTAATTTTCCCACTGTTGCCGAAACATACCGCACACTCCTTCAAGGCTTTCTCTGCTGATGAACGACTGACAGGCCTCTCGACCAATTGCATCCGTTCCCTCTGGCCCATGACCCAGTGGCGCAGGTGCTGCAGCTTATTCTCCCGGTCTGCACAGGTGTGCAGCAGCTGTTCCATGTATCTAGTCTATGAAAAACCCACAGTGATAGACAGTTATCCTGCCCTTTTTCCTGCAGAAGAAATAAGCCTGGACTCGCATACAGCAATGATACTCTTACATTTTTACATTTTAAGCATTTAGCAGACACTCTTACAAGACTTGTAAGCAACTTACGAAACTTGTAAGCAACTTACAAGACTTACTCCTCCTGCTCAATGACCACTGGCTTTGTGTATTTGTCCCTAGCAACCACAGAAGTATTGACATATCGTTGTGACAATCACAGTCTAACACATCCACCATGCACTCCCTGTTATTTTAATAGTTTTTAAAATATAAATATAGCATAACATCAAACTGGCCATACAATAAGCAGACTTGTAAGCTACTGGCCTGCCCTCTGCTGGCCACTCAGTGTCACTATTTTCATATCTCAGAGTGCCCCTGCCTGATCATTCTGACTGTGCCACCCAGGAGGAGGTTGGTTACCAATGAGTGAACTGACCTGGCTGCTCAGTGCCCGCTGCAGGTGGAGCCAGCGCTCGTTGAGAGTGCCCAGCTCCTCTGCGAAGTGTGTGCGCTCGTAACGCTTGGTCTGGATGTCCGGGCTGCTGATCTGTAAAACTGATTGGTTGACGAAGTCCACGGTGAGGTGGCGGCAGGTCATCTCTAACTTGAACTCCTGAGGAAGACAAAGACTTCAGGAACAAAAGACAACAAGACATTCCCCGGCAGAATAAATGAGTTCATAAGCAGAGTCAACACATGGAGGAAATAGTTCACAATTTCATTTTGTTTCATCAAGAGTTTCGGCTAAGCCTTTCTCAAGGGAGTAACCGGAATAATTGAGTTCAGCTCTTATTAATCACATAAGACTGGCGCAATTCCACAAACGGGGCTAAAGCAGTTCAGAGAGAACAAAGTCACAATAGAACACATTAACAGAGCTCACCGTACTTCACAATAGAATGCAGTGGTTATTTTTGCTGTCATCGCAAATGCGATGCATGTCTTTTCTTAAATATACTCATTAAAATCTCCTGCAGTGCTGAAAGCCGATTATGCTGGTAACCTCCCATGGTGGATAAAATCAGTCAAACAGTTTTGGACAAAAAAAGGTATTTCCTCAATACCGCTTTTCATCACAAATGTATGAAAAGCGAAACACAAATGAACGTAAAAAAGGGGGTGGGATGGGGCTTCGGGCGGTGTAGCGGTAAAGGCATTAGTTGCTCACTGCGGCCGCGGTTTAAAACCCGGCTGCGCCACCTGGGCTCTGGCCAAGAGCCCCGTTGGGGGTGGCGACTGGCTGACCGCCCCAGAGGACAGAGGGAGGGAGAGCTGCCACGAGCTCGCCGAGAAGCTCAAAAGGCGTCCCTGTAAGGGAAAAACTGGCTGGACTGCGTGGACGAGCGGCAGGCTCGTGGCGGAGGGTAAATTGAAAGAAATAGAGGGTGTAATCCGCTACCACATTGGGAGAAAAACAGGGAAAAAAATCTGAAACAAAATGTAAAATAAAAAAGGGGGTGGTACCTTGTAGAGCTGGAGCTGCTGGGTGAGGCTGGCTGCAGAGGAGGCCCTGTGGGTGGGAAGCCTTTCAGACCCCTCCTCCAGCATGGCCTCCATCTCCCTGATCCAGGTGTTCAGCTCTGCTATGGCATCTCGTGAAGGCAGCCTCTCCATCAACAGCTGGGAGTGGGGGAAGGAACATTTTATACCATATCTAGACTCGATTTCCAGGTATCATACAGTCAAAATGTTGTTTTTGTCCATTTTTGATAATCAAAGTGTATGCATACAGTAAACCTTTTACAGTAAACATAGAATCTTCTCGCAAATGAAGCAAGCTGATATTTTCATACCCTCCACCCATCCAGAGCTTTTTATTTGCATAAACAGAGACATACAAATGAATATTAAAAAGATGCTTTTTGCAAGGATAGTCCTGTGATCACCTAAATAGGCCAACAATAATGTTGACTAAGGTGTATGAGAATATCAGTGTGTGGATAGTGCCTGGTGAAAATGTCACTGTTTAGCTGTGGCGGGCACTAAGGCCAGCTTTTGTCATCGCCTAAATGGGGAGGGTCAGATCGAAGGCTTACAGGATGGGGCTCGGAATACTCAGTCATGAATGTAAGTACTTGATACAGTGCATATTATAAAACTTTAATATTAAAAAATAAATGTAAAAATATTTGTAAAAATTATAATATTTACAGTCTCTCCATCCATCCAGCACACACAAGACCCTAAATGTACAGACTGTCCAAATGAACTACTGACCCTTCTCCCCCAGATTTGATCAGATGGAGAAATAGATTAAATGAATAAACGGAGGATCATTCAGGTTCCTCTGTGGTCTGTGCTTTACATAACCCCATTTGAGTGGGCACTGTAATTGGTCCTAAGGCAGGAGGCTCATTAGAGATGGAGGAAGAAACCGTTCTGGATGCAATGGCCCCCTCCCACGCTCTCTCTCTCTAAGGAGAGAACATGGAGTAAAGGTTCAGGCCCACGGATTTATTTCAGGAGAGAGAACTGACAGTAATTCTTCCAAGGTTTAAGGACCTCATTAATATAAGCTGCGAGGGACCAGATGAATGAGCCCCGCTCTCATCTAGGCACAGGGATCGGACCTCTCCTTATCTGGTGAACGCTGGAACTTTTCCCCTCATCACTTCTCCAGTACAGCTGAAGGAACAGCTCAAGGCTGAAGGCCTGGCGGAGGTTCGGACGTACGCAGTAATGATATTTGCACTGATATGGTCATATATTAGAACTCAAGAGCACTTTGATGTTTGAAATGCATCTCTGGATTGGAATATGGCAGATTAATATGATACAGGGTAATATGCAGATAGAAGCTGCTGCACTTGCCTGATGCAGTCTCTCCTGGACGGTAGGTAGAGCCGACAGCACCTCGGCCCAGCACTGCTCCAGCTGCGTCAGCTGCGTCTGCAGGGCGGCCGTGTCGGTGTCCTTCAGCTGCAGCAGCTGCGTGCCCGTGCTGATCACTGATGCCTTCAGGACTGATCTAGCCTCCACTTCTTTATTGAACACCTGCAGGCACATGGCAGGCAGCAGTTCGTTAATAATGGCCGGAATTATCTGATCTGGCACTAATAATAGTGTCGTAAGTCTCTCCATATCTATTGGTGCGTCACTATGCTTTCAACATGTGAGGCAGGTTCTGCTCCTCAGCTTTTTTAAGAATTTGTTTCTGATTTTATCCCATTTTTATCCCAATTTAGTAGCCAATTACACCCTCTCTTCTTCATGTCGTAGCCCTGTGACCGGCAGTGACAAAGGCGAAGCATCGCCTCCTCCGAGACGGCACTCCCCAAGCCGTCGACTGTGACTCCAGAGCCACTCCTATACGCAGCGAACTCATGCCGGCTTCCCTCCCCCCTCCCTGTGGCGGACAGCCAATTGCCGCCCCCTAGTGGCACTCCTGGCCAGAGCCGACTCAGGCGCTCACATGGCAATTTTAAAAATAAAAGTTAATGCTTGTCTTCTCCAGTCTGCAGCTGTTCAAACAATGGATTCACCAGGAATTGGGCGAGGTGGGTGCGGACGTGTTCCAGCTCCTGTGGCACTGTGACCGAGTGCTGTCGCCACGCCTGCAGACGCTCCCTGGCTCCGCCCATCCACTCGCTCAGCTTCACCGAATCACGGCGGAACCTGCGGGTGGGGTTGTTTATGAACCGCTGCTGAAATGGGTTTGATGCGAAGTTGGAAGGGGGGCATGACTCATCCACTCTAATTCTCTAAATTTGGTGGCAATGTTGAATGCGAAAAACACAGTGCAGTAAACACTTCAGTGTTTTTGTTGAAACTTGAAGTGGTAAGAAAAGAAGGTGCAGATATTCAAACTCATATTCGTAGTGAAGGTAGAATGGTTTCCATTACATCGCTTGTTATCTAGGATTGGTTGACTGAAACATCATGGCTCAAATGGAATAACAAATTAGTCATACTAAGTAAGGTAGCCACCACTGGGGGAAAAAAATGTCATTCAGGGATACGTAGAAGGTTTTCAATGAGAATGCGCGCTCGTCAAAGTGCATGGCTTTGCCTGTTGCTCACACCTGTTCCAGATCCTCCTCAGACGCTCCATGCGGAGGCTTTCCTGCTCCACTCTCCGCTGTACGGCCAGCCAGCGCGCTCCCAGCTCCCGCACGGCCGCTGCTACCTCCCTGCGGCGCCCCCCAGCCTGCAGCCCCCTCCCCTGCTCCAGGACCAGGCACAGACGAGCCCCGCTCTCCTCCAAGACCCCTTTCATTCGCTGCCAGAAAAAGAATCCAATTATCGTCTTCCTCTTTTGCACACTCACCCTCTCCTCCACCTCACAAACCTACCCCTCGCACTGCTATGGCAACAGACCCCCCGACTCTCTCCCACTACCCTGAACCTGACCGTGAAAGGAGGAACGAATTAATCTCTTTGAGAGACATCTAAGAAGAGGTCCCCGTTCTGCTCTCACTCTTTGGGTTGACCAATAATTGCAGGAGGGAGAGAACATGAGGAAAATGCTATAAATAATTCGGGTTGCGTTCCGATAACCCCTGCCATTTTGCGGAGAAATCGGATTTTAAAAATGAGAGTACGAATGTAGCCAGCTAGACCTTCACCCCATCACTCTGTGTCAGTCTCTTGCAAGTTAAAGTCCGAATTAACACTATATGGCATAACCTTCCAGCCACTTTAAATGCAGAGAGATATACAAAGCAAGGTGCTTTTGCACCTTTAATGGAGAGCACTTTACTGCCCCCTTGTGGGGCTCGTCATTAGGGAACCAGGCACCTGGTAGATGGACAGCCTGTCACGCAGTCGTTCCTCAGTCTCCTCCACCAGGCCCACGCTGGGCAGCCGCGACTCCACATCCTGCAGCAGCCTCCCCAGCATACTGCAGCTCTCCTCCCACTGGGTCCAAGTCTGTAACAACCCTCTGTCAAATCAGCACAGGCAGCATAGCACAGCCTGGTCTACTGCATTCATATACAAACTACTACAGAGACTGAATATTCAATGATTATGGAGAATTATTATGATTATGATTACACTGACAAGTCACAGAGAAACTAGTAGTAGGCATAAAAGGGAATTAAAATACTTGACATGCTAATTGCTGACTCACCAATCATTTATTTGCTGACAACATTTAAACTCCCATATACACTCCTTCTGTGTCTGTTACTTTTGTGTCCTTCAACTTTATTTTCCCTTTGTTCTCCATATGGCTCCAGAGGAGCCTTGCCCTTATTGTGACTTGATGTCTTACCAGCTCTGTTCAACTGCAAGGTACAAACGTGAGCACTGCACTTCTGGTCAATAACGTCACTCAACTTTCCTCCAACAAACAAACTGTTCACAGCTCATCTCGGTTCCTGGTTTCTGAATAAAGCACGCATACAGTAATCCATTTCTTGTTTGGGGTGTTTGAACTTGACTGTGATTGGAGGTTGAGGTTCCATTGGCTTTGAGGAGCCGTGTGATTGGTGGAGTGTGGAGGGCGGAGTCGCCAGTACCTGCAGTGTTATCTGCATCTGTGTCCCGTGCGCCAGGGCCTGCTGCTGCAGAGCGCTGACATCCTGCTCCAGCTGCTCCCACACACCCTCCTGCCTGCGCAGCGCGCTGTCCGGGACCCGCGAAGAGAAGTGCTGCAGCTCTGCCAGGTGTGATCCCAGCCGTCGAAAATAGCTCTGTGATCCCATGGCAGGCAGAAAGGCCCAAAATCAGATTCAAGAGCTGAGGTCAAAACACCTTAACTTGTGTTTCAGAATTTGTTTCAGATTTTATCCCATTTTCCTCCCAATTTAGTAGCCAATTACACCCTCACTTTTTCAACGTTGTAACCGCTAGACCACCGGGAGGCCCTCAATCCTGAACTTTTGACTTACAAATGAACCTATTGTGCATGTATAAGTGTTCATTTTTGTTAGTTAATAGATTGTTAAGTGCATTTTCACGGAATTCTCCATACTGTGTTAGTCGAGAAAGAATTAACACTTGCATTCAATCGTGAGTCACATTTAAGAAATGTTTAAGGAAAGAATGTTGATTGAATCCTAAGCCTAAGTCAATTGGCTAAGCCACTTGCAGCAGTTGCCAGCGTTTTCACTCAGAAAAGTCATTCAGAAAGGGGCCATTCAAACCATTACGTTCAGCATACTTTATTGAGCACTGCAGAATGAGCTACTGCATGACTTCCCACGGGTTTCACAACAACACGATCACCATTAATGACATCAGTTAGAATAACGATATGACCCCAGTTGGCCTTCGGTGCGCACCTTGTGCCTGCTGAGGTGGTCCTGCAGCTCGGCCCGGCTGTGTGCCTCCAGGCCCTGGCTGCGCTGCAGACGGTCCTGGCCCAGCTCCGCCAGGTTGGCCAGCCCCTGCAGCAGCCCCTCGTACTTCTGCTGCAGGTCCAGACTCTCCCGCAGTTCCCCCCGCCTCTCCCGCAGCGAGCTCCAGGCGCTGTCCAGCACATCCTGGACACACAGAGCGCACAATGCCGTGAATCTGACCGCCTTGACGGAAAAGTTGCATGTGAATAAAATGTGTTTTTGAACATTTCTTGTGCGATTCACATGCATTTTACAAATTTCCACATCTATACCATGCATTATCAAGTTTTCACGTGTATTTCACAGGTATGCACATGATCACATATATGCATGTGTTTTTTGGGGCTTGAAATTCATGTGATTTTTCCATTAGAGTGCAAACCACCCGCAGTACCATTCCCAAGATACCTTCCACTACAGCTACACAGCACACAGAACGCTTGCAAGCATTAATAACGCTTCAGAAGGCTAAATTAAAACACACAACACGCGATAATTGAAACTACTACGTATGGCTAAATCAGCATGTGCGTGCCCTACCTCAAGCTTGTTGACCTCCTCCATGAGGGCTGTGGGTAGACTTTGACCATCTACCCTCTCTCTCAGCACAGACACCTGGCTCTCCTGCAGCAACACCTCCAACTGCAACTGTGTAGTGGCCTGCAAACAGAGACGCGGAAATCGTTCAGCTCATAGTGCGACATCATCATTTCAAATATGACATATTATGGTGCGATGGCCCACTCAACATCATGACATGAACACCAAGATGAACCCTGATCATTTAATGGGGATTATGCTGGTTAGTAAAATGAGACACATTTGAAGTGGATTACCTGGACCAAAACAATACTAGTGTTAAATTACTTCTCTGATCACAACTGACTGACTTGACACAGAACAGCAGGACAGCCTGCGCTGGACTGGGAACAATGGAGTACATTTTGGCTGCAGAGGGGTTTACCTGAAACTGTTGGCCAGGGTCGTGACCTGCAGCTTCATTAATAGTTTGGTTCAAAAGCAAGTTTTTATCAAGCAAGGACTCATGCAATCCTCTTATGTCTCTCTGTGGGGGTTAGAGAAACAAATAAATATTAAGATTTTTTATTATTTATTATGACTTTATGCAAGCAAACAACAACTGGCATAAAGATGATGTATTAAGTAAGTGACAGAAAGTACTTCCCAATTAAGAGAATGTGATAATTCAGTGTGATTACATGACAATGATTACGTTAATGATTATTAACTCAAGGCTGTTAAGTGTTCAGGTCCTTGAAATATTTTTAGAAAATGTGTTAAATTATAGCCTTGCACACCTCACAGGGCTTCTTTTAAAAGCCATTTTTAACCCTTTGATGAATTCGTTTTTTTGAGAGTTCTAGCTCTAATTCACAGTGTTCCATTGTGGAATTTTACAATTATTTGTGGATACCATTTGCAGCCCTTTATGTCATCAATTAGAATCAACTAGAATGTTACGGCATGTCCTAGAATAAACATCATAGTGTGACAGTACTCCTCAAAGGGTTAATAATTAATTTAAAAATCAAAACTGAGTAGCAGATTATCAGATGATGCACCACAACAGTAACAAGAGCATGAATAATGATCATGATAATTATGAATTATTATTCTTGTTAATTTATTTGGCAGACACACCTTATCCAGGGTGACTTACAATGCATAATGACAATATTATCCACGAGTACAGCTGGGTATTTTCTGAAATGTTTGGTTCCCTGAAATGTTCATTTGGAATCAATTCTGCAACGTTGAGGTTACAACCACTATCCCTTAACCACTACACCACACTGCTGTTTAAATGATTTCAATGCCTTTTTTATTTTTTAGTATATCTTATTATGCTTGTGTGTGAATGTATACTTACAGCCACTATTTAGCTCAATGCGTCAGTCCTACTTAATGTGCTACTTTCTAAAGCACCCAAGCCCTTGTTTGTTGCAGTGCATACGTTCAATTTACAATTACAATTTTGTCATTTGGCAGATGCTTTTATCCAAAGCAATTTACAAGATCACAGTTGCTCTGGATCTGGAGAATCTGCCAAAAAAGACATTAAATAAATAAATACATTTCATATAATATATATATATATGTATAATTAATATTTTATTTTATTCCTGAACGTCCAGGATGTTATGGTGGTTGAGGAGCAGGCCTGACCTCGCACTGATCAGTGAGGTCCAGTTCTGCCCGCAGTTGGACCTGTCTGGAGGAGAGGGCAGTCTGGACGATGGACAGGCGGCTCTGTAGATGGTCCAGACAAGGGGACACCGCAGGAACCACTGAGCCCAGGGCACAGCAGACCTCTGACTCCTGGCTGCTCAACTCACTGCCCAGCTTGACCAGCTCTGCAGACAGGCTCTGACAAGAAACACAAACACAGAAAATAGCTCCATTTCCCATCATATCACCACAGATTTCGCATGCCCCTGAAGTAAAATCAACAAAAGTATTTCATCTACAGTATAGCTTTACTGCCTTGCACATCACAGGAAAACTATACATTAAAATGAAATGTGTGGATAGAAAATAGGATGTGTAAGGGAACAAATACAGCTCAAATAACATTCATGTAGCTCTTCCTCTATTGACCTGTCCCACAGTTTGAACAACTGTTTGTTTAGTATTTCTCAGGATCTCATCTGGAATAACGGCAGTAATGCCAGGGTGTCAGGCTGTCAAATGTCAGCCGTAGTCCTGTGTGAACTATACCTCCAGCTGCAGCAGATGGAGCTGGGTGTCCTCCCGGGACGTCCCACAGGGGGCCAGCAGCAGGTCTGTCACAGAGCAGAGTGACAGGTCCACTCCGCACAGCACTTGGTACAGATCCTCCTCCAGGGGGAGACTGGAGTCCTCTGCCGAGTCAGCCTGTGGTACACAACGCACCCCGATCAGCACAGCAATTCACCTAGCCAGGCTGATCCAGAGGGGCTGTTCAGAGAGGTGACAGCGTGTGGCTACAGGCCCCTCCTCCTCACCTGTGTTTGTGAGGTGGCGGCCCTCTGGCCAAGTTCTCTGAGACGCATGGCGAGTGACTGCATCTCCTGCAAAGTGTGGGTTCCAGGATCTCCAACTGTCACACGGTCAACCCCGGCAACCACTGTACCGGTTACCTGGAGAGAGAGGGTCGTCAGCACACGTTGCACCCCCCACCCGCGCAAAAACACCCCATGTCCCACAAGTCACTCTTCCCACACACCAAATATACCACACATCCCCAACTCCACACCTCCTACATGAGAAACACCACACATCCCATACCCCACATATCCCGCACACCAAAGCACCACACATCCTACACACAAAAAACACCACACATCTTACACAGCCCATACCCCACACATCCTACACGGCACAAACCATGGTGATATGATTCTGTGTGGCTCAGTAGATAGTAGAGCATGGCCTTGACAAGGCTTAGGTTGTGGGTTCAATTCCCACTGGGACCACATATACTGAAAAATGTATGCATTCACTACTGTAAGTCGCTTTGGATTAAAAGCTAAATAACATATATTACTATATTATTAAATCCTACACACCCAAAACACCACACATCCCACACATCCAAAACACCACACATCCCATACCCCACACACCAACACCAGCACACATCCCACACTCCACACCTCCCACAGTCTGTGAGACCTGACCTCAGGTGGACCCTGCTGTGTGCTCAACTCCAGGGCCTGCAGTTTGGCAGCCAGCCTGGTGTGAAGGTATGTCCACTTCTCCTCGGACACGGCTCCCTCCTCACCATCAGCAGGGACAGCGGAAGCTACAGCAGGAGGACTGTAGGGTCCGGCCAGAGAAACCTGATCACTCCGTGTCACACTCCATTTGCATGCCAAGCATCACAACAAAATGAACAACAACCTCACTTTGCATTTGCGATTAATAGCATAGCTAACTATGTTATAACATTAATAACTTAGCAACACGGATCATTCTGTTTGTACAGGCCTAATGTAGGCCAAAACCTTTTTTTCAAAACTCACTCAGTCCACTTTGACCAATTTTGAGAAAATCAACATTTTTGTTTATATTAAATTGGTGTTTAATTGGGAGTTTTTTGCATGAAGAAAATAATCATGTTTTAATATTTCAACCCCTAAGAATAATAATGTAAAATTAAAACCAATATCTAGCCATTTATCAGAAAAATAATACCCACCTTGAAAAATATGGTTTATTAAAACTCACTCAGTCCACTGAGTGAGTTTTGGAAAAATACTCTTCAATTTGTAAAAAAAAGTGTTGTCATCAACATTCATACATTAATTTACAGGTGGTGGATGTTTTTCTGGCTGAAATATCAGCCTGAATGGTGCCTTCAACTGTTAGGGTAGTAGGACGGGTGCCAGCTTTACCTTGTGGGCGTCTGTGGTTGGTTGTCCTGCGGAAGGCTGTGCAGTCGCGTTCTGCTGCTGTGCCTCACGATGGCCTTCGTCAAGTCCCTCTGCTCGCTGAGCTCATGTTCCAACTCCTGGAGAGAGTGAGTGAGTCCGTCAGCCCCCAAACACAGTGGCCCCTCAAACTGGGTCCACAACCAACACCAGCACCCAAACACTAGTTCCAATGTGGACCCAACTTCACCATTCAAATACATTCTCACAAATTCAACACCAGAGATTTCAACAACAACCTTTTTTGGACATACCCTCTGCTGCTGCAAGCTGCTCTGTCGGATTAGCTTGCTCTTGCTGGAGGTCAGCATCTCATGCACACTGGCGCGGCGCTTCAACACGCTCTCTAGAGGGCGCTCTCCCTGCTGCACAATCTCCTTTGGAGGAAAAGATAATGATAGATTGAGGTCGTTGTCAAACGGGCTAGGAGTCCCATCTGTGCGGGGGGTGGCTCGTTGGAGGAGAGCCGGGCCTATCTGCCAGTACCAACCCTGTTATTTTGACTATTAGTTACCGCATTTTAAATAAACTACAAACTTTTACTGATATAAAATAAGGATACGAGCTCCCGCCCCACAGTTCAACAGTATAATCAGCAACCAATGATTTATTTTTCTTTCATCATTATTGGTCGTTATAAGGTCCCTCCTCTCCCGTGCAATCATATCCAACCTCCGCAATCGCCCAGGACATTGCCCCATGATACATCGGCCAATTATGCAGCCTATATTTTATTGTAGTGTACGTTTAATATTTAACACAACATAAACCAATGCGCATACATACATGCATAAGCTCAATACTTTCAACTGCTTTTCTTATTTTTATTATTACCACATTTTATGAACGAGTAATGGATATAGAATATGAATATGACATCCTTCACCAGTGTCATCAGCAATCAGTAACAATATCATCTGCAAAAAAAGTTGCTTCCCTTCTTTTCTATTCCATCTTTCCCGTCCCTCAATGTCCCATATCTGAACTGTTTGAGTCTGGTCACCCTAAAACCTACGTGCGTGTGTAGATCAGTTTCCTGATATATATGAAGCGGATATAGCCTTTTCTGGTTGCTCTGATGAGGAAGTTTAGCTTAGTTTAGTTTGTGTATTTTAATCTAAGCCTCCTATATTAAAACATGTTTATTAACAATATTAACAATGTAATTGATGCACAGCTCAAAAGATCCCTCCTCTCCCACGCGCTCTGTCTTCCAAACCTCCGCAATCGCTCATGGTATTTCCGCGTGATATCACGTTCAATTGTGTATACTTCTACGTTCAAATTGTATTTTATTCATGTTTAACATAACAAAAACCAACGCGCATACACACATACGTACATACTGCAGCGTTGGCATAGGAATAACCAGACTGAGACCTTGGCTCAGGTTTAAACACCTCGCTGCCAGACATTGTAAAGCCGAACAGTAACTGAGAATGGCACGCAATATATTTATTTTAAAATGCACATTATACAATTTGACGGGTGTAAAGACTGCCTCTCTTTCATTCGAAAGCATTGGCCCACTTCTTACAAATGCAAAGCTCAAATACTTTGAGCTGCTTAGATGAATAGAAATTGCATTTAAAATAGTCTTTTGTTGAACGATTTGTCTCAGAGTGGGGTGAAACATAGAATATCCACCATGTGTGGTAGGGTATTTATCTGTTCATACGTGTCCATTAATAACATCGCCAAACTAGATGCCCTGCATTTGAGTTAAGAGGGGTCTGGGTGGACGAAAACGTAATCGAATTATCGCACACGAAACTTGACCAATCCATGTTGTTGCAAAAGCCTTTGAGCCTGCTGACCACGAAAACTACCAAACCGGACGGAGGTGAGAAAATTCTGTTCGCGTCGGGCGAAACTAGCAATTACACTAGCATCCAGATGCGTTTTCGCTACCGTCCTCCACAAACTAGGCCCCTGACTGAATTACAAGCCCAAAATGAATCAAGGGTGTATTCATCGGTGAATTCAATACATTTGAATGTTTGTTTCCTAGTGTTGCTTTTGCATTTTGGTTCAGCCTTTCTGAGTTTTGACTTCCTTCTTCTCGGGTTTGATTTTCGTTCTATGTCTTACTACGTTCTCCTGTTAGACTTTGTTCAGTGTTATTAAACAATCAGTTTATTCTGGATTCCTGCCCTCTGGCTCATCTGTGCACTTGAGTCCTATCTCCCGGCCACCGTCTCAAAGGGCTGTTATTTAAAAAATGATCACAATGAAAATAATCATAGCACAGGCTGCTCTGTACCCTGGGCATAGAGTGTAAGTACCTATTGCCAGTTACTGTTACTATCAAAAGTTTTACACTACTACCTTCCCCAAACCTTGTTAAGAAATCTTGATAATTAAATGTTATGAAAGCCACCTTGTTAGTCTCCCCGGATGTTTTAATGATCCTCACATGACATTTCAGCGACAGATTAAAGTTTGAAGTCTCAAGTCTGAAAGTGTGCTGTGTCACATGGTGAGTCAGACACTGTTTAATGAACACGGCACCTTCTCTCTGAGCAGACGCAGGAGAACAGTTCACTCTCGCTGAGCACTCCTTTGCTTTACAGGGTACGGAACAAATGAGTTACAAACCTCACATAGATCGGAATGAGTCATAAGGATTCTTATTTTCAGTGGCTCAGTCCACCTGGTTCCCTTCAGAAACATGGACCGAGAAACCGCCAATGCAAAGGCTCCTCTGGACCAGGGCAGTGTCCTGCAAGCATTCAGTGTGAGCGTGTGCATGCGACGTGGCCCTGCGCGTCTGATGTTTGTGTATTCTACGGGTGTGTGTGTGCTGACAAGAGTGTACCTGTTCCGCACTCTGCCTCTCCTGCAGGACGTGCTGGAAAGTGACCAGGCTGGTTTTGAGCAGCTCCAGTTTGGAGGAGAGGGCCTCGGCCTCTTGGTGTGCCCCGGTGGTGCCCTCCTGCTGGCCCAGAGCAGACAGACTGGCCACTTTTTGCTCTATCTCCAGGAACATCTCCTGCACACACACAGTACACGGGGAGGGAAATATGCATTCAAATTCCCTCCTCACATGAGACAGCATTGTCACCAGCGCTTCTTCACTAAGTGCATCAGAAGTTTCTGGAGAAAATACAATGTGCATATTCATAAAGGCACAATGTTTCAATCTGCATCATATTGGAGGTTTCCCTTTCGTTTTCAGGGTATCAAATGCAAAACAGGAACAGATCACAAAGATCACAGTCCTTTCAGAGCACCTTCACTTGTACATACTTTATAGAAATATTCTGTATTTGAAGGTTACGCTAACCTCTGAACTGAGCAAGCAGGAATATTCTACATTTCTGCAGATTACAACTATCCACTCATTTAGTTAGCTCCACTGCATTGCAATCTGACTTTTAAATTCACTCAGACAGAATATTTGTATGACCTCATACCAAAACTGTCTGAAACTGAAATTACGATATGCAAGAATTCAGCAAATGCACCAACTCAGTAGATGGTGATTTAACAGCACAACAGCACAAGGATCAGATATGCACATCTCGAGGCAGGGAGACATACGATAAGGAGAACTATGAAAGGCACAGACAGACAGGGTCTGTGTGTGAGGTGATGCTGAACTTCATTTCAAACAGATCCATGTTGAGTTGAGATCAATGTTTCACAAGGCTTACACATGAAAACAGTGTATAAAGAAGTATAATATGTAATCTGTTTCCAAAAACCATTCATCAGTTTAAGTGATTTGACACAAAAATCGCATTAGGGTTTTTTAAATGTTTGTATGTAAACCCGTAATCGCTTAATGAAGTGTTTACCTGTAGAACATTTAATGGGGTCTTTACATTACAGTCACAAGGACAGCAGAGGGATCAGGTTAACATATAGCTGATTGAATACTGTACATCTTGGTATTTCTTCCCATTTCTACTCAATTTCAAACCTCACTTCACCACTTCACCGCATTATAAGAAAAACGTACATCAAGCATGCATCCCCATTCATACATACATTCATACAAATGTATCTATTTTAATTTACTGAATGCAATTAAATTAGAATCATCCTTCACTACATGATTTGTGTCATCTTAAAGACATTGACAGTTTGTCGTTCTCTCTGATTTATAAAAACAAATCTGTGCAACGTATCTTGTTTCCCTAAGACCACTTCAGCTCTCACATGCTCACAATATACAAATAAACTGATCATCAAAAGCCGAATGCTCTACTACGAGAAGCGCTCACCTAATGCCCACCAATATAGGGTGACATATTTCCTGACCTTGGTTTTTTCTTCTTTGTTCTGCATGGGATTCCTCTTTCGGCTGAGTATACGTCAAAATAAATGAAGCGTTTAAAGTTAATGAACGCCAGTCTTTGTCATCGCTCTCCTCGCAGGGGAAATCCTCGGTCACTCACATTGATTTACACTTTCATTACTGCAAGCCACCTCGTCTTTTTTTAAATATTAACCAGACCGGCTGTTGAGAGTTTTTTCAACCAATTTAAATAATGCAAACCGCTTAACTCTTTCCTGGACAACAGGGTTGCGAAGGGGAGTTTGCACCCTGTGTTGTCACTCTAAACCTCTCTGCCCTGGACTGCGTGGCTCCACATTGGCCGTGTATGATTGATTTATATAACTGAGGTGTGTGTCCTTACACTGTGCCATGTCATAGCTAATCTGCTAGCTTCCTCCCTAAAACAAATAGTGTCACATTGAGCTGCCCTTCCATGTTTGTTCAATCCTGCCACGTTACACGCCGAGTTTGTATTGCCATTATCGCAATGCAGTTGACATCTGTCTCTTCTCTGTAGCTCCACGTAGCCCTCTGAGAGATTATCCATTAAAAGCAATTACATTCTGTCTTTACAGGGATAAAATAAAAAAACAGCTGTGCTGTGTAGGACTCCTGTTCTGCAGTCATTTAAGAACACTTTGAACTCGGGGCGATTCAGAGAGAGGTTGTTAAACAAGAGCAGCTTGTGTAACAAAGAGAGAGAACTTCAACAAACAAGAAGTTGCCTTGCCTCAAAAAACTGTGAGTGACATCAGTGCGGTTCAAATGCAGATATGTGTTTGCCTCACCCCACTTGGAATTCCAGTCATTATGGGAATGAATTAAGCAGTAAAGCAGTTGTGCATGACAGGAGTGAAGGGAGACAAGCTGAGCCCTGGCCGAGACAGTGAACACACAGGCCTTTAATCTGACACCGCTGTTAGGCTGTAACGTGACACCGGCATGTAAAAAGGGCAGAGCCCACAGAAATAATACATGTTCAGACCACTAAAAATACATGTATGAAACTTCAAAGCACAGGTCCTGTGAGCTATGCAAGCGCATGACACTATCTGCAGTCAATGCCTGTAGTGTTTCTCATGACTGTCGATTCCCATCTTAAGCAAACACAGCTTCACCGGCTATGGGTTCCGTGGAGCTGAACTTTGACCCCTCCTTGCTTACCTGGCAGTTGAGCAGCTGTTGCTCCACGCTGTCCTGCATGGCTGCAGCCAGCACCGGGGTTGCCAGGCTCTGGCGGGCTCTCTCCAGCCAAACCTCCAGCTGGGCGGCCCGCTCGCGGCAGGCATGAAGCACTCCCTGTTCGGGACAGGGCTCACCTGAGGCCTGGGACAACGAGAGAGAGTCACGGCACTACAGAGGGAGAGAGAGAGGGAGTGGTACACGGACGCGGCTCACAGTCAAACGCAGGGTGTGCCTTTTTCCCGCCTGTGCCAAGGATGCTGGGACTTGAAAATCCACTTTTTCACCTCTCTCGGTCTCTCTCTCTCTCTCTCTCTCTCTCTCTCTCGCCTGCCCCACCCACAGCCCGCACCACGGCAGTACTCACTTCCTGAAAGTCGCTGCCGGGTTCCAGGGCTCAAGTGACACAGATCAGTGTACAGTACAAGAGTCTCCAGTCATGTGCCTCACAGGCATGTGGGACTGAACAGAGAGAGATGGAAAGGGGCTGGACAACAGCTACAGAACTGCCAGCTGATACTACACACAGCTCTTCAATGTCTGTGTGCTTCTCTCTCTCTCTCTCTCTCTCTCTTCCAGATAGAGTCTCAGAGAGCACTCTGTTTACATTCCTATACAGATAAGAGCCTGAGGGAATGTGTTGAAAACCGTGGCCACAATAGAGAGGACGCCGGCTGACAGGGTGTTCCCCTTTCACACATTTCCCCGCCCCTGAATAACAATGACACCTTTTTTAAAGTTGAAGACTGACACACACTCAACAGCAGTGGGGTACCCGTGTTTACAAGAGGGCACGCTTGAAAGACAGAACTAAGATAATCAAATACTGTTCAAACAAATCAATTAGTAATGTGTGTAAAACGCACACTGTGCAGGCTAGGCACATTCACAAACATTATTGCACTAGAGAGTACACCAACTTCTTCTCAGTGCAAGCCCATTGATTTCAAGAGCTCTTCACTTCCAACCATGCGCTTGCTCATGGTTGAGGGTAAATGGTTAGAGGTACATGGCTCTGTAAGGACTTCTATGGGCTGTAGAGTGTTTGTGCTTACCCAGAGTGCAGCTGGACTCATGCTGTCTGCATCCTCCTGGGAAAGTCTGAGTGTGTCCTGAGACTGCGTGTGTGTGCGGACTGTGTTCTGAGGGGCAGTGGGAGTCTCTGTGGACAGTGATGGCTGATTACAACCCTCTGCAGTCTGTGGAGGTATTTGCCTAGTTTGGTCAGTAGATGTGCTCTTGTGTTGGGTTAGTGTGGGCACTCTGTGTTTCCTGTCCTCCTCCGAAGGCTGTCCTTCTGTGCCGTGGGAGGCCGCAGGGGGAGACTCTATGCAGGGTGTCTCCTGGAGACCCAGGTCCTCCTCTGGAGCAGGTAGATTCTCCTTAGTGGCCATTTCAGGGTCAGAAGGCATGGGCTTGCTGTCATGTGTGTCATTAGCCAGTGTTCCTGTATATCGGGAGGCTGAGAGTGTGTGCTGTTTAGGGAGCTGTGTGTCTGTGTTCTGGGTCTCTGGTGCGCCGGTGGTAACTTGAGAAAATGTGTAATGTTCAGAGGCCACTTTAAGCGTATGTGCAGTGGGCGTATCGCCTGAAGGTCTGTGCGTGCTGCGTGTGTCTTGGCTCTGTGTCTTCAGCCATTCTGGCTGGCTATCCTCCCCCCGCCATGCAAGCCCACTCTGTCCCAAGAGCTCCTGACACAGAAAGAGAGAGGCAGGAGGGGTAGATCACATTGTGGATTTATTATGTTTTTCCCCAGACAGGGTCATGAGGAGGCAGTCTCAGAAGGGATCACAAAAACATAGAAAGGGACAGTCTGCATGCAGAAGACAGTTAAGACAGGGAATATGCTCCTACTTGCTACATTAATACCAACTGAACAATCAGTGCGTTTACATGGATAGCAAATAGCATCCAGTGCCCTGGATATCACTCAGTCCAGAATATACAGTACATCCTACCATCAATATCTCATATTCAGAGTATAAACAGGAATATTCTCCTTCCAATTAATGGAGGTGGAATTCCACTCTAGCTTCATTACACTGCAGCAACAATAAGGCACGTGAACAGAACATTCTGAAAAACAACACAATTACATTCCGAATATTAAGGGTACTCCAAAAAAAAGAAAGAAAAGCAAGCACATCATCAACAGCTGAACAGTTAACATAGTGTCAGCAAATAAGCACAGCACATATACAAAGGGGCAACAATTTGACCTAAAATGAGTTTCTTAGTAACATTCTCTTTTTAAAATAGATCAAAGAATCTAATTAAAATTATAATATTTGTTATAAAACATGGTGCACAATATTCCAACTTGTTACAAAAGGCATGCTATACATACAAGTTTAGGATTATTCCAACATTAATGTTTGGAGATATAACAGTTAAAACATAAAAGGCCATTGTAGTTATGCTTTTATTTTGAAAAATAACATATTAAAGCATTCCCACAGTTTGTGGAAGTTCTATTGTTTCTATCCTAGTGCCCATATTCAGTGCCGATTACAACATTGCACTTTGGGTAAATGTGAGTTATCAATCCCTCCCCATGTTTGCATAGTTGGGTTTTTTATTTCATCAAAATTAAACACAATGCCAACAGCTTAGACAGTTCTACTAAGGTGCTTGGAAAGGTACGATCACCCAGCTGTCAATGGCATTGAAACGACTCTTTGGATAGGCAGCAAATGCTACACTGAGCATGCTCAGTTTTCTTTCACCATGTAAACATATTCCAGTTTTATAGGAATGAGGGAATTCCAATGCATGTAAACAGAAGGTTGGAAAAAGAAAGTTGCCTCAGAGAGGCTAAATACTTAATATTCGGAATCCTATTCCATGTAAACGCACTGAATGACGGCTCTAAGTGCTCCTGCCACACTACGAGATCGTACACTTCTGCTGGGGTTTGGGGGAGGTTTGTGAGATGTTTACTGAGGGGGATTTGTTTACCATGCTTTGAGGCAGAGCCTGTGTTGTGACTGTGGCCACAGGCTTTGAGAGCGCTTCGGTCGTGCTCCCTTCGTCCGAGAGAGAGAGGCTCGCTACGTCCTGAGGAGACAGGATGAACAGTTTTCAGTAAAGGCCACACTTTTTAAAATGCTATTTAAATGGCACGTTGGGACACGGACGTGAAGGACAGTGCCACGTCTAAGAGGTCCTTCTTATCTTCTGTTAAGGTTAAATATATTTTAATAAAGCAGTTGAAATGTATTTCATGAAGCAAGGCATTGCAAGACACAGGCACTTATTCCTGCTTTATTGTGCTTGCTGTTTTTATCCATGTTAGAGTATCTGCTGTATCAAGTGTGTCAGTCACTTTTCACAAGTGTGAATGGATTCACACAGATATCAGAGCCTAATTCGTCAGGCACTCAGTCACGCGCACTGTCTTACTGTGAGAACAGCTGACATTTCAGTAAGCTGATAGCACAATGGCAGTAAAGTGAGTTTAAGTCAACAGTACAGTATAATACTCGATTAATAACTGACAATATGTCCACAAACACTTGTGCATGCGTGCGCACGTGGGTGTGTTTGTGTGTGTAATGACTCATTGCAGATACGTTATTCACTGTAATGAGGCAGATATCTGGTGCAGTTTCCGTGTAAATATGTGGCTCCGGCTCCAGCAGGGAGAGAGAGCTCTTACTGTACCTCAGCAGGAGATTCAGGGTTGGCCTCGAACACCTCGTCTTTTCCTAGGCTGCGCTCCACGGTGCCAGCTGAAACTTCGGCCTGCGACTCACCTATAAAGATCTCGTCCGGATCCTGGTCCCGGGAGGAGAAAAGAACAGGCAGGTTAGAGTCCATAGCCGGCTGACTACACTGCGGCGTCTCTCTCCGTAACCACTGGATACCCCTCCACACTGCCTGGCCCTCAGGGATTCAGCAGGTGTTCCAGCGTTCTTTTCTTTCAGTCAGATACACTTCCCTCACACAGCCCTGAAGAAATAGGGCAGGGACCACCTGTCTTTGGCTATTCATCACTCTCTACTGAAACATGAACTGGCTAGCAGAGGGAAGAACCCACAATGGGCTGCTAAGGATCTTAGGTCTGTTTAAGTCCCAGTGCTGTTTTTTGTTTGGTGTGGCTTGGTTTTGCTTTGTTTTTGGAAGACAAAACTTTTCAAAATAAAGGTATAGAAATACCTTGGAAACATGACCTGACCACAACCTAGCAGTCTGAAAAAACACAGGTTTGAGTCATCATACTCATTCACAGTGAGTCCACATTAATTCTTCATTCTAGCACAATCCAAATAGATTTTTAAAGCAGAAAGTTCTATGGACTCGTAGTGAACAAACATATATGTAATTACAGGTAACTACCAAAATAAAGGAAACACTTGAGTTAATTAAGAGTTCTGGTGGCTCGATTAAGGTGTGGGGTGCATTTTCCTGCCATGGCTTAGGTCTACTCAACCCCTCAGAGAGCAAGGTAAACACCAATATAATAATCCTATTGTGAAACACTTCTATCCTGATGGGAGTGGCCTCTTTCAGGATGACAATTCCCCCATCCACAAGGCACAAGTGGTCACTGAATGGTTTGATGAGCATGGAAATTACAGCATATGCCATGGCCGTCTCAGTCACAAGATCTCAACACAATTGAACACTTATGCCGTGTCTGGAGCGGCATTTTTCACAACTATCAACAAAACACTAACTTATTGAATTTCCTGTGGAAGAATGCTGTTGCATCCCTCAAATAGAGGTTCAGACACTTGTAGAATCTATGATAAGGTGTAATGAAGCTGTCCTGGTGGCGCGTGGTGGCCCAATGCCCTATTAAGACACTTTATGTTGGTGTTTCCTTTATTTTAGGAGTTGCCTGTATGTAACATGGAAAATGTGTTCGCTATATTTGTTAAACATTTTAAATCAGTGTTTTTTTAATCAATGCTGATTTTTGTTTTAACCTTAAAATCAGCAACTCATTTAGACACAAGGTGAGTTTATTGTGTTATCAACTGCTTTAATTGATCAATAAAGTGCTGAGTAACAATGAAAACCAGCACACCCTGCTGCTCTCCAGGACCAGGGCTGAGACCTACTGTTTTAAATTATACATTTTATATCGTATTTGTAAGGATTATTAGGAACCTTGTATGCTTCTCAAATGATTCCAATCTCGATTAAATCAAGATTTTTAAGGGGAAAACAGGGAATTTAAGGGGAATATGGATTGTCAAGTAGAATCTTTCTCTAAGCAGCCAAAACAGCAACTCAATGTTGTCCCCTAGAGGGAACCAATAAGAACAACTATCTACAATACTGGGAACAATACTGTGTGTTAACTAATTGCACCAAAAAAGCATACACAATGTTAAGAAATAAAAACAAGAAAAAATGAAATTATGAAATAGGAAGATGAAAACAAAATAAAGGGACAGCGAAAGAGAAACTCAGCTTTATTGCCAGCAGGAGGAAAAAAAGGCAAAGAACATGAAAAATAAATATAAGACAACGAATGGAGCCATTACAGAAAGAGTGAAACTGAGAAACAAGAGAGATGAGCAGGAATCTTGTGCAGTGCTTCTTAACTGGAGACAGGCCGGAGAAAGCCTGAATGGAACAGACGGAACAAGCGATGCCCTGGACACGGGCAGGCTTTGGGCCGATAGGCCGGCAATCAGAGGAGGAAAAGGGGATGAGGAAGCACAGCACAGAGGATGAGGGACCCGGGCAAGGTCAGGGTTTGGCTCCAGGCTTTCTCTTTTTACCTCCGGAACACTGCCAGTGAGCGTTTCAGAGGACGAGGAGCGCGAGCTTCCGCTGTCTTCCTCCTCTTCGGACAGTGACGTGTTCCACGCGTTTCCGCGCAAGTGTTCCTGCTTTGCAATGTCAGGGACACACACGGCAGCCATGTTTTAACGTCATCCGGATAAGTAACACGTGGGCAAAACAAACAGTGCAGACAATGAAGGACATGACTTTCATGAACACTCTACTCTTTATTTGCTCTTCCTGGTTACACATATTTCACCTGTAATGTGCAGTAGTTTTCTTGCGCTTACACGTGACAGGGCTGCCTTGAACTGTAAGAGTGTTTTGGCTCTATAATAGGTACTGTCTGAGAACATATGTTGTGATGCTTGGAAAAACACATCGAAATTGGCCCTAAATTCGGGCTTCTCTTTATTGGAAAAAATGACTCATTTGATTACACATGCACAGTTGTTTTAGGATCTGAAAGAGTTCATTTAGGTCAGGCTCGTCAGGTCACTGCATTTATAGAGTTCCATGGAGCATATCTTTATCTAGTCAGCCACAGTTTGTTTCTATCCTGGCCCTGCATTGCCTCTAGAGACTCACTGTATTGTTCCTGCTATCACCTGCTGACCCATTTTATGATAAAATTAAGATTAAATAAGTATGACATAAGATGAAAAAGACACAAAAGTTCAGCTTATTATGTAAGTCTGAACACATGAGCTGTGTATGTAGTCTACTCTGTAACTATATGTGATTCCCTCTCTAAAAAATGATTATAAACAAAACTTAGGAGTGCATATCTACCTCTGGAAATGTGCAGTAATTCTGACCATATGAAATAATTTGTGCTACACACGAGGGCATGTTCACAAACTTAATTTGATTAAATTCTAGCTTTAAGGCACAACCACCTATAAATAATACAACACCTATTACATGGGCATTTTAAGCTGTTACTACCAGTAGAAATGTACAAACACCCTGAATCAGGTACCAGGACATGCCTGGTTTCCTCTGATCAGCTGCTTTAATCTGCAGGTAGAGTGGTGCATATGGAGTACCTGTTTATCCCTCTCTGATACCCAGGTCTGCCTCTGGGCTGGAGAGGACTCCTCCACTGTCATCAGAGATGCTCCGGATTTCCTCAACACATCCTCTTCAACATGCACAATCCGGATATGTCCCTCCTCTGTGTCATTCTCCTAAAACAGAGGCACATTCTGTACTGGGCATAGATAGTAGTAGTGGCAGTAGCAGTACTATCAATCTTGAATATGTTACAATTTTTTTAACTTTAAAGCCCTTTGAGATGGTAAAGCAGTAAGGAAAGTAAGATGAAATAGTAAGGACAGTAGATATAGTATCCACAGTGGGCTAGTGAGAATTCTTCAAAGCTCCATTGACAGTACTGTCGATTTTGACTCTGAGGCCTGGGCTCACCTGTAATTCTCCAGGAATGGAGAGGGTAGGACTGGGCACTACGACCTCCTCTGAGGGGGAAGTGGGCAGCTCTCCCAGATCCACCGTCTGATCGAGGAGGAGGAACACAAGATTATCAAGATCCATTCAGTCACCTCATACAGTAACTGTAAACACCCACCAACCTAATTTACAGGACTGTTGATTTTGGCTTTGAGGCCTGAGCTCACCTGAAACTCTCCAGGAATGGACAGGGTAGCCCTGGGCACTATGACTGAGGGAGAAGTGGGTGGCACTGTAACCTCCTCTGAGGGAGAAGTGGATGGCACTGGGACCTCCTCTGAGGGAGAAGTGGATGGCACTGGGACCTCCTCTGAGGGAGAAGTGGATGGCTCTCCCATCTCCACTGACTGACCAACGGCCGGCTGAGGAAGAACGCAAGATTATCAAAATGTGTTCAGTCACCTCATACAGCAGCTGTAAACAGACACCCAACTACCCTAAAACGGATGGCACATCTTCCGGTATGACACTTCATCAGTGCTCAGAATTAGTGCATTGCAGCTAAACAGACATGCATAGCGTTGACTTCATTATTCCATGAGCACTTCCTTCCTGTCGGATGACCTCGGGTCTTCCAAGGCTGGACCGCATTCCAGCCGTTCTTCCTACCGAGGCCTCCTTCCACCAGCTCTCTGACCTTCGCAGGTCACTGGCTCATGAGCCGTCCCAGCTCACATCGCTCCAGTATCCCAGGAAGATGAAAGAGACGGGGGAGGAGGAGGAAGCTCTCCCCTTCCATGTAGTCATACAGGGGGATACGTTGGAGGATTAAAGTACAAGATTGTCTCACTGTGCTTAAATTGAAAATCCTAGATGGACTGGAGCTGGTAACCAGGGGGCCAGGATGAGAGAACATGTCTCTGGCACGGAATCAAAGGGATGACCGGTTCAGTAGTTTTAATCAGTGCTCGGACGCTGAATGGTGAGGCCTTGTCTGGAGGCCTTATCTGGAGCCCTTCTGGGGACGCAGCTCTCTTGGCAGACAGTTAAAATTTCAAGCACAGATGGAGCTCGAATCCAAGGTGACTACGCTAATGCTTCCTCAGCCAATGACTGCGCTCTTTCATCGAGGGCCAAGGACATCATGCCTCCTCACGTGGGCCGACAGGAGATAAAGTTTGCCGCCGATTACCGCACCACTAGAAGCTGTCACAGTGCTGTGCTGTCAGACTGGAGGACATGCCTTTGGCTTATCTCTCAAAGGTCTTCTCGTCGCCTTTGTTTACCTGACACAGAACTTGTTGTCATAGACATGGTCAGTCCTCCCAGAAAGGACACTGAAGCACTCACTGTTTTTTCTTTCTACTTTCTCTCTCTTCCCCCCCATTTACTCCCGATTTAGTAGCCAATTATACCCTATTTTTTCATGTCAATTATCCCCTCCCTCATATTGAGAGCTCGCTGCTGTAATCCTGAAACCGACAGTGGCATGTGGCGGAGCACCGCCTTCTCCCAGCCGGAACCCACCAAGCCATCACCGTAACTTTGGTATGCACACAGGGCCAGTGGCACTCCCGGCCAGACGCAGCGAAGAACCCTTTTAATCAGGCACTGGATTACATTAATCAGAGATTTTCCCTCCGTTAAGTTTGGTTCTCTGGGGTGGACAGCCAATTGACCACAACACCACTACGCATGAATCTATTTCATATAGAATTCAATTATAAATAATCATTGCTATTAATTTAACAGTTCAATTTAAAAACCAATCATTTAAATGTTTAGGCATTCTTGTGAATTCTTAACTTAACTCTTACTACTGTTGCTTTGTATGTATAATTATTGCAGGAAATAATTATTGACATTGATAAACACTATTGTGTCTGGGCATACCTTCAGTGTTGGGCTTTGCTCTTTGATCCTCTGCTCCAATGCTTGGACTTGCTGCTGGAGATGTTCAGCTTTTTTAAATACGGTCAGGGTTTCCTCTGATTCCTCTGGCAGGCCCAGGCCCGGCTTGCAGTTTTCGATCTCAGCCATAATCCTCTTCATCATCTCAATATCACCCAGGATCATCTGCAGGGGTGTACAGGCACACACTTAGACTTAGGCTAACACTAGGAATGCTTGAGAACCTGGAGCTGGCCAGGAATAGCTTGGCTCACCTGCATGTTTCTATGGTGTTCCTCTGGAGAGAGAGGGGTGGAGTCATGGGAGGATAAAATGTCCCTGAATTTATTCAAGTTTTTCTCCATCTTTTCCACTTCAGTCTCAATGGCATCCACCTCCTGAACAGAGGACAGCACAAAAAAACTAAAGGTGAAAAATTACTCTTCACTCAAATGTGCCAGCAAAAGTACTGCTAAACGTAAGTGCTAAACCTTACAGTCTAAGTTAGAAAATTGACTTTCTCACTTTACAGTACTACCTCAATCTCTTGTCGTAAGCCGCTTATGTCAGTCTAAAATGACAATTTTATCAGATCAGTTCTGAGGAAATTGAAATGGCTTGAGAGAATACAGAGTGAGTAGCTGTCATTTGTAGCTGTCTGGTATCTCCGTAAGGGCAAGGGGAATGAAGGAGACGAGGGGGGGGGGGAGGGTCACAAAGGAGGAACTCACCGCAGCAGCGTGCTGGAATTGCGACAGCTGACCCGCAATGCTCTGCTGCATGTTGGCAACACGCTGGTCGGCCTGGGCCAGCTGCTCCTCGAGGGCGCTCATGTTGCACACAGAGCAGACCTCCTGCAGCACCACCACGAAGCCTTGCAGGGTCCTTCTCATCTGCGCGGAGTCGTCCAGCACCATCTGTACAGGGCAGACACAAAGGGTTGCTACACAGAGCTGCTACACTGGCACACACCCAAATCTTACAAAGGAACTAGACACATGATCAGGACAATGGAGGTTCATGTTCTGGGTACTTTACTGCAGTTGTACCCTGAAACAAGATAGGGTCAAAAATATATCTGCATGAATGGGCAATGTGTAAAAATGTAAGCTATGAAATTTGCCTTGGATAGGAGTGTCTGCTAAGCCAATATGCATACAGAGCAATATTAGTGCTAACTATGATTGTTCTTACCATGTATTAATGCACATCTTGTAAATCACTCTGGATAAGAACATCTGCTAAATGCTTAAAATGTAAAATGTAAAATGTAGTGTTAATGTTATGTGCAGCGATGAACAATTAACCAAGTTATTACAAAAAGAATGGGTTATATCATATCAAAAATCTCCCTTCGATAAACAGCTTTCCAAGTGTGAAAATCAATCTAGCTTTCATAGACCTGTATATGGTATAAAAATGACATTAGCCTTTGAGTTCTAATGACAGTGTTCCAAGATGATAGCAAATGTATCCAGGGACAAATCGATAGTTGTTGGTTTGCTTAGAGAGGCAGTATGTGGGGAGCTGACCTGCAGGGCGCTGGCGTGGCTGCTGAGACACTTGGCGGTGGTGTAGGTGCATGGTTCGGTCAGCCAGACCTGGGCCTCGCTCAGCCAGCTGTTTGAGCTGTTGATCATTTCGTCATGCTCCTGTATGCAGATGTTGATCTGCAGGGGCCAGGACAGCCATCATGCATGATGGTACATTATATATGAAATATTTTAGCCAAAAGTATACTGCACTTCACTTTCCTTTTTTAAATCAGTGGTTGTATTACAGTCTTTATACTTTGACGGGATCATCTCTCATAAAATATTCATGTACATAAATAAAAATGAGAGAAAAAGTCATATTTGGCTGAGATGATAAAAAGTCATATGTGGGTTTTAGATTTCAAAGTAATCTTTAAACACTAATGCTGCAGGTACATTAACAGTACATACTTCTGTTTGCTGCCTGGATATGCAAATCTTCTCAGGTTGTAAATTCCTGATAAGAATGCCATCCACTTGTTATTTTTCTAGAACTGGTTCAGCAGGTCTATTTCAAATAGCCTCAATGGAGGGCTGCTGCCAAGTTTCTGGTGGAACTGGGAATGCTGGGTAATGTAGTCCAGCTCACCCTGCTAAGGAAGGTGGTCCGCTGCTCAGCCTGCTTGGCCACCTGCTGGTAGAGCTGCAGCGGCTCCATCAGCTTATCTGTCAGGATGTGGGCCTCCTCCGGATGCTCCTCTGCTATGTCATGCACCTCTACCTCCAGTGCTGCCATGCGGGAGTGCCATAGGTCCAGCTCATCCCAAATATGCTGCACAGACATGTACAAACCAGCACATACACACACACACACACACACACACAATCATGCACACACACGCACACACACATACACAAGCACACACATACACACACATTTAATGTCACACAGAGGAAGGAACAGATCGATGGTTGAAGTTACAGTTTATCAACAGATTTGCAGGAAGTACTGATATATACACTATATCCCCAAATAAATACTGTATGGTCAATAAAATGGATTTCTATGTAGAAATATGGCTTATAAAGAAATGAGAAGAAAATGAGGGCGTGAGGTTTTTATTTGTATAGGCATACAATGGCAGGAAAGTTATATCAGTATTACTGTTTAATAAAATTATCCACATCTCCTTTTACCTGGGAGAATATGTGGCGTGGGTTCACTCACCTTCTGTCTGCTCTCAGCTTCAGCAGCTGTGGGGCTCCTCTGCTCCAGTAAGGTCACCACTGACTGCAGCCCCGCCCTGATCTCCTCCACCCTGCCACCCAGCCTGCAGAGAGGCCCACTCTTCTCCACCGCCTCCCCCATCTACCACACAACGAGACAGGAAGTGTACACTTTCAAAACAACTTATTTTCTTTTCTACACAATACATACACCATGTAGGCCATAATTCTATTGTACATTCCCCCAAAGACATGCAATGGGATATTTTCGCAGGATAGATACTTTACCATGAGTAAAACAGGTGGCCAGTGGATAGCAAAGAAACAAAGGGCTATTGTGAAGTCTACCATTTTAAATGAATTTCTGCAGAAAACATACTGAAAACCCACCTTTTCAGACTCCACTACCACTGAAATCTAGCTAATTGTCATCACCACTGCCTACTTGCTCAACACTTTGTATCCCTGCTTACTCAATAAAAATAACAAAAAAATACTAACCTTTTCCTTCCCAGTGTTACAGGTATGGTATGCAGCTGCCTACAAAGATGTCTATTGCTGTATTACTGCACTGATCTCTTGCGCGAACTATGATTGTTCCTACCATGTATTTATGCACATCTTGTTAGTCGCTCTGGATAAGAGCATCTGCTAAATGCTTAAAATATAAATGTAAAATGTAAAATGTATGACGGAAAAAAACACAAATGGCCTATATTGCCTTTGGATGCAAGATATCAGAATTGACGGAGTCACAAACAACGGAGCCAAATCTTCCTCTCTTCCATCACAGCTTCACTTTTCTCTGGCTTTTTATTACATATCATTTTGGAGGCACACTTTGGGACTCCAGGCAGTTTGACTCTGCGAGCTGAAGTCAGTCATCTTTGAGCAATTTAGACTGCTATTCAGAGATCCTAACGTCGCCATGACAACAGTCTAAATGGCGGCTGTTAGCGATGATGAGCAGGACCTCCACTACAACAGAACCTGAGTCCAGTGGCATTAGAGTGTCATTGATATGAGGGTGTGAACTGGGAACAAGACCCACAGGGATCCAACTGTGAAGTGTGAAAGGGCACAGGAGACCCAGGGAACATTCTAGGGAGTGTGGACACTTTGCATACAAAACAATGTATAAAATATATAAAAACAAAATATTGGATCCTAGATTACATTTTTTAAGGAGCTTATTTGGAAGTTCCTTGTGATTGCAAAAGGCTGTAATTACTGATGCTAAATTATGCCAAGTTTTCAAGTTTATTCCTATCACTTAATTCAAACATGTATTCAATGATGGGGGGTATCCATGTCTCTCTCTCTCTCTCTGTACCTTCTCTTCCACCTCCTGCAGTGAGCGGGTAACCTCCTGCAGTGGCCCATCTATCTCCACGGGTACCAGGGTGTACATGTCGGAGTACTTCATCCTCAGGCTGTCCATGATGCCCTGCAGCACAGCCTTCTGGGAGACCAGCTGTGTCTGCACCTCCTAGAGAGAGACAGATCATAAACATACAAGCATGCACAGCTGGGTGTACGGGACCAAATGAAAAGACACTCCGTCTGTCTCTGTCTCTCTGTCTCTCTCTCTCTCTCGCTCTCTCTCAAACACACACACACACACACACACACACATACATACAGACACACACAGGCACAAACCAGTAATGTGTACTCGAGTGTCCAGGAACAAATTGACTTTAGATAGTTACACACTGTAGCACATTATTGACACACACCACCCCTCCGCCCCCGAGACCATCCGTATTGATACACCCTTTCTAAACAACACAAGACTCCATGCCTTACCAAAAAAAAACAGGTAACAGATCAGATGATAATCTAAAGTCAAACCCCTCAGCCAGTGCAGTCAGATTCTACTATGCCTGTATTTAGAACTCCAAACTCCACACGCGTTCAGCCTTTCGACGTGGTGGCTGTTTAGCATCAGCCTTCTTCCCCTCCTGGCTATGAGGTGAGTAACAGAGATGGCATATATTTTCTTCTGATTCCAGGTAAAAAAAACAAAAAAAACTGCATAATGCAAAAACTGAATTGTGAAATCAGATCACTGATGGAACCGGACACTGGACCGTCCCGTGAGAAGAGGTGTGGATGACCAGACCTCAGGCACTGAGCAGGGTGCATGCCGCTCTGGGAAAGTGCCTTTGCATTTTTTTTGGAGGGGAGGAAAAAGTTACATCAGTGCAGGGGCTGAGATCCAGGACCTGGAGTATCCTCTTACAAGAAAACACACAAAGGAGGTGCTCCTGGAGCCCTTTCAGACTGAGAGTCCCACTGTGGAGGCATAGAATGCAGGAAGCAGGAGATGAAAGCCTGATCCGAAATGTTGGACGCGACTCAGGAGCTTGGATACAGAGGCAGCGCTCCACACGTCTCACTTTCCGAGAGCAGGACAATACGGGGGGGAAGATTAACCGAAGCAAACCCCGGACTAAAAGCCAACGACATCTCGGCTCAAATAATGCACTTTGTTTGCCCGCTCTTTCTGGCTAACGGTCACTCGTTAACCGTTATTACTGTCATCACGGGTATGAAACATAAAACCTGCCAGCGTATGAAGTGTGGAGCGATGCTGGAAACTCTGCCCTCATTTTCACAAGTAAATTTATAAACAAATTACAGACTTGGAAAAGCACTTTGAAAGTTGTTTTTATTGTGAATTCTTTTAGTGGAGATTATCCTTATTGGTTACATTCAGGACAAGTGGTGCATTGTGTTCCTGGGAGAGACAGCCTGCCCTAGCTCTCATTAAACTGGCATTACTCATGCATCACTGTGCATGGGGGAATGCATCTTAATTGGCAAGGGCAAATCTAAATTATACTTTTGTCAAAACATAAAAAGACCTACTTCAGCATGCAATGAAGATGTTAAAGTATGGTAAAAATAAAAAATATTGAGTAATTTGAATAAATGAGACCTGTACTCCAACTGGATGGTGCAAGACTACATAAAAAAATAATTACAGCGACTGCTAAGAATCACATACAAATCCCATGCTCTACTTTTTAATGCAAACAATGACATAATATTCTGGACACAACAGGAGCCAGAATAATGTGATGATTAATACTCCTGACACTACAATGTCCACAAATCTTGGGAGACACATGCTTGGGAGAACAGTTTGCATGAATAAAATGTAATTTCTTTGAGCTACACCTGCTCTTGGACTTTGGTTGGACTTGTTTTTTTGTAGAGCACCATCACCACTCTCAGGGATTTTATAACTGCTGTGCTTGGTGTTTTGGTAAGATATGGATATAAGATAATGGATTGTATATGCAAAATATAATAACATCTGCTAAATGCCTATAATGTAATGTATAATGGAATATGAGATGTGGCACAGTGAGGATCACCCACCTGCAGGTCCTGGGTGCTGGGGAGATCCTCCATTACAGACAGCAGGGACACGGCAGCCACCAGCCACTCCTTCACCCCGCCGATCTCCTCCTTCACCCGCTCCCGCTCCTGCACCTCCGACTGCACCACCTGTCGGCCCAGCATGCTCTTCTCTTTCAAGCTGCAGAAACAGGCACAGCCCCTGGTTAATCTCCCTGCGCTGCACTTCACATCACACCAGAACAGGTGAGACACACGGACAACACACGGACAGCATATGGTAGAAACAGAGCACAACCCCAGCGTTACCTCAAAAGCACTTCAGCTGTGTGTGTGTGGAACTCCAGATCCTGTATCACACTTATCTCCTCAAGAAGAAATGCTTGCCAAATGGTGGAAGAAAGATGAGGAAGTTGAGGTTTGCGTCAACGAGGGTGCAGAGAGCTAGTTGTGTCTCATGGGAGTGCGTGCATGCGTGTGTGTCTCTCTGGAATGTGGGGCACCGTCACCCCAGTGCCAGCCCACTTCCCCCAGTGAGCTCATCAGTGTGAGCAACAGGACATTGCCCCACTAATAATACACAAGCATGGCCACAAGTCCACAGACAAAGACCCGGATTAGACAGTGGTGTATTAGCTTAATGTTTGTGAACTGATAACCACTGATATCTATTGCTTCTTTACCATCTGACACAAATGTATATTGAATCCTATCACTAGGACCATGAAAAATGAAACTAGTGTGGGGCTCAGTAGACTGCATAATTTGTCAACTATAACAGTTGCTGTAGCAGCCTTAAAATCGAATAATTTATTCCTCATTGAGCTGGAATTGAGCCCAGTAATAATTGTACAAAGTTACATGTAAATATTGCTCTAACTTTTTTTGTTAACCTACTCACAGACAGACAGGGGAATCTTTACTCCACCTAATAAGCACGTCACAGGATCCGCACTTAACACACGAGAGAATATCTTACTTCTTGTAGCGATCCTGCATTGTCTGCAGTTCCTGACAGAGTGGAATGGGCGGAGACTGTTCCTGATGGGCGGGGATGCCCAGGAGGCGTGCGACTCGGAGCTCCAAAGCGGTCAGTGCGCGGTGTTCACAGTCCAGACGGTCCTGGTACTGCTCTGTGTATACCAGCAGATCCTGCAGCTCCTCCAGGGAGGCCTTTTCCCTGGAGCAGTCTGGCAACTCATCCTGCAGCTGGTCCAAAACAATAGTGGCTCTCTCCACCTAATGCACGCACACACACACGCACACACACACACAAACATACACAGACATAGTCAATAGAAGGCCTTCATGTTTGGGCAAGCATCCACATCAATGAAAGTGATTAGGAAATGATGAGCCTAGATTGGTCAAACAGCCTGTTCTCGTCATTATGCATTCTTACGTTCTTCTTGTGTTCTTATAAATCAATCAGTATTTGTTTTGTTTAGCACCATTTACAGTCTGGTTGTCACAGAAAGCAAGATAGTGGACATTGTCCAGTGTGAATAAAAAAAGGCAAACATTGGAAAATTATTCCTATTGAACATTACTCTTCTGAGCAATCCTGGACATTGTGACAACCCTTTTCTTTAGCTTACAATTTTCCCAGTCCAATTACCCTATCGATAGACTTTTGCCACCACACCTCAGGTGATACTGGACCTACAGTAAGTAATCCCCTACTATACATTTTTGTGTCATTTTATCAAAAGGAAATTGTATGAGCACATTAACTAAGCAAATAAACCAAAAAAGTGATTTCTTCTCATCGTATAGAAATGATGTTCCATTAATGTTATGTGTGACGATTTACTAAATTTTGCTAAAGAAGCATGTCATGTACTCCGTCATGTACTCACGCTCTTAGTGATGTCTCTCCACTCTGCCCCCCTCTGGTCAGAGCGAGCTTTCAAGTAATGGGCGCAGCACTGCAGTCTTGCCCACACTCTCCAGAGGGCGCTCACAGCCTCCTCCCTGCTCCCACTGCACCCCCGCTCTGGACACCACTCCCTCAGCTCCTCCAGGCTCCCAGCCAGAGAGTCCACCTCCCACACCAGTGCCTTCACAGGGGAACACACAAAAAGAACATTGAGTTACAGGACAGTATGAACAACTTCCTGCCACCAGTTAGGAAGGAGCTCAATAATAGAAATATGGAAATAGAGGAAATGATTGTTTTGAGGATCCTGCTTGTTAACAGACTGTTGGATTGGATTGAGGAGCTGGATTGGACTTGGACATGGACTTGGACTACGGATCACGGATAACGACAAAGATAAGGATTGTGGACTTTATGTGTTTGAATTCCCCCGAAGACCCCACCCTTTTTGTGGTTGTCAGAATTTGTTTAATAAATTATCATTTTGTTTGTATTACTGCCTCCTCTGGGTTATTTAACTGCCTACACCCTCTGCAAAGAGTGTCGCCCCACCCCAACAGGTAACAGATAGCTGCCAAAATAAAGGCAACAGTTTGGTAATCCAGGGGGACACTCAAACGGCCCTGGCCCGAGCTACGAGAGTCCCAGCTGGGCGGAACTTTCTCGTTGGAAAAGGGTGGGCTGGGCCTATCCTCTGGTACTGGCTGTGGAACTCCCCTGATGGACACTCGCGGTACTGCACACATTTAAAGGATCTCTCATTTACTCAGGTATTGTCTTTATTTTGGCAGTTACTTGTATATCTTTTGTGATTTATCAACTTTTCACAATAGCTTAGCAGTCTTTCATTTATATCTGACCTTGAGTTACAACATCCGATCTGAAATAGTGGTGACTCAGAAAGGCCATAAATAGTTTAAATGAACATGTGTATCTGTGAAAGGATTTCACAACACCAAACAAATACAAACAATGAGGTAAATGCACACAAATGTCAAACTGACATGATAAGACAGACCACAATATTCCTTTACAAACCTTCAGTTTTTCCTGTTGATCTAAGCAAGCTTTATAAGAGGTTGCGTTGAGAGTGATGCAGTCTGACAGAGTAGCCTCTACTATCTTCAGGCGCTGGGAGATCTCCTTGTGACACTTCCTGTACACGCTCTGTTTTTTGGCACATCTACAAGGCACAAACCAAAGACGTCAATTTCCTCAGAAACTAGAACCAGAGACTAGAGTCATAACAGGAAACGGTCAAATGGCTGACTGGCCATGAATGCCATTTATAAATTTACACAAATGGTCTGAACCCAAATATTGTTTTACCAGTGTTCAGTGCATTCCTGAAAACAATCCAGCATTTTAAACATCTGACCAGCAGGGAATGATCGAAGCTATAAACAAATGCATAGTCCAAAAAAACAAGCATTTAATTGACACAGTGTGTATTTCATTTTTATGCACTGTCTTGACCTTACACATGTCCCTGACCAGATCCGCAAAGACCCTGTAGCTGAGGGGCAAGAGACCGTTCCATTCCGAGAGGCCTACCTCTGAAGGGTCTCCGTTCTGACCTGGGCCTGGGCCTGCAGAGTGGAAACCCGCACCAGTAGCTGGCTCAGGACTGTGTTGTGAAGCTGCTCTGCCTGGTAGGAGGAGACGCAGGGGTGCTGTGGTACCAGGGCCTGGATCTGGGTGATGTAGGACTGGGACTCTTCATCCAGGGAGACCAGGGCCTGCTGGGTGTGCTGCAGCTCTTCTGGACAGCTTTCAACACAGTCAAGAGGGAGAAGGAGCCTGGTCTCAACTTCCTGCAGGAACCTGACAGCACGTCTGACAGCCGTGCTGTAATCTCTCAACATCCCCTGCACCTGAGTCAAGCTCTCCTGAAAAAGGAGAACCCATCCAACAATCACATAACATATCTGTATCGCTGTATTTAGATCAACAGGAGCTTATGAAAAACAAACAAACTGATAGGATATGCTTTGTAACTTGATTGTACTTTAAATTAACAATCACATGGTGAAAACACCAATTAGCAACAAAACAAAATAGCGTCCAAGGAAAACCTACCATTCGCATCTCACAGCCTTTCAGAGTCTTCCTCCTCAGGTCTGCCAAGTCTGCGTTATTCTGCTCCCATTCCTTTGGCCTGGCCCCATTCCTGTGTTGTAGAGCCTCAAGAACCCGTGTTCTGGACTCCACATTCTTCTGAAGAGTCACACACTTCAACAACTCTCTATCGATGGCCTGCTCTTCCAAGCCCACCGGTGATGGTTGCTCCAGCTCCCGGTTAGCCTGTGTGAGAAACTCCACCATGGCTTTGTGTTCAGTGGGGTAATCGAGCCTCTTTTGCAGCACCCATTCCAGGATCTTAGTGTCATTGTGGACAGTCATCTCCCAGGTGGAGAAGCTGTCCATGGCTTGACGCAGCCTGTGACGCTCAGAGCTCATCTGCGATGGGAGGAGATCCGTTGAGATGTTCTCCAGCTCCACAACAGCCCCCTGGCAGACGCTCTTGATTAGAGGAAACTGTATGAGGAGGGCTTGGCAGTTCTTAAAGCGCTCTTCTTTGCCGATGCCTTCATCTTTTATCTTAAGGACTTGCTTCTCCACATTTTCCTTGAGGTCCTCCATGTGCTGCCTGCAGCTTAGATATCGTTTGTGCTGCTCAGCCTTTTGACCCAATGCACTCACTTTATTTTGCATCTCAGCAATCGCACACAGCAGCTCTCTCCTCTTCTCCTTCTTACAGTGACGCAGTTGGTCCACCTGACACTTCTGCTCCAGGATCATGTGTTTTACGGGCTCTGCCTCACACAGCGTGTCGTTAGTTATGGGAAACCTAAACTTGTTCAAGTCCACCGATATCTGCCTCAAACATTTTTCCACCTTGTCCAGTTTCTTAAGTGAAGAGTCCTGCGCTTGGAGCAGCTCTTCCAGCTCCCGGCAGTTTGTTCTTTCATGGCTAATAATGCTTTTGATGTCCTCTTGGAGGTATATGAGTTTGTCATTAAGTAGACGGTTCTCAGCGATGCTGAGCTCTGGGGAAATGTCTCTGCTCCTCATCAGAAGAGCTTCTGTGACTGCTGCCTGTTTATCCGCTTCCTTCAAGGTTTCCTTCAGCTGACGTAGCTTGCGCTCCAGGTCTGCTGTGCTACCTTTGCGATTGGGTTCCCTGATGGTCTCTTTATGAACATGGGCCACCACCCAGGAGTCAACATCAACAATTTGTTCAGACATTTTCTCCCTTGCCTGCAGGCCTGACTCCATCTCGTGGAGAGCCTGAGCCAACTTCTCAGCAGTTGACTTGGACAGGCCCTGCAGGGTTTTCAGTGAGGAGTGCACCATAGGGAGGTCCTGCTTATCCAGTTCCGGCTCAAGTTCTTTCACCTCCTCCAGCAATGACTCCAGTTGGGATTGCTTGGCTGAGATCTCCGACTGCAGCTTCTTCAGACCCTTGATCTGACTGTGGACCCCCTCTGGGAGAAGTGCCACCTTCTTCTTTGCTTCAATGTCGCTCTCTGTCTGCTTCGCCCAAGTAAATGCATCCTGCATTACCTTCATGATTTTACCCAGGGTGGCGTTGCTGCTGCTGGGAGATTGCAACGAAATCTGTCCCTGCAGGTTTTCCAGCTGTTCCTTCACGCTCTGGAGGGCCTGCTCAATGTCCTTTCTCTCCTTCCCTCCCTGAGAAGTTTGCGAAAGAGCATCAGAGGTCTGCTGCTGCAGGTGAAGGTAATGCTGGTTAGCAGCGGTCAGTGACGAGCCCAAGACCATCAGCTGTCCGGCTCTCTTGCTGTCCCACCGTTCTGCTGAGGGCTGGGGTGGGCCCACAGATTTCTGCAGAGTCTCCAGCTGGCTGTGAAGCTCTTGTGCTTCTTGGAAAAGGCCACGAGTTTCTTGAATGTGGACAGAAACGTGGTGCAGCATCTTCTCCACGGCCCTCTCCAGTGCTCTCCACTCGTCCTGGAGATGCTCCAGCTGGATGTGTGCCATCACACTGTCTGCTTGACTCAGGTGTGGGGATAATTTGGAGTAGGTCTGCAGCAGTTCTCCGATCACAGTCCTCTCCTGCCCCAGGTCCCGCAGGACGGCACGCAGTTTCTCTGCTTCGTGCGAGCTGCTTTCCACAGGGACTCTGAACAGACAAGAGAGAATGGAGCTAATAAGTATGTACATACATTAAGATGCATCTGCAAATGACAGCCCCCATGACCTATTTTAGGAATAATCCTGAATATTAGCATTAGTACAAAAAAATAAACCCACAAAAAGCATATGGCTGGACAGCGAGACTCACGTTCTCAGTGCTTCCAGCTTAGCTGTCAGCTTCTCCAGAGTAGCTTTGGCAGCCAGCGTCTGCCTGTGATACTGTGTGACAAGCTGAAACTGGGCTTCTTTGGCATGCACCGCGGCGGAGGCATCCCACAGGGCGGCGCTCCACTGTCCCTCCATGTGCTGAGCAGTCTCCGAGTCCCGGGCCAAATCCTCACACATCCGTGAAAACTTTGCCACGTGCTCCTGGGTGCACTGTCTGCAGTCCTGTAACACAACCCCGTATTTAATCCTCATTATGGGAGCATGCAGGTCACTGCCATCACCCCAATGTGCAGCCTATCTAGATGACACCCACGTGTACATGGAGCACATTATTGAAAACCAAAGGTAAAAGCAGGGGGTACAAGGAAAGTACTGTCAGAAAAGGCTTTCCTCACTATAAAGTTGGACATTCCTGTTTTACTCAGTCTCTCCCTCAAATAAAAATGAGTGTTATACGAGCACATACTCCACAGTGTTGTTCTAACTGTTTATTTTCTCTTTTTGCGAAAAATACTCATTAAAAAATGTATTAAATGAAGAGAGTGTTAAGGGCAGGTTCTTACCTCAGCTTCTTCTACTTGCTGTGTCATGGCTGTGGTGTTGAGTTGGGCAGGCCGGTTCCGACAGCTGAGAATCCTGAGGACCACATGGCTCAGTCGGGTCTCCAGGTCTCTGTGTGAGGTGTCCAAATCTCCAGCAGCTCCCCCCAGAGCCATTGCCTGTAATTACAAACTGAAATGATGAGAAACAGCAGGGTACACAACAGCCAGACAAAGCTAGTGCTGATATCTTCATCTTACATTGAAAGAGCATTGGGAGGGACTGAATCACTCAGCTTAGAGCTGTCAAATAATTGAAATACATTGCATTAAAAAAATGAAGGAACTGTGAAAGTATGACTTTACATATTTAAAAACATATATATTAAACATGAAGTGAACAGGCACTTTTCATATTGACTGCAACACCTATATTGGCTTTTTCACTTACAAATGTCTGTACTGCGGTAGTGGTCACTTTGTGGGTGAAAAAACAACCTGTACCATAGTTCCCCTGGCATTCTGAAAATGCACTCACATCTCCTTTCTTTGCTGAATATAGTTATCAGGCACCAATGGACTCACCCCAATGACAAAGCTATTGGGTCCTGTTTCTACCAGCTGCTGTATCTCAGTGAAGGTCTCCTGCATGGTAAGTCCGTGTGGCAGTTCCAGAGGCAGAGGTTTCTCGCTCCTTCTCATATCCCCAGCTTCAGAAGCCTTATCTTCAGGGACTTTCTGATGTGTCGGCAGTTTCATTAAGCCGTCTTCTTTACTTTGCTGAGAAAAAAAGGAAAAGCGACAGCTTTACTTTCCACTCACTCACTGCCTCATCCAATTACAAGGAATGATATCTATAGGGTGCCTATAGTGCACTCTAGAGTGAACAACACAGCATGTTCATTGCATAGCTAGTGGCATATCTTTAGGCCAAAAGCGTGCTCAAAAGGTACGAAGAAGAAAAAAGCATGACATGAACTTCTGCTGTAACTGTGTTTGACGGATCAGCTTAACTGTTACGAAACCAGCCTCAACGCCAGAGAACAGAGAGCAGAGAAAAAGGCTAATCTGAGGTTGTTTGACTTTCTACAAAAACCTTTTTTTTAATGCAACAGATTGTTATGGCTGTGGTTTTAATTGAATAAATATTCTGTTACTGGTAGGGAAATACACACCAGTATTTAGATGCATTGGTGTCAGAGGCACCATAATGAGTCAGGGATTTGACAAGGGTTTGAAAAGTAGCTACCAGCTGAAGGAAACCAGTTATTTAATTATAGGGCTGCTGGTGTCTTGGACTCCCGATGAAACCTAGAATAGGGATAGCTGCAAGAAGATTTAACTCGGAGACCACAGAAGAGTTTGCACACATGCTAGGTTTGCAGAGGTTGACAGTGAGGTTGCACAGACCAAGTGGAACCGTTTTAAGCATTTAGTCAGGCCTTTTTGTTGGTATATTCTTGTCTAACTGCATGTTGTCCTGGTTTTTACTGCAAATGCTTAAAAATTCATACAAAGAACTGTTCACAAGACAAAAGAATTCCTGGTCAGTGTGTTCCAGCAAAAATGAATAATGACAGTTGCCAATCCTCGCAGGGCACACACACCATTCACTCACACACTTTCAACCTGCTACCACTGTGGGAAGTTCCCACGGGAGATTCAGTGGCTTCGAACCCGAGATGAAGGAATGCACCACAGGGTTCCAAAAAATGAATAATGTTTTTACTACCACTGGGGTTCTGAAGCATGTTGCTTTTACTTGGGGTTCTGAGCAATTCTCAGATATTCTCTGATCACTTTCGGGTTCATCAATAAATATGGATGTGTATACTAGAGAATTCATTGTGCTTGAGAGACATCAGCAGAAAAACCAGAGAGATGACAGAGCATAGGCAATCAATTAGTCTGTCGTGTTTGTACAGTATGTATTGGCTTGAGGATCCATCAGACTCTTCTGTGTCCTGAAGGTATTGCTTAGCTCAACAATTTACTGGCTGCAAGCTTTTATTGTTTTGGGTGAAACAGAGAAGCCGTGCTTCTATTGTAATGCTGCACTAGGCATGACATAGAATGTGTGAGCAGCACTCCAAACAGATGGCCAACGAGTCAATAGCTAGCTGCACCTAGCAGGGAGTGCTAATAACTATAGCCGTTGATTGTTTGTTCATTGGCTGACTGTTTGGAGGACTACATGTACATTTAATGCCTAGTGCCAAATAACAATAAACACATGGATTTTTTTATTGCACCTAATACAGGTTTCTTGCCTCATTGAGCAACTCACGTCTCATATTTTTTATATTTCAAAATGACATAATCTTTTCTGTTTGGGAAGACAACAAGAAAATGTTTTCTACTTTTCGGTGCTTCCCCTTCATTGCATATTTTGTATATTTGTTTTTCCAGATCCTTCAATGACAAACAAGCAATACCGTTTTCTCAACCTCTTATTTAACAACTCAGCTGCCTCTTTTTGTTTATTTATTAATTAGTTGTTGATGTCAGTCAATAAGAAACGATGGAGTGGGCATTTAATGTAGGTAATACAGAGGCTGGTGTTCAATCTGTGGGAAACCGAGAAGGAGAAGGTAGTGGTTCATGCAACACCAATGAATTTGCAAACTGTACAATATGAAACTTGTGAGGAAAAAATATGAAACTGTTGAGAAAAGCCAACAGTCACCTAACAGCAAAACTAGAAATAATAATAAAGAGAATAAGAGTGAACAAAGACAAAGTTTTGAACATTGGTCCATCTAAGCGTGTTCTACAATTATTTTATTTGATAACTAGTGGGTTTTTTAATAACATTCATTTTTGGAAATAGGGACCCAGCAATATTTCGAGTATATGAGGGATGTAATTTGTCACCATCAAAAACGATTTAGCTTGAGTGCATCAATGCAGCTCTTTCAATTATTTACTAAGGGCCCTATTCAGGGTTAAGTTAAGAGCATGCAATCTGGATATAAATAAAAAACTACGCATGTCACCTGTCTGTTTATATTCAGACTTTGAACTTATTTGTAGAATGAAGCACCTGGCAAGTTACGCATCTAGGCAGGGGTTTTCTCAAAATAAAAGCATGTCTGGATAGGTTGGCTATTCTGACATCAACTTAAATTAAGCGATATTTGCCACTGTGTGATTGCCTAAACAGGTGCTTCTCCTTTTAAATCCTCTTTTATTGAATGCATGGGAAGACACTGGCACAGACAATAGTGCAATAAATGTACTCGCACCAAAAAGCAAAATGGATTGGGAAAATGTATATATATCCTATATATGTTAATGCCCATTCATAGTGGGCATTAACATTTATAGGACTTAATACCGGTAGTTTTAAACGATTTCCATTTAAGAGTGGACAACTAGTAAAAGTTCCCGGACATTTCTTAAATTAAAGGCACACACTCATTAAAGGGATGAATTCAAACTCTTCAATGGAAAATACCATTGAAACAAAACACATTTGTTCATTTACATTTATCTGGGTTAATCACATTACCTTGAGGACCTTAAGCAGGTGCTCAATTCAGTCAACTCTGAATAGGGCCCTAAATGATGTCTTCATGTAGCAGAGAGGAAATGGCATCTCATGGTCCCTGATTAGAAATAATGCTCAGCATAGGCTAGTAATTGAAAAACCCTGCACCTCTGCACTCCAGATTAAAATACAGTAATTGAATTGTACATCTCATACCAGAGTCCACTCAAGCCTTCCCTGAAATCATTTTGTTTCCCCTGAAAGAATAATGTTCTCAGTGGAAACCCTATTCCACTCCAGCAAAATGAGCCAACCAGAGTCTGAGCAAGCCCCAAATTCCAATGCAACCTTTTTTTCTTGGAAACTGATTAATTTGCTTCAGAATCAGGCACAGACAAGCATGGTATTAAATGTACTTTCAATCATCTGTTCATTCAAAAACATTGGACTGAATGTCAATTATTATTACATTTTTAATACAGCAAGTTCTTTCCAAATCACATCTCCTGTCACAATATGATTCCACCGTGTCAAAAATGGAGCTGAAAGCTCACAGGAAGCTGCTTTCATAACTAACTTATTAAAATGGCTTAATCATAATGGATTTTAAAAACAAATGCATGAATAAAATAAAGCTGTCTCTGTCCTTATTCATGAGTCATTGTTTCAAGTCGCTCCCTGTTCAATGCCAACTTAACCTCCTTTTACGTAGAGAGGGAGCTGAGCACATTGGGCTTAGTGAGAATGGACCGGATGGAGTAAAGAAGCCAGTATTACCTGTGGTGATTTGAGGCTTTCCAGGTTCCTGCTCTCTCTGTCCTCTGTGAGCTCTATCGCGGTCTCCGAGCTGCACAGTTCCGGCTCGGCTTGCGCCGTACTGATGTGCGGCGGCCTCTCATTCTCCACTTCCTCTTTCACTTCTCCATTGTCTTGGGCTGCAGCCTCCCTGGTCTCTGGGTGCACAGCCTTGGGTGTTTCGCCATGCTGTCTCTCAGGCTCTGGCACCTTAGCTTGCTTTAGTGCACTGCCCTTTGCCTGGGTGTGCACTGGCACAGTGCCTTCTACAATTTGACTCTCTCTAAACTCTGTGGTTCTGTCCCCTGCTGTTTCAGAGGGCAGTCGGAGGGTCTCAGGAGTACCAGGCCTTCCTTCCTCCAGCTGGGTGGTGTCAGTTTGTATCACGTTCCTGCTCCCTCCCTTCTCCAGCTGGCTGGTATCAGTGTGTATTATGTTCCTGCTCTCTGCTTTCTCCAGCTGGGTGGGTTTAGTCAGCTCTGTCTGCTGTCCCTTGGATTGGTCAACAGGGTCCTGGCCCCCAATGAGCAGAGCTGCAGACTTCTCAGCAATAATTTCCTGAGCATCAGGCAGATCCAGCACAAGGTACCTCCTCTGTTTTTCCTGAGTGTCTGTACTCCAAATGTTATCTGTGCTCCTATTTGTCCTGGGCTCAGTGGTTCCATCCCGCAGTGAGCTCTCTCCTCTCTCCAGCTCTGTGGGTTCAGTGTGTATCATTCTCTCACACTCTTTTCTCTCCAGTTGTGTAATATCAGTGTGTATCATTCTGTCACTCTCTCCTCTCTCCAGTTGTGTGGGTTCAGTGTGTATCACTCTCTCACTCTCTCCTCTCTCCAGCTCTTTGGGTTCAATGTGTATCATTCTCTCACTCTCTCCACTCTCCAGTTGTGTGGTATCAGTGTGTATCACTCTCTCACTTTGGGTTCAGTGTGTATTATTCTCTCACTCTGTTCTCTCTCCAGCTGGGTGGTATCAGTGTGCATCACTCTCTCACTCTCTCCTCTCTCCAGTTGGGTGGATTCAGTGTGTATCACTCTCTCACTCTCTCCTCTCTCCAGTTGTGTGGTATCAGTGTGTATCATTCTCTCACTCTCTCCTCTCTCCAGCTCTTTGGGTTCAGTGTGTATAACTCTCTCACTCTGTTCTCTCTCCAGCTGGGTGGTATCAGTGTGTATTATGTTCCTGCTCTCTGCTTTCTCCAGCTGGGTGGGTTTAGTGAGCTCTGTCTGCTGTCCCTTGGGTTGGTCAACAGGGTCCTGGCCCCCAATGAGCAGAGCCCCAGACTTCTCAGCAATAACTTCCTGAGCATCAGGCAGATCCAGCACAAGGTACCTCCTCTGTTTTTCCTGAGTGTCTGTACTCCAAATGATATCTGTGCTCCTATTTGTCCTGGGCTCAGTGGTTCCATCCCGCAGTGCGCTCTCTCCTCTCTCCAGTTGTGTGGGTTCAGTGTGTATCACTCTCTCACACTCTTTTCTCTCTGGTTGGGTGGGTTCAGTTGTGTAATATCAGTGTGCATCATTCTGTCGCTCTCTCCTCTCTCCAGTTGGGTGGGTTCAGTGTGTATCATTCTGTTGCTCTCGCCTCTCTCCAGTTCAGTGGGTTCAATGTCTATCACTCTCTCACTCTCTCCTCTCTCCAGCTCTTTGGGTTCAATGTGTATCATTCTCTCACTCTCTCCTCTCTCCAGTTGTGTGGTATCAGTGTGTATCATCTCTCACTCTCTCCTCTCTCCAGCTGGGTGGGTTCAGTGTGTATTATTCTCTCTCTCACTCTCTCCTCTCTCCAGTTGTGTAATATCAGTGTGTATCATTCTGTTGCTCTCTCCTCTCTCCAGCAGTGGTTCAATGTATCACTATCAGTCTCTCCAGCTCTTTGGGTTCACTCTCTCATTCTCCCTCCTCTCTCCAGTTGTGTGGTATCAGTGTGTATCATTCTCTCACTCTGTGGTCTCTCTCCAGTTCCTCTCTATCAGTGTGGTATCACTCTCTCACTCTCTCACTCTCTCCTCTCTCCAGCTCTTTGGGTTCAGCTCTCACTTGGGTTCAGCTCTTTGGGTATAACTCTCTCACTCTGTTCTCTCTCCAGCTGGGTGGTATCAGTGTGTATTATGTTCCTGCTCTCTGCTTTCTCCAGCTGGGTGGGTTTAGTGAGCTCTGTCTGCTGTCCCTTGGGTTGGTCAACAGGGTCCTGGCCCTCAATGAGCAAAGCCCCAGACTTCTCAGCAATAACTTCCTGAGCATCAGGCAGATCCAACACAAGGTACCTCCTCTGTTTTTTCTGAGAGTCTGTGCTACTTTCCCTGTGCTCAATGACTATGTCTCGCAGTGTTTCAGCAAGCTCGGACAGGGTAGTTTGATCCTGAATCAGCTTGTTAGCCTTGTGCTGCCCTGGCTGGGATTTGATGCGGATCTGCTCAGAGTGAGGTTCCTCTCTCTTCAGTGTCTCCAAGGTCTCACTCAGTTGAATAACATCACTAGGCTGTGTTTCGCCAGGTTGTACCATAGTGTCTTGTGCTGTTTTGCATGGTGCAGTACCGCTGGGCAGGCTGAGTGTGTGTTTTACTGTGTATCCAGACCAGGTGTCCCCGTGCTCTGTAGTGTCAGACGGCTGTCTCTTAGCATCCGCCTCCTCAGCTAACGGCGTCCATGTTGTGTCAAACCCTCCTGTTCCAGAGGACATGATGCGCTGGGAATCACTGCTTTTAGACTCCCATTCTTCTGGTGTCTGAATATGCAGTATATCAGTGTCTAGGATGGCCATGGCCACTTTATTTGACTCCCTCTTAGCATGCTGAGTATCAGAGCTATCCCAGTGCTCTCTCTCATCATTTTTCTTCTCAGTTTCTATCATCCTGGAGTAACTTAAATCCCCATCTTGTTTCTTTGAAGGGATAGTCGCAGCGTAATATCTATTAGTCTCCGATATCTTAGTGTCCTGAATGTCAGAACCACGCTGGTCCATAACTGCAGTCTCAGTGCTCTTGTGCTGTGGTGGCTCAGTACGTTGAAGCTCACTGCTCAGTGCATTAGTGTTTCCAGTGTTCCTGTACTCTGTGCTGTCACGGAGTAGTGGGCCAACGTGTTGAGTGTCAGTCCCAGGGACCTGAATCTGCTGTATGTCAGAGTCCGGTATGAGTCGGACTACATTCTCAGTGGGCTGTATTCCAGTGTGCTGAGTTTCAGTGTCTGTTTTCTCAAAAAAGACAAATTCTGTGTGCTGGATGTCAGCGCGCTGAGGCTCGCTTTGTTGCATGCCAGTTTCTGCTGCACTATCGTGCTTCTTCCAGTCATCTGGTTGGCTTCCAGCCAGTTTCTCTGCGTGTGGAGTCTCAGAGCACAGCTTTGTCTTAGCATGCTGACGGTCAATTTGCATTTTAGAAACGTGTGGGGTTTTGCTGACACCGCTCGTCTCAGTGGGCCATGATGACGGAGAAGCCTCTTGTTGCCTCAGCAGCTCTTCCTTAGTGTCCCGAGGGATGACTCCAGACTGCAAAGCTGTACTGCTCACTCCTTCAATCCACATCTACAACCACCAGTTTAACATTAGAAATATAGATTTAATCAGGGACACTGCCAGCAATGCGCTACCAGCAGCGGGTGAATTTCATTCCATCACAAAGACTAGCTGTAGCAGAAACCTCCTTGGATTTTTTTTCTTGGAAGGTGCACAATGAACACATATCAGCCTTTAAATAGCAGCTGGAGGAGATTAGGCCTTATAGAAATACACTATTTTTCATGCAGTTTTGTTGTAGTATCTTGGTGCAAATGACTCATTAAGTGCATAGGAGCATCCACAAAGTGCACACCACACACGCCACACATGGAATAATTAGGTTCAGTTTCAGTGAAATGCCAATACTAATACATGACCACACAAGCCATGCAAGGAGAGAAGTTGACTCAGTGCATGGTAATAGAAAGGGAAAAAAGTACAGTCCAGGTGCAAATACATAACCACAATGACTGAGGCAAGGGGAATGCTTCTAATGTCTGGGAAGTATCATTAAATCACACACAACTGTCAAAACACACAAACCTTCCTGTACTTGCTACATTGGCTTCCTACTCAATTCTGAGCCAATCAGAAAATTCCCCCCTCACCTTTAAAGCACTTCATAAACTTACCCCCTCTTACACCAGAGACTCTATATTTACTCACCCTGTCATTAACACCTCTGTAACTCGACAATTTAGTGTTCCCAAAACCAGGCATTGCTCTAAGGGTGACTATTACTTTTCCTCCCCTACCTTTGGATTTCTCTCCATTATCAACTCTGGGGCCATTGTAAAGTTAAAATACCATATATAAAATCCCAAACCCGGCTTTGACGTATTGCAGCATCTAATATGTCTTTTGTGTTTATGCAGGGTCCTTTGGCTACAGAAAGGCACTTTACAGCTAAAAATATAATAAGAGTAACATCAAGCCCAAAAATATCCAAACCATGATAGTGCAATGAATGTGCTGCCCCATTTTGGCCATCAAAAAATAAATTAAGAAAGCCACCATTAAATAAATTGAGAAAAAAAGGTTCTCCAAATGTGAAGAGGGACATAAGATTGAAGGATATGATAATCTCAAGTAACAGACCAAATCCAAACCACACACTGCAAGCCTGCAAGTTCAAGCCTGCCGAAGCAGACATGCTGTATGAGAGCGCTGTACGCTGAAGATTAGTAATGGCAAAGGCGGCTCTCACACAATAAACATCATATTTAATCTCACGCAAACGGTAAATTATGCCTCTGATAATACTGATAAAACACTATGATATACAATGTGTACTTGAGTGACATGTTTCCTGATTAGTTTATTTTGAAAGCAAATAACATACATTATAATGCACTACTACAGTTGCTTTTGACACTCTTTACTCATATTACTTAAACTTATGTCATTGTAATGTGTAGTCTTCTGCAGCTATGTGCGTTAAGTATTGACTGACAGTGGAGCTGAGCCAATGGAGTGCTGGGCACAGACATTTCCCTGTGGTGGGAGTATACTGTAGCTGAGGTGTGTGTTTCTGTACCTGTATATCCATAAGGCTCAGCTTGAGCTGCTGTTCTGCTGATGATGTGGACACTTCAAATGCACGCCCATTCACTGCCTGTTTCTTCTTCTCTGCAATATCCTAAAAAAAAAAAAACAGTCATTCAATCAAACTTCAATGTGAAGGCAGAAAATTACTTGAGATGTGACATATTCAGCCACTGCAAAAACTTTAAATACAAAACAAAGCTGAAACAAGGGGCCGTTTCAATGGATTTGATTTAAAAGAATACATGGCTGAATTTTGTGTGTTTCTGTTGGGGTGCAGCATTGATGATCAATGGACCCTGACAGAAACACACAAAATGTCTGTACTTTTTGACATGAACATTGCCATGTTTGTACTTTTTTAAATGAACATTGTCCCAAAGCCCATTTTTGAAAGAAGCTCACCTGAAGGCTCTGTGTGAAGTTGGATATATGAGCATTGCTGTCCCTCAGGGCAGCTGAGATGTCCTTGTCTAGTCTGTCCATCCGCTCCAGCCCCACACTGTCCTTCAGGAAGTGATCGTGCGACTGTGCCTCCTGCAGGACATGCCTCAGCCGCTCGCCCTCCTCCAGTTCAGCCTGAAGCACACAGGTCCATTAAACCACAGCCGCCAGCATGCAAGCACAGTCCTCACGTGCGTTGGGTAAAACGTGCTCACGATGAGCAGTGGCTCAGGTTTCTTTTGTGCATTCTTCCACGTGTCTTTCAGCATAAATGATATAAATCTCAATCTGCTGAGGCACGTTCCATATTTGCAATTATAAGTGAAGATGAAAGAACGGCAGTCTGTTCTTTCCTGACATACTCTGCCTGTCCATACATTATTCTCACCTGCAGAACGGACGTACGCTTTAATAAAAGTTAATCTATATAATCTCATGCCTAAAACCCGTCTCTGCCAGACCGGCCCTAGCCGTTAGCCCCGATTGGCTATCCGCTCCTGAGGGATAGAGGAGGGTGGTCGGCACGAATTTGCTGTGAAGCACGTAAGGGTGTCTCCAGAAAGGGGGTCGGTGAGTTCTGTCTCGAAGGAGGCGGATCATCGCTGGATTGGAAAGTAGCCTGCCCCGTAGGGACAGGCGGAGAATTCATGAGGGAGGGTTAATCGAAATAAATAGAGGGTATAATTGGCTTCCAAATTGGGGAGAAAAATGGGGAAAAATCTGAAATTTATAAAAATGTTAAATAAAAAAATAAAAAAACTGGTGCAGTTAACTATGTACCCAAAATTACATATAAAAATAACTTTCCTTTAAAATTCATTAAAAATTCCAATATAATTCATTTGCTTCCCTATATTGCATTTCAGTCATGTATAGTGCATTTCAATTTATTTGCTTCATAATATTCTTAGCCTTTGGACAGCAGGAAAGTGCAAGAGAATGCACCATGCAAAATACCCAATTCAAAACCCTGAATCAGTGAATATTTTACCTTAAAACACATTATAGAACCCTCCCAAACGACCTTTAAAATGAAGACAATCAATTTTTGCAATGGTCCCGCAATCATGGTAGGAAGTTATCTTATTCAGAGAAATGAGGGGCTTTCATCCTTTGTCCGTTCCCCTGTTTTTCCCATTCATTCCCTCACGCGCTACCCTAGAATGCCATAGCAACCGACTCTCCTCTGTTCCAGTAATCTGCCTCACAAGCATTTCCTACACAGGGTGACTGTTCCTGTTAACTCAATTATTTTATCTAAGTAGCCCTAACTGGAAAAGGGGGAAAAAGCAGCGAGTTGCGGACGTCACGGCACACTCTGTGACTGTGAACCCGGTTACCTGCGCCGTGTGTGAAGAGCCTGTGGATAGCTGCGCGTGGGCGGACCCATTCCACTGCTGTACGGCTTGAAGAGACTCTCTCAAACTGCGCTCCGTGTCCTCGGCACAGCTGCCCAGCCCCTCTGACAGCTGAGCCCTCAGCCTGAACAGAAGCCAATTCCAATTAATACATAGAATTTACCAATGAAGGCAAGAACCTGCATTTCCTCTGTAAAAGAGATGGGTATAGCATGTTGTATCTGACATTAACAATTCCCTAAGGACATTCGCTTTTCACACTGGGGAGGTTCTTGGAGGTGGCCAGTTTGTCAGCTCCCAGCGGCAGTGAGGAGTGTGTGACGGAGAGAGAGGCAGCACACCTGTTGTGCTCCTCTGTCACCGCAGCCACGGTAGACATCACATCCGCGGGGAGTGCCTCCTCTGCGGCCTCTTTCCCCTGGGCCCGCTGCAGGTCCTGCACCCGAACGGCCAGCTCTTCCAGAGGTCTCTCGCAGCTCTGCGGGGCACAGCGGTGTGACAGAGAGGACAGTGGTTCAAACGATGAGACACAAGGCTGGACACGATTGTTACGAGCAGCACGCAGTCTTGCCAACCCAATGGTTTCAGAAGCCGTAAGGATCAGAGCGAGGTAGCCTGAGGTCACTGTCTTTGTGGAGCGTGATTAGCATGGCCCACTGCTGCCACCAACTGCTTGACCATGGCACTGCAATATCAATTTCGGTGTCGATTTTGAAACGCGTCATAAAATCCTGTCCTCCTGCTCTCCTGCCTCTTGATGCATGTCAGATAAAGTTGCTTAAGGTCACTTTAGTTTTACTGATTAAATATTTTATAAAGCCTCATAGGTCTCATAGGCAGAAGGTTACTTTTATCCTATTAAAATGATTAATTTATAAAGGAAACCCACTGTTTGTGTTATGTAGTTGTGAAATCATACCATTAGGGGGGGAGGGGAATATTGAATGTCCTTTTAGTAGAGAAAAGTGTGTTTCAAAAGTTTGATTCAACACAGCTTAAAAGAGAGATCTCCAGCAGTGCAGTATAAAAGCAGTTTGAAAACACTGGAAGCTATCCCATTTGTAAGATGAGATAAGATGAGGTGAGGTAAAATATAAAATAATACTAATTTAAGATAACACCTTTTTGTCCGTTATGACAGACTATACATTCTAAAGTCAATCCCCCTTGTACATTATCAGGACATATGCCATATATTTACATAAAAAGGGTACCTTCCTACCCCTAAACACACAACGAAACGTTATGAACCATTGCGACTTTCATTCCACATTAGCAGGGAGAAACAATCAGGTCAGTTCGCCAGCAGAACTGGCACACACATTCACATTGCAGGGAACTGACATACTGTGTGTGTCTCATTACATTACATTACATTACAGGCATTTAAGTCTCCAGAGCCTACAGTTTTACATTTCTTTACAATCATTTTCAGCTGGATATTTAAGCAATTCAGGGTACCTTGCTCAAGGGCGGCAGTGTCCCACTGGCCCTTAACGTTACAAGAGGTGTCTCAGTTAAGTCTCCCCTGCCTCTCGTTCAGAAGAGGTACCTTGAGGGCGTTCCACTGGCCCTGGAGGTGGCCGATGTCGGCGCGCTGCTTGCTGTAGCTCATCCCCTGGCCCAGCCTGCGCAGGTCCCGCTGCAGAGCCCTGGCCTCGTCCCGCAGCCGCTGCACTCTCCCCTCCAGGCCCCTCAGACGGGCCTCGCCCTCCCGCAGCCTGTCCCGGGCCTCTGCCTCAGAGCGGGCCCTCCGCCCCTGCATGCGGCTGACCTCCAGCTCCAGGGAGGCCTGGCCGCTGGCGGTGCACAGGCCCAGCAGGGAGGCTTTCACTGCGTCCAGCTCCCTCATCTCCCTCTCCTCCCTGTCACTGGTCTGCAGCAAGGCCTGCAGGGGACACACACACACACACACAGGTGTAAATGCTTGCACTTTCACTGTTTCATTGTGGGGCCACATATACTGAAAATGTATGCATTCACTACTGTAAGTCGCTTTGGATAAAAGCGTCTGCTAAATGGCGTATATTATTATTATTATATTATATTGTAACCAGAATTATACCTCTTACAAATGAACACCTGCTAATTCCCTCTGCTAATAACATTCCTCCTAGATTCACTAGGAATTTAAAAGAAACTTGCTGACACTATATGCAGTAGCTGGTATTATAAGTAAACTGTCCATCGATATGAATAGTTGAAAATGCAGGCCATGGGCTGTGCTGTGTGTGTGTGCATATGTCCATACTGTGTGTGTGTGTGTGTGTGTGTTTGTGGGGGGATCAATGAGAGGTACCTTCAGTGTGTTGACGATGCTCTGTAGGCCAGCTCTGTCGCTGGGCAGTGGCCCTAATCCTTGCACTTGCTCCTGCAGCCAGTCCAGAGCGGCGCTGTGCTGCTCCACTAGCTGGTCACAGTGGCGCTCCATCTGGATACCCTCCTCCAGGCTCTGACAGGCCTCCTGGGCAGAATTAGCACAGCCACACATGAGTGTTCCCCAAAGACCCACACTGCAAACACCCATGCAGCCCTGGCAAGGTATGCAAGAGCTGAGTGATTAAAACACAATCCAATTCCCAATATGTCAACCCTAACCTTTAAAATAATGTACAATATCATTTTTAACACTTTATTTGAATTTATTTTAATGTAAAACATTGACTTATTTATATTGTACATTTTGTTTTTGTTTGATAATTACTTTGTTTTTTAATATGTTTTCTTTGCAAAGTTTTTGCAAATGCATTAAAAGTTATTATTATTATTGTTACATTACATTTAGGCATTTAGCAGACACTCTTATCCAGAGCGACTTACACAGTTTACATTTCTTTACATACAATCCATTTATACAGTTGGATATTTTACTGAAGCAATTCAGGTTAAGTACCTTGCTCAAGGGTACACCCAGCAGTGCCCCACCTGGGAATTTAACCTGCAACCTCTGAGTTACAAGCCCAGCTCCCTAACCATTACACTACACTGCCAGCCTATAATTATTATTATTATAGTAAAGTATCTCAAGTATCAAGTATCTCTACTTTAGATCTAAAAAATGCATCAGAAAGTCATGCACAAGGCCAGATGTGTGAGCCTGCTCACCGTCAGGTCTTTCAGCAGCCGGGGGAACATTCCTCCAGGGCCGCCCAGGAGGGGTCAATCCAGCTGGGGTCCTGTGTAAGCTGGAACAGCTCCATCCCCTGGGCTCGGAGAGCGGAGAAGGCGGGAGTCATGTCCCTGGTCCGGTTTAGCAGGCTCCGTGCGTGCTCCATGGCCAAGCGGCGGTCACCCAGGCCTGGCCAGGGGAACTGGCGGGGGAGTTCTGCTGTCTGCTTCTGAAGCTGCTCCACTTTGCCCTGGGCCTGCTGCTTCTGGTACAGGCAGGACACCAAGCGCTCCACCACACCCTGCAACATGCTGAAACAGCACAGCAGACTGTTACAGTGGGGATAATTACACCTTTCAAATCGGTGCAAAAAGAGTGAAACAATAACCTCTTAATGTTATGTTAAAAATAAAGAGCTCTCTGGTAGCTAGTAGTTACCTCCCCCCGCCCCATTCACTGCAGACATGAGTCCACCCGCACTGAGGGGTTCTCTTTGTCTGATTGAGTGTCTCCACAGATATTCTGAAAATATCCTTGACATAATAAAGTAAACCTCCATCCACAGCTGTTAATATAATAATATGTATACGCTTTTATCCAAAGCGACTTACAGTAGTGAATGCATACATTTTTCAGTATATGTGGTCCCCATGGGAATCTAACCCGCAACCTAAGCGTTGTCAGCGCCACGCTCTATCTACCGAGCCACACAGAACCAGTTCTATATAGTGTAACATTTCTTATATTACTTAAAAGCATGGCTAGTATTTATCCAGGTATTTATCCTGATGCATGGGCTCACTGTGCTTAACTGCACTGAAAGTGACTGCTTTGAGCATTGAAGGATACCTGCAGAGCTCCGCTGCAGACTGCATGACTGCCCTCCACTGCTCCTCGGCGTCTCCCACTGTCTGCAGGACTCCGCACCTCCTGCTCTCCTGTCTCAGCGCACTCTGCTTCAGGCCCTGCAGCTTGGAGTCTCCTTCACACCTGACACTGAGGAGAGCCTGAGGAGGAGGGAGGGAGAGAGCGTGTGAGAGAGAGAAAGAGAGAGAGACATGAAGGAAAACGTTGATAGAGACGTTGGCCCAAATACTGGGATCAATCCAGTTGTGTCAAGGACAGTGGACATATCATTCACAGTCACATCATAATCCAAGCTCAACTCAAGGACTGCAGCTGCAGAACAATTATGTACATCTACAATCCAAGAGAACCCACGGATCCAACAACAATGAGGTACAGCCTAAAAAAATGTAGACATCAAAATTAAAGAGGTCATATTCAATGACCCAGCTGTCACTTTCTAACTGAATTATGCTATGGGCAAGAAAAAAACCATAATAGAGATTTTCAAATTAGTCAGCGTCAGTAGCACTTGCTTGGCTTGGTACACTATGCTGTTAAACAATGGGAGTTACTTACACCAGACATAAAAATGTGTACGCTATAACTATCATCATTTATCTGCTGTACAGTTTTTTTTTTTTACTGGTTTTCATTCACCATACCACCCCCTAATACCAGATGGGGAATACAATTCTCAAACTCAAAGAAAATTATTTAATTTTAAAAAAAAAATATATATATATATATTCTTGAGGACTTAAATTAGTAATTATAATTATTTTGATTTGAGATTTTAAAAGGATTTGCTTTATCTTCGGAAAATTAAAATGTTTCAGGCGAATGATGAGAGAAAATGATTTTGGTCTTCTGTAAACTATTTAACAGGTCAAAGTAAATCATAAGATTAATTAAAAGTGATTCATATGCTGCTTCTGTCACGGTTAATAGAAAATATATTCATTAATTCTAGAAGGGCAAAAGATAATTATCATATTTCACAGTCACAGTTTACAGAAGCTTTAAACTCTGAACTGATGTGTGAAAATTTAGAGAGTGCTGGGAACATGGGTGGCAGTGTAGTATAATAGTTAGGGAACTGGGCTTGTAATACAAAGGTTGCAGGTTCGATTGCAGGTGGGGTAGTGTTATCGTACCCTTGAGTAAGTTACCTAACCTGAATTGCATCAGTAAAACCAGCTGTATAAATGGATTGTATGTAAGAAATGTATACATTTCTTTAGATAAGTGTGTCTGCTAAATGCCTAAGATGTCAATGTAAATTGGAAGCATCCCAGACATTATATGGGTAGATCCTACTTCAAACAATCAAAAAAATATTACGTTTTAACTGTGTTGGTCAGGAAAACATTATAACTGACCTGAACTTTCTGCAGCCTGTCTTCAATCTCCGCCTGGCTGCCCTCGGTGCCTTTGTTCAGGGAGTCAAGCCGCTGCTGCAGGTCTCTAATCCAGGCCCTGGTGCTTTCTGCCTGGGCCTCAAACGCCTGTGTCTCCCTGAGCAGGCTGCTCTGGGCCTCTGCCTGGCTGCGTAGCTCCTCTGCAGACTGCATGACTGCTCTCCACTGCTCCTCACTGTCTCTGACTGTCTGCAGGACTCCATTCCTCCGGTTCACCTCCAGATCCCTCTGCTTGGACAGACTCTGTCCACTCTGCCTCAGACCCTGCAGCTTGAAGTCTCCTTCAGACCTGGCAGTGAGAAGAGCCTGAACAGACAGAGAGTAGAGTTCATATAAACAGGGCAAAGACAGGACATCATAGGAGTTCATTATTTTATTTGTACTCTTCATTCCCATGTCTCCCAATGCAGTCAACATCCCACATCTACATCAGCAACTACTTTATTCCAGATGAGGTGTATGCAAGACATCTAAAATACTGATGATCGCAGAGGCCCTGTTCTATTCTGGAACACTGAGAGGCAGCATTCAGCTGAGCTGTCATGGACAATATTTATGCTACTTGAAGAAATGCTTATGGAACCGATGGCTTCCTTTGGTTGGGCTGTTAAAAATGAAGGTGAGTGCACACTACAAGATTTTAGCATTGATTTTGCTCTTTTAGTTGCCTTCCTGAGTAAGCCAGGGTTCCTGGTGAAAATCGACCCATGAAATCGTACCTTGGCTTAACACCTTCGCTCATGTAGCGTGTAGGGTCCTACAACCACTGATAATTGCTCCAGCAGGCCCCTTCCGTGCGGCTCGTGGATATCAAACAGTTTAACGGTTCTTAGCGAGTCATTGCCGAGTATCACTTTTTTTGGGCCAGGGTGGACATCTAACATCCAGTGGAAAATTAACATTTAGGAAATTTTGTCTGCAGATTCCTGTTCATTGCAGGGTTTCGCCAGCAATGAAGGACTTCCAACAGCCAATTACAAATAACAATTAGCTTAATTTCAACTTTGTTTAATGTCTTCAATCTATCAAAAGGACAGCAGATGTTGTCTTATTTTCTCTAATTATTATTTGATTTTTTTGTGGTGGATCCTGAGAGGAAATCCTATACACAGTAACTTGCTATATGCAACTTTGTTGTTTTGCTTTAGGTCATCTCTTTGTCCTCAAATCAGTATATTGAACATATTACAGTTTTTAATCTCCTTTCCCATAGTTTTTTTGTATTGTTTCCCTTCTCTAAACATCTCCCCCAATTGATTTCACACACAGAACAGGTAATATGCAAATTTTATGAAATGTGTTACAAAAAAAAGTACAAGTTTAAGTAAAATACAAATAAAATTCAAAGAGCAATCATGTCAGTTCCACTATTTTCTGTCACCTGGCTCTCTCACCTGAACTTTCTGCAGCCTGTCTTCAATCTCCGCCTGGCTGCCCTCGGTGCCTTTGTCCAGGGAGTGGAGCTGCTGCTGCAGGTCTCTAATCCAGACCCTGGTGCTTTCTGCCTGGGCCTCAAACGCCTGTGTCTCCCTGAGCAGGCTGCTCTGGGCCTCTGCCTGGCTGCGTAGCTCCTCTGCAGACTGCATGACTGCTCTCCACTGCTCCTCACTGTCTCTGACTGTCTGCAGGACTCCATTCCTCCTGTTCACCTCCAGATCCCTCTGCTCGGACAGACTCTGTCCACTCTGCCTCAGACCCTGTAACCTGAAGTCTCCTTCAGACCTGATACTGAGAAGAGCCTGAACAGACAGACAGTAGAGTTCATATAAACACAGCATTTAAAAAGATATGACAAGATTGCGTTTGTTAATGAAAAATCACATTATAACATAAGTTTAAGGCAAAGTAGAAGTCGTAGTCAGTAAAAATGCACAATTTCAATTCTGCTTCCCAGGGCTTATGAATTCTGCTTTCTATTCAATTCAGTTTTTTGAAGAACCCTGTTGTGAAAGAAGTAAAAATACTCAGGAAGTTACAATGGTACAGCATGCTTCATCCTGGCTCTCTCACCTGAACTTTCTGCAGCCTGTCTTCAATCTCGGCCTGACTGCCCTCGGTGACTTTGGCCAGGAAGTGGAGCTGCTGCTGCAGGTCACTAATCAAGGCCCTGGTGCTTTCTGCCTGGGCCTCAAACGCCTGCGTCTCCCTGACCAGGCTGCTCTGGGCCTCTGCCTGGCTGCTGATTCGGGCCTGCAGGCTGTGATAGCGCTGCAGCAGGTCATCACTGTCTCTCATCAGCCTGTCACTCCTCAGGCCCTGCCGACGAACTGCAGCCATCAGGCCAGTGAGGCCCTCCAAACGCTCACTGCAACACAGGGAAGACCAAGTCTCCATTACTATCGAAATCGCCATCATCACTATCATCGCCATCATTATCATCATCATCATCATCATCATCTCCATTATCATTATCATCATCATCAGCATCATCATCACCACCATCATCATTATCATATCATCATCACCACCAAAATAATCATCATCATCACTAAAGCAAGAACAGTACATTGTAAATGTCTGTAGAGTATACTGTACATGGGTTGGAATTGTCCTGATGTTTTTATGATCAGTTTTGTATTTCTTTTGGTGCCGATTACCTTTCTTTGAGAACCTCTTCATGCAGGTGAGTAAGCTCTTCCCCTTGCGCCGACTTGTGCTCTCTGTCCTGCAGCCACGCATTTATACGGCTGTATTCCTCCTGCAGACTGAAACGCACATACACAAATACATTTCCACTCAAATGCAGTAGGGAGTCAACACACAAAGAATTCATTCACAGAGCAAAGCCTATCTCAGCCGGATATTTTTCATAGACCAAAATCATATTTCAAACAAAGAAATGTGTGTGTGCCTTGGTCTTTACCTGTTGAGTGTGTGGAGGCAGGCCTCCAGGTGGCTGTGTCGGTCCTGGCACTGCGCTCTGAAGGTGGTTAGCTCCTCCTCTTGTTCCTGCAGCCAGCCACTGAGTGGGTCTAGCTGCTCTGAGGAGAGCTGCTCCCCTGCCCTGGCGATACGCTCCTTCAGTCGGACCAGCCTCCTCTCCCCCTCCTTATACTCCAAGAATCCCTGGGTGAGACAGGCGGCACATCAGCACACCCACCCCAACGCTCCAGCAGACAGCGTGATCCTGAGGCGAGCGGCTCTGACGCTCACCGTCAGCCTCTGCATCGAGGCTTCCACGTCCTGCCTCCGCTCCGGGTTCTCGAAGCACTCGTTCACAGAGAGCTGCAGGTCCTGGAACCACTCCTCAAAGGCCTGGCACTCATCTGGAACAGACAGTGATGGAGAAGAGGTCCTGATGCACAAGATTCAACTCGAAAGGGCCGGTTTCACGCTTCGTTGTGGCACAACCTGCTGCTGAATGGCTTATCTAGTCCTTATTTATCAGTTGGAAGTACTTCATTAACGGTGCAGGCATTTGGTCACAGTGGAACAATGTAAGGTTACACTATCAGACGGATGAGTACGTTTGGTGCCTGTCTCCACCACCTCTCCCCGTAGTCCGGTTTTTGTTAACTTAGGGACATAATTGCTTAGTTTACACGTCTACTTGTTTATGTATTGTATTAGGCTTAGGCATTATTTTCTGCATTGATTGCTTTATTGCTACCTCTGAATTGTGGCTACAGATTTACCTACAGGGTCCTAGTTTAACTATGTGGTTGCTCCTAGCACCCAGGAACTGTACTTCCCACTAGGGTGGCTTTCAGCTAAACTGTTCTTGACTACGGTTAACACTTTGTTGTACGTCGCTCTGGATAAGAGCGTCTGCCAAATGCCTGTAATGTAATGTAATGTAATATCTTGCTCACCTTTGATCACCCTGAGGAAACCTCTCTCCGCCTGCTCTTTCTCCAGACAGATCAGCTCCTGGGTGTTGTGGACGCTCTCCTTCAGCCGGGCTCCCTCCGCTGTGAGGGTCCTCAGGGCCTGAGGGCTGGCCACACTGGCCATGAGGTTGACCTCCTTGAGCAGAGAGTCAGCCTGGTCAGCCTCCGACTGCAGCCGGACCGACAGCTCCTGCACAGAGACAGGCCACAGCACACATTCTTATACTGTGAGAGTATAAAGCAAAAGTGTTCCTCTTTGGCTACTGAAAACCATAAATGTTATCATATTAATCCTATGGTATTCTGGACATATGGCTTTTGTAAAGGTTGTCAGTGCCTTTATGAGATATTTCAGACATGGCAATTATTCTAGCATATTCAGCACATGACAGTTTTGTCTGGGTTGAGACTGTGAGGGTACCTGGATCTGGGCGGGAAGCTGTGGGTTCTCGGACGCACTGAGCACGCTCATCGCAGACTGGATGACCTGCAGGGAGGACTGGCACTCGGCCATCCTCTCAGCGATGTGCTGCCTCACCGCCATCAGCTCCTGAAAAACGTCGCTGCTGTCGGAGAATAGCTCCTTCACCTGCTCCATCTTCTTCCGCAACTGGGTCTCCATCACCTGTGGGCACAGTCGAGGTGAGGCAACACTCATTTCCTTCCCCTTTTAGCACCAATCAAGGGTGGCTAGAGCACCAGCACTCACCTGCAGCTCCAGTGGAGATTCTTTGCTCTGAAGTAGCTCTTGGATCTCAGAGGATTTCCTGTGGAAACGATCTATGTTCTCCTCCTGAGCCTGGATCTCATCCTGAGAACACAATATGGGTATATGCTCAATCCTCACAAAATCTAAGCATGGGCCAGAGTTATATATACAATAGAATAGAAAGTTAGGCATTCTCTTTTCAACTAAACACAAGAAAATTATTGATCTAAATAGACAAATAGTGTGAAAAATGGGCAGCACATCCAATGAAGGCTCCGAGCCAAGACGCGTCAGCGTCTCACTGTAACTCACTGTAGCTTTGTTGGCCACACAATAAGCTAAGCCTTTGTTTTTTTAATCCATTATTAGGGTGTGTTTCCCCATTTTGCACACTCTTCTAAAGTCTAAAAGTTCAGCAATTATTTCTCAAACATACATTTTTCATTCAGCACTCCTCTATACTCAACTAATTGGAAGTGCATCCAGGTGGTCTAATGTCATGAAAGATACATCTCACCGGGAGTCATTATCAGCGATGTCATAAATAACATTTTAGTGGTCAAATATTGAGAGTAATCCTGTTGTTTCTTGTGACATTTATGTTTTACTAGTGCTTTCTAGACAAGAGATTTTTTGTATTGTAATGGTTAAATTCATACTTTCTCGCTTGTTTAAAGACAATAATAATCTGATGCCCTGGTGTGGTGAGTGTGTTACCTGCAAGGTTATGACCTCCTCCTCACACTGGAAGGGGTGTCTCTCTGCGAACATGGCTAGCCTTCTGCCCATCCAGTTGTCCAACTCGACTCCCAGCAGCTGCAGTTTGTCCCACAGTTCCAGGCCCACACGCAGGTTGTCCATGTGAGAGTCTGTCTTCTCTGTCACCTGAACCCCAACCACACAACCAATCAGAGCTCCGTCTCAAACAGCCATGCGATTACACGGCCGGTGTGTTATTACTGAGAGCTTCTGTCTGGAAAAAGGCCAGTTGGCTTTCAAGACGGCAAGTGTTGGAAATGTGACACAGATCCAGGGGATATTATCTCCTTAAAGCAATCTTCCTGTATTTGAGGAAATGGCAGGGCACTGTTCCTTTGCACTCTCGCAGACAGGTGGCTTCAAAAACTGGGGGAAAATTGTGTTCTTGTGGGGATTAAAAAATAAAATAAAATGGCCGTTATTCCCTTGCATGTGAACGCTGAAACCTTCTACTGGTAACGTACTGAGTGCTACATGAGGACATCATTATCAGCTGTCCCTGATCACTCACGGTGACAGAGCGCAGGATAGTTCCAAGCAGCTGGGGAGCTACGGTCAGAGACACCAGGAGCGAGACCGATCGTAACTAGACAAACAAAGAGGTGTGGGGAGAGAGAGCTCACGTCCAGCCAGCGGTCCACCAGGGCGTCGGCCTCCCTCTCAAATGGGGCGTCCGCACACTCCGGGATCTTCTTCAGCTGGGACTGCAGCTGTCTGCACACCCCCCGGATCTCCTCTACCCCCTCGCCAAGGCCGCCCAAGTCTTCCTTTAGCCCGTGGACCTGGGGAAAAGAAAGCGCACACATGCGCCAAACACACACACACACGCAACCTCAGACAGAGCCCAGTCCAGCAACCTGCAACTGTAATCTTTATGTTTTCTGAAGCAGATTATGCAAGGTGTCAAAAATAAGGCAACATGCTCTGAGAGACAATGATTGTGCAAAATCAAACAAGACAGACACTTTTATTCTGGGATTGAGCACCACTCCTTTGCCTAAATAATATTTGAACAAATTCTCCACAGTGTAAACCAGCCATGAAATATGATATACAGTATATAATATCCATGATTGTATGCATTAACTCCAATTCTCTTCCATCACTTTGCAGTGATGCTAAATTATATGTAGAATGATCATATTCAGTTGAAAATGTACACATGCATTTGTCTTTTTGAGACTAGGGCGTAATGTACAGGGGGATGGGAGAAACCAGTCCCTCCCAATCCTGAAAATAGTTGTCCCACCCAATAATTCATTTTTGAAAAAGCGCATTACAAAGAGCTTATCCTCCTTTTCCTCACTGATTACTTGCATGATTTCATACCAGATGAGCATTAGGACCCAGCAAATGCCTCAGGCATCCTCTATAGGAGTTGTGACCTGTGAAACTGTCAACCTTAGCTTGCCTCAGAAAACTCTGAATACTGTAGTAATGTATGCGTGTGTCTCTCTTGAGATTAGAAGAAGTGAGCACCCTTTTACAATTATTATTAATATACAATATTATGAGAATTATTATTTGCAGATTCCCCTCCAGAGTACTAGCTAACAGTACCTATTTTTTGTGTTTAATTTAATAAGCCAGCTTGCCAGTTAGACTAGCTAGTCAGCTAGCCAGCTAATGTTTTACAATGACGGGTAATCAAAGGATTATAACAGACCTTGGATGTTTCTGAAATTGACAGACTATTAACAGACAAGTTCACATGGAAGGCAAGTTCTTTAAAGTTCTTCAAAATCCAGTTCTTCTCCAGATTTTAGACAATCAATTATGGTTATTTTATTCCCTAAAAGTTACAGAAATGCATGAAATGCATTGACCCCATATTTGACTTGATCCCTCCCAATGTTCCTAAGTAATGTTACACCCTTACTTTGAGAAGACAAAGAGCAATAATAGGAGTAAACAGTAACAGGTAACTGTTCATGGTGTGCTTAAAGATCATTACCAAAGGTAGTGGGTGCCACCTAGTGGTTGATAAACAATTTAACTGTAAGGTATGCACCATTGCACACACAAATGCACTGACTGTACCGTGGTTATGAGCCGCTGCAGGTTATCCTTGCCCATGTAGGAAGCCTGCTCACTGATGGTCTGTTCTGCCCTCTGCATCGTGTTGCTCAGGCGACTGCGACAGTTCTGGAACTTCTTCAGCAGTTCCATGAGCGCACGGCACTGCTCCTGTCTGTGATCCCAAACACAGAGATCCCAGTCATTCACTCTGCCTGCCCTGTCCGCAGCTGGAGTGCAACTTCACTCTACATCTACCATTACCTTACTCGACTTTCAGCACTGTTTCCTCAGTGTTCTATTCTCTTTTCCCTTCACACTTCATTCTATTTTTCTATTTTTCCATTTTTCACCAATCCCCTCCCTTTGTCCTCTCTTCCCTCTACCACTCTTTCTCTCTCACCGCTCCGTGACAGCTCTGTGGGTGTCCTCCCATTGGCTCTCCAGCTCCTCCAGGGTGTGGTCTTCCTCCTGTGCAGCGCAGCGCAACGCCAGCAGCTCTGTGCCGTGAGCAGCCAGCTGGCTCTCCACGTCAGTCAGAGCGCGCATCCTGAAGGGGGCAGGAGAGAGTCAGAGACAAGACAGCGAACTCACAGCCTTCAGACCGCACAAGGCCGGACCCAACCTGGACTTCAGGCATTCAGCAAGGCAGTTGTTCTCATCTAACCGCATCTAACTCATTCTATCCTTAACTTCAACATCAACAAATGTTACAATAAAAAAAAACATAGATTTACACAATTTTATATCTTTTTTCATACAATTTTTATACATTTACACAAAACACAAGTTTTGTTTCTCAACAGGGTTGTTTTCCTGCACATAAATACATCACTATTTGATTTACAAACAACACAAAAATAAAGAACATCTTTTGAGCGTTTTGAGTGCGCTCTGCTCGCGCACCTGTGCTGCACGGCGGGCAGCGTGGGCTCCTTCAGGCCCTGGCGCTCGGCCGCGCCTGCACCTCCCTCAGCGCCGCCAGCAGCGTCCTCCTCCTCAGGCCCAGCGAGCGCATGTCCTGCTCCCGCTGCGCGCTCTGCTGCTGCCTGGCCAGGCCTGCGTCCGCCTCCTCCAGCCTCTGCTCCAGCTCCGACACCATGTCCAGGCAGGAGGCCGGAGCGCTGTCCTGGGTCACGGACAGGCCCGCGCCCTCCAGCAGCCGGTCCAGCTGCGGGGCTTTGTCCCCCATGCTGCGCACGCTCTGCCGGATCTGCGCCAGCTTGGAGCGGCCGTCCCGCAGCGCCTCGCCGTCCCTGCAGGGGGCGGCCCACGTGCTGGAGACGTCCTGCCCGATGGTGCGCAGCGACATGAGGAAGCGGTCCAGCGCCCGTGTGCCCGCCTCGCTCTTCTTCACCTGCTGCCTCAGCTGGTCCAGGGTCAGTCTGCAGCCCAGCGCCATGCGGCTCAGGACCAGCCTGACCTCGGGGTCCAGCTCCCTCAGCTCCGGGTTCTCCTCGGGGTCCAGTCTGCCCAGCTGGTCCGTCTCGTGCTGGATGTCCTCCTCCAGAGCCTGCTCAGAGTGGACAGGTCAGGTTGTGAGTAAAATCCTGCAGCGTGGAGGTACGATGATTCAACATTTAATACTAAATATCTACCCAGCATTTTTAAAGCGTGGCCTCTATTTCAGATTATCACAAGGTAAATTCTACATTTAATACTGAAATTCTAAAATATGGTCTATATTTCACATTTTTACAGGGTTATTTTACATTTAATTTTAATTTTTAAATATGGCCTCTTTTTCACATTTCCCCTGGGTTTGATAAGTTACTCAGCCATATTTTCCCCATGTTTATTGAGAGAACCTTTATATCTTGTAGACAGTGGATGTCAGTCAGGGAGAAAGCTGTGATGTCCTTGGGTTTCCTGATGAAGTTGTCCAGCCGCTCAGAGATGTGAGAGATCTCTTCCTCCATCGGTTCGATCAGCCCAACTGCTGTTTGGAGGGATTTCACCCTGGGACACAATACAGACATGTCACTCAGTCGACTGTGTTTATAGAATATGATCATACTAGATGTACACTACCGGTCAAAGGTTTTAGAAACAACCCCATTTTTTCAGTTTTTACTGAAATGTAAGCAGTTAAAGTCCAGTGAATAACCTGAAATGGTACAAAGGTAAGCGGTAAACTGCCAGAGGTAAAAAAAATTTTTTTTAAAAAAGTTTAGATTTATGATTTGGTTTTATTAGATTTAGTTTAGTTTATGTAGTTAATATTTACTTGGTGCGCCATAATTCAAGTACTCGGCATCACACTACATTGTTGTATCTTTGATGCAATGTTGGATGTGTCGGAGACGTTGTATGTCGCGTGGCGACTCTTCGGTGTATAGTACACAGTATATACTACAGAGTGTTTTGTGTAGCACTGTACTCTACCTCCCCTGTAGACAGACTTGCTGTCTTTGCCACTGTTGAAACAGTTCAGTCTTGTCCTGCTCCACGCTCTTGTCTTCCCCTTTAAATGTGGAGCACTGGGAACCCTGGAGTACAAACTCACTCCACAGCCACTCTGTCTCCTGCTTCAGAGCCTGGGCCACAGAAACCATACAGTTACAATCTATCACAATTACCTTTACATTCAATGTATTGTTATTTTCAAGCCAGAATTATTATGCCCTTAACTTTAAGAGATATTTTGCTGGCAATACAAATTATAATCTGAGGTGATAGCACGTAGTTTAATGCACCCAGGAAATGTCAGGGTTAGATCAAATGAATCACTGGGAAGTAAAAGACATGTATCTGGGTTTGACGAGGACTGTGGGAAGGGGTGCACCTCCAGGTCCTGCAGTTGGGTGTGCAGGTCAGCAGGAGACACAGCTTCTGATGGAACTAACTGGAGGCTGCGCTTGATCTTGGCCAGCTGGGCCTGGAAGGTGCTTCTCGAGCCTTGATATCTGGACGTGAAAAAACACATCAGCATCACGGAAACTGATTAAGTCATCTCCTCCCTGGCTTCTAGTGGGGTGTAGAGTCTTAAACCTCTGTAAATAGGACTAATAAAAGTTTAATTATCCCATTGGCTCTGGGAGGGGGCACAATACTAAGTCAGCTGGGACACAACTATTACCTTGCCTGGCTTTTTTGAATATTGCATTGAAATACTGGCGGTCTTTGACACTTTGACAGAGGGATGCACACATTTAATACCATACCTGTCCATTACGTCCTTTTGACACTCTCATCTTCAATCACAATACTCTCAACTTTCTTCACCTCTATTGTGTCTGCCCCAATGATCACCTGAGAAACCTAGAAAACATGTCCTCCATTAAGGGAAATTAACTTTAAACACACATTCACATCCAATGAATAAGAATAGTCCAAGAACAAAACTCTCTTACTACTTGAACCTTCGGGGCCATTTCAACTTTAAACTTACCAAAAATACTGCCAACACTAAATAATAATGTAATAGACCATTTAAGTAATTTGTTGAAATGTCAGTAATAGTGCATTTACTACTGCTGAGATCATTAACACAGACAAGCTTTGCATTAGTTGAAATGTTTTGATGATAATCAATGAATATCAGAAGTACAGGTAGACTATTACACAGCCTTCTGTACACAGCAGAACAGTACCTGAGGGCTGGCCTTGTCATGTGGAGCATCAAGCACTGCTGCAGACTCTCTGTGCTCAGCCGTGTCTTTAGAGAGATCAACAGGGTGCCTATGAACAGTAGAGAGTAACAGGAAGTCAGCTAATGGGGAGGGAAAAACACCACTTATCACAAGCTTAAGTAAGGGCTAATGAACCCTAAATTCCCATATGTGTAATTAGAGCCTCAGGAGAAGCATAATGTTTGTTTTTCTCCTGATGTAGTCTGCATTTAATGTATGATAGTATATACGTATATACACTATCATGCATGCTGGCTGTAGGGGGGCTCGTTGGAAAGGGGAGGTACTGGCCACAGCACCCCCTGACGGACACGTGTGGTACTGCACCCATTTAAAGGAGCCCTCATTTACTCGTGTTGCCTTTATTTTGGCAGTTAGCTCTGTGTGTGTGTGTGTGTGTGCGCATACTGTATATGTGTGTGTGTGTGCAAAAGAACAAAAACAAATTAGACGCTAACAAACACACAGCACATACTGCATGTACACTATAGATGTCACACACATGCCCCATGACCGTGCCCCTCTTTCTCACCCAGTGTCAGGGGGCGGTGTGTCCCTGTCTCCGCTGAACTGCCGCTGTATGGCTGCGAGTCTCCTCTCGCACTCCTGCAGCTGTGCCTGCGCCAGGCGGTGTGCGTCCTCAGGGCTCAGTGTGTCACACAGCTCCTTCAGGGCCTCCAGCTGCCGCCCAGCAAGGACCAGACTGCCCTCCGAAGAGAAGCAGGCCTGGAACCGCAGTGAGAGCAGCGGTCACTCCACAGGCCTCCAGCAATGGCACAGGCCTCAAGTCCCCAAAGCACCCATCCGTGTTACTAAGTGAATTCAAACAACCCAGCACCAACTCGGTATAGGCTGTATCCTCGCACCACGACTGCTACAACTGCACACATTGATGGAAGAGAAAAGTGCATGCAAATGATTCCAACCGTCATTTCATTATGAATATGAAAACTGTATCGCTTGGAGAACACATTTGTTTGGCTTGATCTAATGCATCTAAAGCACTTTTAATTGATCTGTGGTTTCATATGTATTTGACTGAGAAACATGATGTCTGCTCGTTGACACCACAATGCATTCTTTAATGCAAGGACTTTGGATAGAAAAGTTTTACCTTTCCATGGCTTTCAGTGATAACTTATCCTATGTTGATATTAATAAAACTAGATAAATATCCAATTACAAACACCCCGACCGATGTGTTTTTTCTGTGTTTGTATCAAACCATATTACGTGACATTATTCCACATAGCTGTTGGAAACTTTTGCAACAATATTTTGCATAAATCTAGTCTAATTGCTATCTAATTCTGAGGATAGTAATTACTTACTGTGATAAAAGGTGGGGAAGGTGCTGTGCAAATAACTTTTATGAATATTCGGATAAAAATTATACTACTGTTGCATGTTTATAAATTTGCATTTACCTGAATGAACTTGAGGTAGAAATGATTGCTATATTTGTCATGGTATAGGAATAGTGTTGAACACATTAAACTTCGGGTCTGTGGCAACGCAGAAAACAGCTGAGCAATGTAAAAGTAGCCATCTACCCACACAAGAGTGCAAGCATAAAATACAAATAAACTGACTGACTCCATTAGCAAAACAGAAAAATTAACTACCTTTAAGACATCAAAAATCATTCTTCTTGGCAAGAGGACGGTTAGGTAATTCAAAGGATTAAAGGTGTTGTACGTGCAGCTCTCAGCTTCAAGCTGTCAATCAGTATGAGATCAGTTTGATCTTACAATGCCAAAATTGTAATCTAATTTAAAGGCTACATAGAGAAAAGGTTGATAGTGACAGAGTTAAACAGATAACCAATATAATTTGGCTGGGATGAGCACAGGAGAACTCTGGACACTGAAAAATACAGGAACCAATCTCATAGCCACCAAAACAGCAAAGATATCATATATTTTCAGTACTCTCTTTCACCTATAGAGTGAGTTTATTCATTCATGTCTTAATCTACTCAGTTGAAAACCATTATGCCAAGCCCAACAGGTAAGTTTCATTTTTGACTTGCTTTGTGTTTAAATAATAAATGCCTTCACCATAGACCGTGTACAGAGTAGCTTACAGGGAGAGGCATAGGTGTCTACTCTGGCTACACTCCTGAGTGCTCAATGCATTCATAAACCTGTTTAGACATATGAGGACTGCAGTTTTGCTGCCAAACCTCATGGCTCACCGCTACGCTAATAGTTCTTCAGGAGCACACTATGCTTGCAGAACATGTTTTCCAACCGCCAGCAGAAACAAAAAGGCATGTCAGGTAGATCTCTATCTGTGGGGCATATTACATTACAGAAAGATCTGAATTTAGTCAAGGGACATACTTACTATAAGTGTGATGCCCAGTCAATTGAACACTCACTGTTGCTTTTTTATGAAACCATATAAGTAATATTTAATGTACCGTCAATCATGGTTTAGTGGATTAGATAACCATTAGATAACCATTTCCACACAGCCACCACCACAAGACAAGATTCTGTAGAATCAGGCCCAGATTCAATGTAGGTACTTTATATCCTTAAATTTAAATCATAAAATATTATATAACAAAATATTTGTATTGATTTAAACAATCACTGAACTGAGCTGCAGTGTGCAGAGCAGTTGAATATGGGCCCTACATTGTACACACTTTCACCAGAATACATAATAATTAGCATGCACATTTGACACTATAATTCCATGCACCCATACATGCAGTGAAGTTAGTATTAGACATTTGAGTACCTGGGGTTTGTGAACAAGGTTAGAGTCAGCGCTGGATCTCTCTTTGTTAATGAGCATATCACAGTGCAAAGCAGCTGTGTGAAAGTTTCTTCGCTCAATCTCAAATCTTAAGTGCTTCAAAAAGGCTCCTATCTCTAAATGCACAGCCTAGGTGAAATAAATGAACAATGTTTAAAATGTACAGAGTAACGTTGGCTTCCAGGCTTCAGACTAAATAATATTGATAATAATATTGTAATAAGAAAATTGCAATATTATTTAAATTTAACAAACAGTTTTAATATGACATATTTGGATCATAACTGGGGCAGGAAAGACTGAAGCTCTGTAAGAGAGAATGTGAACGTTAATAAACTGATTAGCTTGGTCAGCGGAGCATACACGGCATAACACAATATGGTCTGCATTTCCTACCATACAAAAACACACATACATATCACTATAAGGTCTGCATTTCCAATTGCACAGACATAGATATCCAGTACACATGCACTCTCCATGCCCACACTCTGGATCATTCCCCAGAGTCCACTAACAACACAGACGGAGCTACAAATGCAATAACATAATTCATTTGCACTCGTCAGGACTTTTTTTTCCAGCATTAGCTATTTTAGCTGGTACCATGGGTCGTTCACTAGAGGTGTAGGGGATCTCATACCTCCCATTGTGTCCTCACTGACTCAGTGAAAAACTCCATGTCTCGGAGCTGAGCCACAGTACAGAATGCCTCCATGCCCTCTGCTGCTCGCAGGAACTCCTCAAGGAGTTCAGGATCCAACGACTTTAGGGTGTCCTGGGAGAGGGAAGACACAGTTAAGTAATATGTTCCTTTCATAGATTTCCTCAAATTACAAGTTGCACCATTTTGGTTTATGGTGAGTAGGAATGTATTGCTATACCACAAATAGTATTGTGCACAGTGTTTTATTTAATCATTCTATTTTTTTCCCCTCAAAAAACAGGACTGATACCTACCTCCTTTTTTCCTGCTTGCACTTCTGAGATTCGTTTGTCATTGAAGATCGTGATAGCCTCCAGGATGTGGTCTTGCAGGCAATGTTTGGCCTCCTCAAATCTGTCTCGGGCCAGGGCCTGTGCTTTACTGTAAGCTTCTGTATAAGCCTGAGCTGGGGCCTGGGCCAGGGCTGGGGCCTTAGTACGGGATACAGTTTGGGGCTGGGGTTGATCCTGGGACTGTGGATGAGCTTGTACCTGGGCTTGTGTCTCTGGGTAAATTTGGGGCAATGGTTCAGTTTTGCTATGAACCCATGTCTGAGGCTGGACCTTGACCAGGACCTGAGCCTGGGCCTGTGGATGAAGCTGGGCCTGGATTTGAGCCTGGGTTTGGGTCCATGATTGAGGGTTGATCTGAGGGTGTGGTTGAACATTAGTGTCAGCCTGAGGCTCGATCTGTCTGTGGCTCTGTGGGTAAGTTGGTGGAAATTCTTTGGTTTTAGAAAGTGTCCATGGCTGAGGCTTGATCTGTTTTTCAACCTGTGATTGAGCCAATGGCTGTGGCTGGATTTGGGCTTGTGCCTGAGTCTGGGTACAAGGTTGTGGCTGCATCTGAGGGTGGGGTTGAACCTTAGTCTCAGCCTGAGGCTGGGCCCATGGCTGAGGCTTGACTTGAGCCTGAACCTGAGTCTGTGGGTAACTATGTGGCAATCCTTGAGTTCTAGTATGAGCCGATAGCTGAGGTTGGACCTGGGGTTGAGCCTGGGTCTGGGCCTGGGGTTTAATCTGGACTTGTGCTTGGGTCTGAGCCCAGGACTGATGCTGGACCTGGACATCAGCCTGGGTCTGAGCCTGGGAATTAATTTGGACTTGACTCTGGGTATGAGCCCATGGTTGAGGATGCATTTGGGCTTGAGCCTGGGTCTGAACCTGGGGATGATCATGGACTTGAGTGTGGATATTTTGCCATGGTTGAGGCTCAACCTGGGGTTGGGCCTTGGCCTGAGCCTGGGCCTGAGCCTGGGCATGAACTTTGACTTGAGTCTGGGTATGAGTCCATGGTTGAGGCTGGACCTGAGATTGAGCCTGGGGTTGAGCCTGGGGATGAACTTGGACTTGAGTCTGGGTATGAGCCCATGGTTGAGGCATCACCTGAGATTGAGCCTGGGTCTGAACCTGGGGATGAACTTGAACTTGAGTCTGGGTATGAGCCCATGGTTGAGGCTGGACCAGGGGTTGAGCCTGGGGATGAACTGAGCCTGGGGATGAGCCCATGGCTGAGGCTTCACCTGAGATTGAGCCTGGGTCTGAACCTGGGGATGAACTTGGACTTGAGTCTGGGTATGAGTCCATGGCTGAGGCTGGACCAGGGCCTGAGCCTGGGTCTGAGCCTGGGGATGAACTTGGACTTGAGTCTGGGTATGAGTCCATGGCTGAGGCTGGACCTGTGCTTGAGCCTGGGTCTGAGCTTTGGGTTGAACCTGAACCTGAGGCTTGATCTTCTCTTCCGGCACTGGCTTTGTCTGTGTATGAGCACGGTTTTGGACCTTATTTTGAATCCAGGGCCGATTTTTGGCACGTGACTGCAGCTTTTGAGCCCGTGACTGGCTGGAGACTTGGGAATGGCAGTCACGAACTGGAGACAGAGGTGCAGCCCGATGATGACGTTGATCAATAGTTTTTATAAGGACATTGGGCTTGACTTGAGGCTGGGGATGAGATTGATCCTTGGTGGCCACATGAGGATGAGTCGGTGTTGATAGCTGCACTGGGGCTTTAGTGTCAGCCTGGATTTGATCCTGGATGTAAGCGTTAGGCTTAGGCACTGCTTGGCTGTGAACTGAGCTGTGAGCTTGGGGATGGGATTCTACCTCAGGCTGTGCCTGTGCCTGTGGCTTAGGCAGCGAGTGAGCCACTGCCTGTGCATGTGAGAAGGTTTGTAGCTGAGGCTGAGACTCTGTGTAATCCTGAATGTGGATCTCAGGCAAAAGCTGGGGATGAGCATGACCCTGAGCCTGAGAAAGAGTTTGGGGTTGGGTCTGGGGTTGGGTCTGGGGCTGAGACAGGGCCTGGGGCTTAGCTAGGACACAGGGTTGAGCCTGAGTTTGGGTTTGAGTTGGGTGCTGGGGATCAGTTAGAGGTTCTGGATCAGCGAGAGGTTGGTGCTGCACTAGGGGCGTAGGCTGAGCAAGGGGCTGGGGCTCCTCTTGGGGCTGTGGCTCAGGTATACCCTGGGGCTCAACCAGAGCCTGAGACTCAGTCAAAGACTGGGGCTCAGTGGCAGTTTGGAACTTGATGTCATCTTGGATTTGGGGTTCATCCTCTGCGCTTGCCTGGACAAAGACCTTAGGAGGTGGGCGATCTTCGGTCGGACTTCGGTCTCGTCTCGCTCCAAGAGAGCTGATCATCCCAACAGCCTCCTGGAAGAGCAGACAACAGCTGTGTTATTAGCTTGCACTCCCATTTAAAGGCTGGAAATAGTGAGGAAAACACACCTGTCTACATCTATGGACGGCAGATAAAGACCATCATCCTAAGGAACAGTCAATATCACTGCCTTTCAGCACAATGGCCTACGATAAACGGAAGCGGACTAAGCACCTGTGATCGTGCAACAGCTGCTCTGACCCTGTCCTGCATTGCAGATTCGAGCAGGTACTGCAGAGGAGAGTTCCTCTGCGCGGTCATCACCATGACCTGGAGGTCCTGCTCTTCGGTCACCACCTGCCCCTCCAGCTGCAAGCCTCGAGAGATAAACATCTAGAGGAACAAATCAGACACAGTGAGCTGCATGTACCCAGAGATGCTTAACTGTATCACTGTATCAAACATGAAGCGCTTACTCTGGCCCTGGGGTCCTGAGTTTGCCCATATTTCCACTTCTCCTTCAGGATCTGATAGACCTCCCTGGCCTCTGTTTCGCAGTGGAGAAGCTCCGCCAGCCGGGTGTCCAGGCCGGACACACTCTGCTGCAGTTCCTCACACACCTGCTCTGCTCCGCACAGTGTCTGCATCACCACACACACACACACACACACACACACACACACACACACACAAACATCACGTGTCATTGTTGATGTCTGCACAGAAACAATTTATGATAACAGTTCAAACAACCTGAAGTTGGATGTGAGCTGTGCCTTAGTTATTTTAGTTCTGCATAATTAAAAACATACATTTAGGAAGCCTCAAATTTAGAAATTTAGAAATGTAACAAGCCATCATGCTGCACCTCAGGAAGCGCGTGCTTGAGTCTCTGTAAAGTCTCAGCGGAGCAGTCTGTGAACTGGGCGAGAGAGTCAAAGTCCACTTCCTTTATCTTCTTCATCATGAACTGAAACAGAGGCATGGAATTATTACCCAGTGAACTTGAACCAAACAGAGGTGAGTGATGTCAGGTTGCACAAGTCAACCAAGCCATGTGTGTAAGAAAGATAATGATATTAAAATATATATTGTGTTGCCCAGTTAAGCATGTTCTATGTTTTGTAGTGGGAAGAATGTCTCTACTATTGTATCACGCCTCTTGTGCATCTACTCAAATGTCTGCCTGCAGGGTTGTTAAAGTTCAACTGTTGCAGATATTCTGTGATTAGTTCATCAATAGGTTCCTAAGTTATCCAACACAACTGACACACTGAGGCTCTGCCAAATAGGGCAGCATAAAAACACAGCATTTCAAAGACACTTGGTACCTGTAGCCTCTTCCTGTAGGTGCGTAGAGGGCAGGACAAAACCTCCACTGGTTCCTTCAACAGCTGGCCGGCTTCACGACAGAGGGCCTGCACAGCCTGGGGACTCTGTGGCCTGCTACTGGACTGGGAAGCTACATCCTGGGCAGAGAGAAGGGTCATGTTTATTTTAATGTGTCCAAATTTTACTGCGTACAGTTTTAACTTTAGGAATAAAGTCCATAGCCTGGAACCATTACTGTATGTCCATATCTAACTTTGTGCAAGTAAACACCTTACATTTACAATTCAGTACAACAAGTCAACACACACTTTGAAGAGCTATCATACAGATGTGTCAGAAATACTGATAAGGTAATCTGATCTAGCAGAAGAGCCCTAATTCTAATACAAGTACAATAACGGGAACCATCAAAGCTTACAAATTTGGTTCTCTTGACAAAGTCAGCCCAATGCATGTTGACTTTTCGCATCTCGTCCGCCAGGGCACGGCTGGTCTGTGGACCTGTCGCCTCGAAGAGGAAGTTTCCCACCTCGTTCAGGTGAGCCTGGCGAGCAGTCCAGATTTGCAGACACTCGGACGTCACCTGGTGAAGAGGGGACACCACACAATTATTATTTCATTATAATTATGCCCTTATGTCATATATATGCTGAGCAGTACTCTGAAAGTTTCCATTAACAATAATGCATTACACTGTAAGAAAATATGGACAATACAACAGACAGATAGATTAATCGAAACTACTAACTGCTGACTGCTGGTACACTTTCTAGAGTGCAATTATTATCTAGACACTACACTAAATATACCAGTGCCTTATACAATCATTGTAAATTTAAATGTGAAACATGGTAAATATTACAATGTCTCTGTTGTGGGAGAGGCCCAGCTTGGAGAGGTACCTCTGGTCTTTGAGAGTGGGAGGAAGACTGTGACTCCTGGGCCAGCCATGCCTGCAGCGAGCTCAGGCAGTCATAGTAAGAGTCCCAGGCTGACAGCACACGGCCCATGGTGCTTTTCACCACTGACACGGCCTCCAGACTCACTGCACTCTCGCCTTCCAGATCCTTCATCTGCTGGACGATGCGCTGAGAGTCTGCAGCTGTGGAAAGGAGGGGTGGAGACGGGGTCATGGAAGAGATGCGTGTACGTGCATGTGTGTAGGCATATGTGTGTGAATGTGTGTGTGTGTGTTTGTGTGCATGTGTTTTAAGTGTGCGTGCGTGTGTGTGTTGTGTATGTGTGCGTGTGTGTGCGTGTGTTTTTGTGTGTGTGTATGTGTGTGTGTGTGTGTGTGTGTTTGTACATGCATGTGTGTGTTTATGGGGAAGGGGTCATAAATCAGTAACACAATCTTGTAAATTTATGTAATTCAGCTCAGAGTACAATGAAATGCATTTAGAGACTGTTGAATGTTTAAACATGGCTTGCACACTTATACATTCAATCTAGTGAATTGAACACATTTGACATGGCTTTCAATTTCAGGAGAGCTCAGCTACCAAAATTAGTGCTGACCTGTAAATCCTATATCAAGAGAACTGTTACTGTCTTATAATTATTACACCACATTGTGTAAAATGTACAGTACTGTATAACACTCACAAACATACTATCATCCCAGTTACGTATTGGGCCTAATAGCTCAATAACTAATCATCTAACAGGTAAGCTAAATCTAAATTACTATAAATTATACATTTTAAATACTCTGTCATAAGGTGTTACAACTTTAACCAATGCAATATTTAACTTGTATACAAAATATTGCATTCTAATATGTTTGTACTACTAACGATGATACCTTCAAAATGGAGCTGAGAGAGAGGATATGAAAGATTATATGTGTCATCACTGCAGAAAACTAGAAAGAATCACTTCTTGGGCACCACACTCCACTCAGGCAAGGTTCCAGTATGTTAGCTATCTGAGTTAGAATGTTTACACAATTACAACACCTGGCAGGCCATTAATCTGCCGTGATAATTTATGTTTGTGGTTTTATGAGGTGGGAGGTATTTATCTTTCAAGCGGGGGATGTGAGAGAATACAAGATTCCAACTGAATCCCACACAAGTTTTGCTACTACTATCCAAAAAGAACAATTTCACAGTAGAATGTTCCCCTGGTTCTCAGCTGGTGCCCGGCACAGTTTTGAAGGACCTTGTTTTCTCGTTGATTAATTTATTCTGCAAAGTAACACAGGACTAAACAAGACCAAACAAGTGACTTGTGACTAGTGAGTAGGTACGGCTCCATCCATAAAATATCTCTTTTTCCATACCTCCTCAGGAATGACACAGAGGCTTGCTGACTGGCCAAAAAGCCTTATTTGGAGAACTCTCAAATACAAAAACGCATGCCCGAACACATACACACCCTTACCCAGGGCAGATTTGCTAGTGTACTTGCTGGCGATATGTTTCAGTTTTTGAAGGGCAGCCTCCAGCAGAGAGACCAGGTCCTGCTTGTCCACAGCATCCTGAAACAATGGCAACAGATCACGGTCATCCACACATTTCTGCACACAGGCACCATGAGAACACCCTGTTCTTTCCATTAGGTTTTTACAAGTCACTTCCGCCATATTTGAAGTGACCTTCACTACAGTCTGCTAAAGTATGACTGGAAGAGGAGCTTTGGGTCTGTTTTCCCCAAACAGCCTGGCATTGCACATTTAAGGACATATCTATGTCACTTTGTCCTATATTTCACCCTCTGCTCTCTTAAATCCCATGACCCACAATTTATTACCGCTTTTACACCCAGCGTAATATAGTAATCAGTATGGTAGTATCGCTCTAAGCCAGTCCATAAAGCAGAGGAGTTAAACATTCCTTCTCCACTACGGCATTAGATAACCTTAGTCTCACTGCAGAGCTTCACACAAATGTGGTGACGCCAGGCTCAGAAGACAAATTACTATATTCACCTCACCAAAGGGGACCCCGCTGGAAACAATTAGCTCCACTCCAAGAGTGATTCATTATAATGAGCGTAATAAAAAAAACGCTAGCTTGCGCATCTATATGGAGTCACTGAAATTACCTTTACAAAGCAATAAGCCACACTTTATCTCAATTACTATCTAAATGTGGCATCATACCTAAAAAAAAGCATGAGTACGAAATGCTCAGAAGAGGTTTGTACTCGCTGATGTTCATAATGAGCCCTAACTGAAGGCCACTCACGTGCCAGTCCTGGAGCAGCACTCTCACGCCCTCCTGGGAGCAGTACGGCCTCTTCCAGGAGCGCAGCTTACTGTTGATCTGGCCCAGGAGGTCCAGGACTGTGTGCCGGTGTTCCTGGTACTCCAGTTTTATTCCATGGTACTTGGCTGTGACGCGGGCACTGGTGAACCTGTGGAGAGGGTTCATGCGGTTAATATACAGTAACCACCGCACTGTGCCCTGTCACAGGTGTCCAGAAACATGTGAGAGGGCAGGGTGAACATGGACCCACCTTCTTTTAACCTCTTCCATTTTGTCTGTTGGAACCAGGATGGCACCGTACTCGTCCATGTTCAGGAACGAGTTAAAGATTTTCAGATGATGGCCCATTTCCTCTATTGACGTCTGACAAAAGACATGCAGACACATTGATATGTCACCTTTGTATACTGCCATCCACTGTAATGCTATTCCTAAAGGACTGAGTTTAACTGACGGTAAGACCGGGACTGCAGAAGAGCGTCAGAGGGAGACAGAGACCTTGAGCAGCTCCAGCTTCTTTCTGGCGGCCTCAGCAGCCCGGGCGTGGTCATGCGTATCTTTGTCTTCGTCGGTCAGCGCCCCCTCCACACGCAGCAGCCACCTGCCCACTGTGTCCATTGGGGCTGGCATACTCAGGTCCAGCTCCGTCTTGTACTCCCGTAGCTACAAACACAAATAAGAGTGGACGGGGTTAACAAATACCGTAATGCACACACACATGCATGCACACACACACGCGCACATACTCATAAACACAAACCGCATGTGCATATACAAACACACGCACACACACACACACACAAATATACAAACAAACAACACATTATTTTCATTGCTAATGTCAGTGCTCTGTTTGCCCTAAACCCAGCTACAGCTGCATGTAGCCTGTTGGAAAAATATTTGAACTTACATTGTGCAAATACTGACATGCCAGATAATGTAGTTAATGTAAACACACTATAAGTTATCACTGAATTTCCAGCTCCATATAAGCCCTCTAAAATGCATTTTAGATGCTCTAAATGAGTCAAAATAATGTATTATTTTTTATTCAGATTAAATTCTCTATTCCATGGTTTCCTCTGGGTGTACGTGCTGTTGAGAAGGATGAGGTTTGTGGCGCTCTTAACCTTTTCAGCCAGGGAGTCCCAGGCCCCTCTCAGGGCGCGCTGGTCTTCACTCAGTTGGGGGGTGCGCCGCATGGCGGTCAGCAGGGGCATCACCGGCCGTCGCTGCTCGTTGAAGGACACCACAAAGGTCTGGAACACCTTGAGCCCACATGCACACACAGAACAGTGGTCAGACAAATACTGGCACATAATGGCAGAAATATTTAAAGGGCAATTCAGCGTACCCACCCAAAAGGGTGTTCTATCTCATTTTATATGGATGTTAACCACTCCATCTTAAGTGTCTAGATTAGCTTATCAGTCCCCTGCCTGAGTAAGTATGTATACTGTAAGTCCATATATCCTGCATCTACATCTGTATATACGGTTGCATTTATCTATCTGTACATGATAGCCTTTCTGATGTGTTTAGCTTCCATAGGAACATGTTCTACAATACTGACACTACAACTTTACAGCAGGTGGATATCTTGTGTGACTGTGGAGGTTCTTACATGGTATCTTTCTGCATAGCTCTCGCCTTCTGTGGAGTCCCACCCCTCAATCAGCTCTTGATAGGCCTGTACCAGCCAGCAAGTCACTTCTCGAGCTTTCTGATTGGCAGATGTCTGGGGTCACGACAAAGAGAAGTTTATACTGACGGGACAGGCAGGAGCAGCCAATAGTGCAAAATGAGCATGAGTGGAAGATTCATCACAACAAAAGAAACACTATTACAGTCACAAAGACAAATACAACACAGGCACTTAAAAAATGAGATGTGCTTTTTCCCATTTTTCACATAACCTTTTTTTGTTTATTGAAGTTTTGATTTTGCATTTAATTTGAGTATTACGTTATTTTAGCCTTGTCAGAAAGACAAGAAAGCACAATGCCCATTAGTAGCATTATAAGCAGCCATACTACAGCCTGTTATCTTGATAAATCCATCCTGACAACAGCTGTCATTAGCTCTCCACCATAATTATTATACAACGTTATGCTGAATAAGCATGTGTTAACCAGCATCAGGAAGCATTGGGAATAAAAATAGGGTAGTTCATTTCAAGTGTCAGTAGGCATGTCCAATAGAGGTGCTCAATGGCTTCTCCTACTCTTCGTGAGAGGGAGCCATCTTGGATAACTCTGCCTATTTGCTCATAAAACATGATGAAAACAAATTTTCACAAATAAGTGGATGAAAGCAATGTTAGAATTTCTGTAAGTAAAATGTTTTCCCAGGTGTTGTGAAAATGAGGGTTATAAGCACACACGCAGGTGTATAGGAAACAGCCATTACAGGAGACAGGCAGAGAGCTGGGTTTAAGGACAGGGTGTTTACCACTGAAGGAGAAGGTCTCGAGGGAAGAGGGTTTTGGTAAGGTGCTGCTCTCATAGGAATGGGTTGGAGCAGGTGGGCCTGGTCAGAGAACAGACGGTCAGGCCAGGAGCGTTTTTAACGTCATGCCAGGAGAGACATAGGGACGTCCAGCGTATGCAAGACTATCATCAGAGGCCCAGCTCAGTGAGAGAAACAACAAGCTAGTTTACCTGTTTCTCTCTATTGGTAGTACTCCAAAAGTTCTATTAGCTTGGAAGGTCCCCCAGGGACATGGCTGATAATAGGAGATGAGAGGGAACTGGCATGCAGAGAAAGGGCTCCATTATTCACTGCACTACTTTTATGCTTTGAAGAAGTTATTACCCCTGCTCTAAGCACAATTTCATTTTTACAGGTGAGGAAACCCTCCCTCCCTCTGTAGCTTAAGGGGTAGAACAGATAAAACAGGGCGAACAAGCCCTTACACCAGATGATGATCCTTCATGCCACTTAATTACTTTGACATTAAAATAATCCTTGCTTTGAGCGGTGGCGTGCTATTGTAAGTGGTCACTTAATCTCTTCGCACGAATCCTCCAGCACATACAGAGTAGAGTGTTTAACAGAGCATTTAGTCATTTGGAAATTAGCAGAGTTTAGAATTTTAGAAAGGACAATAAATCAGATCAACAGCAAGAAAAATGTTACAGCATGATTTTTCAAACAATGATGTATGGCCGATTTGTAGTGCGTCTCATTCAGCAACAAGACAATATTAAGAGAGTAGTTTATAACAAATATTTAGGCATGTCGACAGGCATGTTACATAGACCAGAGGTGTAAGTTCATGTGTTTCCAGAAGGTGACCCACAGAAAGAGCAGAGGTATACCTGGCGCAGAGGGGAGGCCGAGATGGCAGGAGTAAAGTGGGTAGGCAGGCTGACAGGGGAGATGCACTGAGGTGGAGTCAGACACTGTATCTTCACCAGAAACGGAAGAGAGGACAGAGTTAAGGCTACTGCACGGCTGCAGTGCTCAAGAAAATAGGAACAGACTCAGATGAGACTCATGACTGTACTATGTACAGTAAATATCATATTGATGAATTACATTTTCGTTGGTTTTTAGACAGGACACTCACCTGCATGTCCTCCTCGGACACAGGCAGGTCTTGAGAGTACTGCAGGAACTGGGCCACATAGGTCATAATGGACTTCTCATCCGGGTCTCTTATGTCAACATCTGTGAAGGTGAAGAGAAACACAACAGGAGTATAATAAGATAAGATAAGATAGCCTTTATTAATGGGGGGATTTGGTTTGTCACAGCAGCAATGATACAGGAGGCAGTGAAAGAACACACAAGACATACAGGACATCACAGTATACTGAATAATAAATACAAGATAAATATATTTTAAAAACCAGAGTAAGAACCTAGCAGCTATACAGACATACAGAACATCATAGTATATTGAAATACCAGATGCTAAAATACAAGAATAAAAATAAAAAAACCTAGCAGCGATCATACTGGAGGTAGTGCAAGTCCACTAGGCAGCGCATATCAGTGTACTGAAGTACTAAGAAAAAAAATACTGAAATCAAGTAGCAATCGGGGCAACAGTGAGATGTGCAAAGAATGTAGGGTAGTTACAGCAGTATATTCAAGTAATATTCAAGCCTGACACGCTGTGTCCTAACAGGCTTAGGAACTGGGGTGCTGGATGCTCCCCAAACTTCCCAAACTAGTGTCTCAGCTAAACCACAGTGCAGGCACTCTCCAGCCTACTGGAAAACAGCAACTCCTGCTCCGCCACAATTTGGCCCACGACCCTCACCATCTGGCTCCAGCAGTTTGGGGATACGAAGCTCCCGCTCAGCGATCCGGAAGGCCTCCTCCAGGTTCTGCTTGTTGGATCGATTTCTGGCCTCGGACAGGTCCACCAGGTCAGGGCGAAGAGAGCAGAGGATGGCCAGGAACACAACGCCGCTCCGCCAGCTGGCCTTGAAGTCTTTAACGTTGAGGGTGCAGCCGGACCTAAACAGCACATCGGAGGACAAGACTGCTGCTCAGCCAGACAGGGATATGAGCTCTCTGTACTTTGCTAAACAAGCCTTAACAAGAAGTGCTAAGGACAAACGCATTCAAATGTTCTTTAAGTACACCTGAACGTATTCTGACAGATGTTCTTGCCTAGACGGGCAGACAGACAGGGAGAGACGGTTAAGAGCGGCGGGGTCGATCGCGGATGTTACGCTCTTATGTTAGGTGACAGGGGAGACGAGGGGAGATGCTCACTTGTGCAACTGTTCCCTGACCCACAGCAGCAGAGCCTTCTTGGCGGAAACGCGGAAACGGGTGTGCAGGGGGGAGCCTCTGCGTGGCAAAGGGCTGCTGCGGCTGCTGCGGCTGCTGGTGCTGCTGGTGGAGTACGAGTCCAGGCTGGCCAGGGACTCCAGGGAGGACTGCCGGGAGCTGAAGGACAGGGCGCAAGCCAGCTCCTCGATCTGCAACAACCAGCAGGGGACACAATGGGTCACGGTAGCGGGTGGACATTGAGATTGAGGTTGGGAGAGAAACGCCACCGACTGCCCTATTTCGCAATGTATCTGAATGGAAAGCGAGTCTTTGGTCTTCGGTGACTCTGAGAACAATCAGAACAGCGTATAAATCCTGCCTCTTCCCCTGAGGATTTCATTATCGTCAAAGATCACTGAAACTGCTCCAAAAACTCTGGCTCTATAAACAAGATTGTCATCAGTGTCTGTTAACTAGTAATTATAGATGGATGGAAGATTGATGAAAGATGAAACACTGATGAATTTCCACCATACTTTATATGTCTTTATATATATTTAATATTAATACATGTCTACATTCATAATACATTCATACACCAGTCTGTGTATGAATGAATGAATCTTTACAAACTCTTAAGTTTCAATCACAAATAAGTAATCACAGACGTCAATTCCTGAACAACTTAAAAAATGATTTTCATATCTATTTTGAACACATCCCCCTCTATAAAAATCATGAAAAATTGAACAAAGCGTTCAAAAGCATGAGTCTGCTCCCAGTTTAAATGTTAAAAGTTATGTAAACGCAGTCGAATATGAGACAGTCTCTCACATGGAAGTGTAGAATAATCGTCCATATCAGGCCCAGGATGATGGAGGGTTTGCCGTCGATGATGTCCGGAATGTTGATGTTCACCAGCTTGATCTGCATGAACACAAGTCAACATGATGGATGGCCTAATGGAAACTCACACTCTTGACATAGTAGCCGATTATTGTGATTATTGTGTACTACTGTAAATACGAAAGCTATCAAATGACAACAGTATGAGCAATGATCCTGAGACGCCCTTCTCAATTTCTCCCCTGGCTTAAGTTCTCACCGATTTCCTCCTCAAGAAGGCCAGGGCCGTCTCGATGTTGCTCCTGTGCTGGAAGATGCCTCGGCCTCTCTCCCGACTCTATGAGATGGACAGTGAAGGTCGCATCGCCGCAAGGACAAGGAGAAAGCATGTCCACTCCATGTAATCCGCCAGGGGTTCACGAGTGTGAGGGGGGTGGGGTGTGGGGGGACTCACCATGCGCTGACCACTCATCACCTCCAGCAGGTCCAGTAGCCGTGACCCATCACGGAAGTCGTTGAACAGGTCCAACACCACACGTGCGGGCTTCCTCTGAGATACAGAGGGGACAGCGGCCATTCAGATTTGTCTCACCACCAGGGCAAATAACCATCAACATCATCAGACAACTGTCACCGTGACATACTAGCAGAACAATGCTAGAACAATGCTGCTGGTATCACAATACTACCTTTGAAATTCCATCACAGACACAACACAAAGGGGATGCTAGTGACAGAGAGACAAAGGGAGTTCAGGGGAGGAAGTAACCACAGTTCCAGTTAATGTCAGTTTGTCAGTAATGTCATATCCGACACATATTTTACAGGGGAGGTTCTGAATGTATAAACATTTGCCTGTAGGTGGTACACCACAAAGTGCATTCAGCTGCAGTGTAACGACAGTATCAATTGCACTCCTGTGCTTCCATGTCAAGCCAAATGCACATAAAGGGCTCCAGTGGGGCCAGGTCATTTAAGACATGGTGCCCTTGTGCTCTGTTAAGTTAGCTGCCTGGGGGAGGGGGGTGAGGGGAGGTTCAGAGGGAGACTCATGTTGCCGTCTGTCTGCACCTCCTGCTACCAGCGCTCTATTTATACAGCCCCCTGTCACATGCAGAGTGGAGCCGTGCCACCAGTGGGGCGGGAACACTTTTGCTCAGACCCCTGCACCAGAACTGCAGATCCTGCTTTAACATTAGCTGCAAGACCAGGGAGAACCTGTTTGTGTTCAGACCCCACGTGTGAACTGGGCTGTGTTCTCCTCATTGAACACAACACAACCAAGGGGTGGCCTGCACATTTGGTACTCTTCTTTTTACTCAGTCCAGAACTGTTGCTGGAACTGTTGTGGCCCAAATGTGACATTCGATGCAATGCTCCACCTGTATAATTCGTTTTTCTTTTTTTTTCTTTTTTTGAAATGTACGTTTTTAAAACAAGGCCATTGTTGTTGCGTCCAGCCTTGATATAAATACCTTATGCGGCTGACTAACTTGCTACATTTTTGCAAAAAAGTATATTTTTTGCTATAATACATTCACGCTGAAAGATAAGGATAAGGGCATTATACTGAAGAGAACAGGCCATTGAGCTTGCTGTCTTGCCTCAACCTTTTCCTGTATCTAAAATAATAATACTACAGAAAAGGAAAGGAAAGCATAATGTTTATTACTGATAATGGTAATGGTAAGTGTTTTATGGTTGGTTTTCATTTTGGACTAACCTTTGCAAGCTGAGCATTGATCCAGTTGGTGAAAGTTCTCTTCTGAATCTGCTCCTGTTCCACTATAAAAGGCAAACATTGTTAAGGAACATCTTGAATGGCACACACAGACCATGCAAAGGATACAGAACACATACGGGTAAAAATGTTTCGCTTTTTAATTGAAATAGCTATGTGCAGCTTTCCTCCAATACTGTCCTCAAAAATGTAGAACACAAAGACGATCACAAATTCAATTTCAGAAATGTAAAATAGTCATCTATGAAAGCCAAATCTTGAAATTCCTGTACATTTAATTTACAGCCTGCATACAATACAGGCTTTCATATACACTGCCCAAGGCTGGCAGGAGAGGTCCACTTACCATTGCCAAACTGGACAAACTCAGCAAAGTCTTTAACGGTACGAAGAATCTCTGACGATGAACTTTCCTCCCTATTCATTTTCCTTCATTAACACTTCCCAAATCCTCTTTCAATAAATACGTAACCTTAGCTTTCTCCTCCAAAGACAGGCCTATTCCCAGCACACTTGGAGCATGGACGTCCCCACTCGCAGGTGACCAGCAGACTCACTCTTTGCCACCTCTGGGTGCAAAGTTGTTTTCGGGGATCGGCCAGAGGGTTTCTCCTTGTGCTTTTTAGAGCAGACCGGAGCCTTGGCTCTGGGCAGAGTCTAATGTTAAACACCAGGAAGTGCTCCAAGTGTGACTCAGACACTGTTAAGGGGCAAGGGGGCCAGGGTGTTTGTGGAAGAGCCATAGAAACAACAGTCCGTCCACATACATGTACAGGGTTCCACTGAGAGAGAAGTTCAACATAGTGTACATATTATTCTCAGTTCCACTGCCCTTTTCAATGTTCCCTTTGAGGGAGGGAGGAGATTTGTTTTTGTTTTGTTGCAAAGCTAGCTCCGTCTTACCCATAAAACACATTTAATTAAGTTATTAATACAGGCTTATATATGTATGACTCAATTTGGCAAGCCATGACAAGTCAGATTTTATTATGATTATTCTGTGGGTTGACAGCTCATTCTATGACACATTCAAGATGGGAAAGAACTTAACCCAACAGAAAAGTTTCAAAATACAGACATCTATAACTACAACAATAAACAGCTCTAGACAATTTCTCTACTCTGAAAATGTATTGGATGCATTTACTTTATCCATCCACAGGGTGTTAATCAAATTTTCAATTCACTATTTTTCAGCTTTTTCATCCCAATTTCATAATTTTTGTTGTGGATTTGTCAATTTGAAGTTCATTTACATAGAAGTTCATTAAATTTGAAGTGTTTAATGACAATAATTAACCACTGTATGTCAGATAAAATGCTTGGTAGCTTGAATGAATGTACTATGTTTGGCAAGTTACTGTAGTCAGCTAAAAGTTTTTACAATCAAAAACTTTTTTTTTTCTCTTTTTTCTCATGTCTGCTACAGAGTAATCTGCCAATCTTAGGCATTCACGCACGCACACAAGGGCACACACACAAAAACACTCACACATACACCCACATGCACAAGTATCCACCAATACAGAGAGACAAAGCACAGCGAAATGTATGCAGCAGAGTTTTTTCCCAAGGTAATGTAGAAACATTGTTTTCTTTATAAGTCTACCTTCTGCAGATTCTGCAATGCTGCGTAATGTTGCACAAACATTGTAGCTATAGCCACACAGACACATTGTTAAGTCTTGACAAATATGCCTTGCACTCGTTAAAGCCAAAGGCACTACAGACACTCACCCATGATATGATCATTCAGTTCAGTATAATCAGTCCACTCTGTACTTTCCTTTGTTTAATTCGCAATGGAAGAATGGTTGTGCATCGTTTCCAGGAGCGGTTTCAAAACATGCACTGCTCCCAGCCCTCCCCAGTGTATGCCAGAACAGACAATGCGGAGCTGTGATGGGCCCGGTTGTATTTTATGTTAATTATTACACCCACATGAACCTGCAAGTCAAAAGAACCAAAACCGCAAGTTGCTCATGCAGCATAACATCCTCATTATCTCATCGTAGGAGGGATTCCAGTATACCACCTGTCCCACAGGTTCTGAGTGCAGGTGAATGAGGAGGCTCCTCCTCCACTGGCCATGCATGTACAGACAGGTGTGGTTATGAACCCGTTTGCAATACCCCATGGGCAATGGAGCAATAGAAGAGGGCGGCACTTGCCTGCATCATAATGTCAGTGGGAGGGAGTTCTATGGAAACATTTTGAAGGATAGCCAGGCTTGGCCCACTAAAGCAACCATGCAAAACAGATCCGTATCTCAGCCTAACAACAGACTTGACAAAAGTTCTTCATTGTAATTTGTTTGTAATTGTCAGGAAGTAAAGCATTGTTTTTTGTGTGTCGTTTCTTTAAATGCTCCAGCTCCCCCTGCTTCACCAGGTCTGCATTGCACTCTGGGTATGCCATGGGATTCTCTGCTCTATTTTCAGACAGTTCTTCCATGAAATCCAACACCATCAGATCAAATAGCCTCATCAGAACTAAAACAGGCATCTCAGTGGAGATAAAGCTTTACAGGAACAGGAAACCACCCCCTCTCCCTTCATGAAAACACTGCATGTCAATGGCCAACGTTCTGACCAGGGAGAGAGACGTTCTACATAGTGTACATATTATTCTCTCCCGCTCCACCACAGTCGATGTGTGGTGAGCGTTCTGGCACAAAATGGCTGCCCTGGAGTACCCAGGTGGGTGCTACACATTGGTGGTGTTAGAGTTGAGTTTTCCCCTTCACTGCAATGCGCATTGAGATCCTTAAAAACGATATATACATGCAAAATTGTGGTGTGCTCTGTCAAAGTGAGAGTTGTGCTAGGGTAGTCACCAGCACAAACTTATGGAAAATAGTCCATCACCTATATACATAGGTAGTAAACGTGATGCTTTTGGGTGTAATGCTGTGTAGTTAACACATTCACACATCTCAAAATTCACTATACCATAATTTTCTTAAAATGCAACTGTAAAAAAGCTCAGGCTTGTCATTTTGACATCCGTTTTACGACAAGAACAGAATCTCATGACATTTTTTGGAATTATTTAATAATGCTATATAACTAGTAACTATTCACAGCATAATTTTCTAAAATCAACAAACCAAAAGAACAATTAAATAAATAAATGTGCAATAAATTAAATGATCAATAAATAAATATATGACTGAAGAAATGCAGCTGACTGTAAAAATGTAGACTTCATGATGAAGGTTTGTCATTTTGAGCACATCAGATCGTTTATGACAATGTCGTAAGTTCACAAAGCTAATATTTATGGTAGGGCTGCCATTTGGAAACTGTGCAACAACACATAACCTGGTGTAATGAGCACAAATTCTGGACTTCTAAGCAATTGAAGAAAGTAATCTGGTTTGGTGAGTCGCCATTTACTCTTTCATACATCTGGATAGATTTATGTTTGTAGAAAGCCAAAGGAAGCCTTCAACCCACATTGCCTGTTCCCAACTGTTACACATGATGGTGGATCTGTTAATCTATGGGCAGCCCTCTCATGGGAGTCATTGGATCTGATTATGACTCTGCATGGAAGAATTACAGCCAAGGAATGCAAAGTCATTTTAGGAGACCAGGTGCACCCTATGGTGCAAACATTGTTTCAAGATGTCCCCATATTCCAAGGCCCCATACACACTACTAACCAGATTCAAAAGTGGTTTGATGAACACCAGGATGAAGTCAAACACATTGCATGGCCTCCCCAATCACCAGATCTAGACATCATTGAAATTTTATGGGAAGGTCTGGAACATAGAGTGCAGAGTAGATTTCCACTGCTTTCATCTATCAAAGAACTGGATGTGTTCCTTCTTGAATAATGGTCCAATATCCTAGTAGAAACAGTTAAAAATGTGTATAACAGCATTCCAATGAATATTTAAGCTGTTCTGAAGGAAAAGAGTGGCCCAAATCCATATTAGTTCATAAATATTCATATATTGTTTGGTGTTTCCATTATTTTGTCTACCCTCTGTGTGTATATATATATATATATATATACACACACACACACACACACATACACATACAGGTAACTACCAAAATAAAGGAAACCCTTGAGTAAATGAGGGATACATAATATGGTGCTTCCACTCTGGTGGGTTTCTTGAGATAATTAAGAAATTAACATCCCATCATGATTAGGGTTATATATAAAAATGCTGGGCAGGCCCAGTTGCCCATTATTTTGCCTACCATGGCTAGAAGAAGATATCTCAGTGACTTTGTAAGATGGGTAATTGTTGGGGCATGTTTGGCAGGAGCTTCGGTGATGAAGACAGCTCAACTTGCTTGTTTCGTGAAGAACAGCGGCTAAGCTGATGTTGGCATGCAACTCTGAGGGAAAGACATCATCAGCTAGGGGCAACTGTGGCCAAAAGTGCCTACTGCAAGAAAAATCTAACAAGCAACTTTGAATCAGTTGACTGCAAATATAAATCTAGGGCGTGAGAAGGCAGTTTCATCAAGAACAGCCCGGGAACTTCACAGACAGGGATAGTATGGTCAGGGTGCAGCAGATAATGCCCTTATTACACATACAAATGAACGTATAAAGTGTTGTAAAGAACCCAGGCAATGGTCTACAGAGCAGTGAACAAAGTAATATGATCAGATGAGGCATCCTTCACCTTGTTCTCAACAAGTGGACGAGTACACGTGTGGCGCCGGCTAAAAGACACCTACAGGCCCGAGTCCTTGTTTCTCACAGTGAAGGATTCTGACAACTCTGTTGCGGGGTGCATTTTCCTGGCATGGTTCAAGTCCACTAAACCCCATAGAGGGCAAGGTAAATGTCAACAAATACAAAGCCATTCTGAGTGATCAGCCTCATCCTATGGTGAAGCATTTCTATCCTGGTGGGAGTGGTCTCTTTCAGGATGACAATGCCCCCATCCACATGACCTTTGATTATGACTAGGATTTGGTTTGCAGGCACACTGAGGGCCAAATGTATTTATTTTTCATTTATTTAAGATAGTCACAGCGCAAAGACTATTTTGTTGCGGCTATTTTGCGGTGCTGATAGTCACACATTAATGACCAATTTACTTAAACAGGTTATAATTACACAATCAAATAACTTAAACGCCCTCATTCACAATTTGCAGTAGGATACACCCATAAAAAGTGTCCTAAACAACATGGCACACTCACAGGTCCAGATCACGCCAAGAAATTGATATGCAGCAACCAGGCACAAGTAGCGAGGGAACAACGAGAAAAAGAAAACATTTACAGATCACATTTACATTTACATTTACAGATCAGGAAATAGAGGTATTAGTCAACATGGTACAGCGTCCCAACGCCATATTACCCCCTGGGACCCCTTAGTAAATCTGACATAGATATTGAAACTTTTTATCAACTGCTTTTGCATTCGAAAAGCAGTCGCAATCCTTTAGAAAATCTGGCCCTGAGTGTTGTACTCTCATATTTTGAAACTCATTACCATATTGAGATGAATGGCATCAATAGCGCTAATGATGTTGGAAAGTTTATAGCAAACACTTTGGTGGAGTCAAACAGAAGGCCTCAGGATGTCTACTCACAGGCAGAACCACCATGACCTCCTCAGCTCCCTCCTCACAACTGTGCTGCAGCTCATTCCTCTTAAAAGGAAGAGGCACTTGGTGAAAGAGTGGGTAAGCAGCTTTTAATGGATGGAAAATATGTTGCCAAAAATTTGTGGTTTCAGCATGCTCATGAATAATTATTTCAACCGGTTATTAGTATTAGTAATAAACCATTTATTTAATAGTCACTTGATTAGCACACCTGGTTTATTCATTAGCATCTATATTAGCACTAAGTTCTTCAAAGAGGTCTATAATTACGATCACAGTAGCCTCCAAGAATCCAAGACAGTTTCCAGTCTGGGGGTCATGAACTCCTGTTTACATCACAATATTGCTGCCTTCCATGGCCACTTTGTTGTGTTGCTCTGCAAGAAATATTTCATATGTTCCAACTGAAACAAAATGAAAAGTCTGAATAATCTGTCTGTTCCCTCAACTATCCTTTGTATTTCAGGTATTACTATTAATCCTGAATTCAAGAACTGAAAATGTGACTTTACCTCAATCACTTTATGTGGATCAGAACTTGATACTAACTGCAAACAGATTTTTATAGAGATGAAGCCTTGGGATTAATCTTCATAATTAATCTTAAGTAATATGAGCAGATGCAAAATCAGGTTATTATCCAAATGATTGGTGGCAGACAAGGATTTAACATTTTTAAATGAGAGAGAAAGGAAAATATTTTTTCTGAACTTTTATAATTAAGGTAATTTCTTTATTATTAATATACTGATTCAGAGCTCTAACAAGCCCAAAGTTGAATCATTTAGCCTTAATTAAAATTATTTATCTGTGATGGCTGCACAAAGGTGTTGAAATATCTCTGTGCATGTATACTAGTATTCTATGGTACACAATATTTTCCTTATACTTCCCGTCTGTTATTTATTGTGCATGTACCACTTCAAATACAAGTACAGTAATACACTACATGGCCAAAGGTATGTGGACACCCCTTCTAATTAGTGGATTGGGCTATTTCAGCCACACCCATTTCTGACAGGTATATAAAAATAAAGCACACAGCCCTGCAATCTCCATAGACAAACATTGGCAGTAGAATGGGCTGTACTGAAGGGCTCAGTGACTTTCAACGTAGCGCCGTAATAGGATGCCACTTTTCCAGCAAGTCAAATTTCTGCCCTGCTAGAGTTGCCCGGGCAACTGTAACTGTTATTGTTGTATAAGTGGAAATGTCCAGGAGCAACAACAGCTCAGCTGCTAAGTGGTAGGCCACAGAACGGAACCGCCGAGTGCTGAAGCGCGTAGCGCGTAAAAATCATCTGTCCTCGGTTGCAACACTCACTACCGAGTTCCAAACTTCCTCTGGAAGCAACGTCAGCACAAGAACTGTTAGTTGGGAGCTTTATGAAATGGGTTTCCATGGCCGAGCAGCTGCACACAAGCCTAAGATCACCATGCGCAATGCCAAGCGTCAGCTGGAGTGGTGTAAAGCTCGCCGCCATTGGACTCTGGAGCACTCTTGGACTCTCACGCTGCCCGAATGCATAGTGCCAACCTGTTTGTAAAATTAGGTGGAGGATGAATAATGGTCTGGTGATGTTTTTCATCGTTCAGGCTATGCCCCTTAGTTCCAGTGAAGTTAGTTCCTTAGTTCCTTAGTTTCACTAATGCTCTTGTGGCTGAATGGAAGCAAATCCCCGCCGCAATGTTCCAACATCTAGTGGAAAGCCTGCCCAGAAGAGTGGAGGCTGTTATAACAGCAAAGGGGGGACCAACTCCATATTAATGCCCATGATTTTGGAATAAGATGTTCGACGAGCACATACGGGTGTGATGTTTGGGTGTCCACATACTTTTGGCCATGTAGTGTATGTTCTGCAGTCCTGGGATTTTTGCTGTTTAGTACATTTTTTAAATGTACTTAGACTTCAACTAAGTCAAAATATAACGAGACTCAGTAGTCGGTCACATGCACCACTACTCACCCTGGGAAAATGACTGAATAGAGCCAGGTGGCCTACCTTCAAGAATGAGTTTTGGTAATTAGATATGAGCACTTCTCAAAGTGTGACATCACCACTGCACTCACTTAGCTTTGCAGAAATATAAATGACTCTTCCAGATAAAAACTATGTTTTAAGTGAGAGCAACTGACAGATTTGACAGTTCTGCAAAAGAAGAAAATTAGACCTATGTCATCGCAGTGCTTTCCAACACAAATTGGTACTATACCATACATACATGGCTTAATTTCAGACTAAATGTGCTCACCACTCAGCAACTCAGTGGAGTGGGCTTCTGAGGATTCAACAGTCCCTAAGACAGCCTAAGATATGTGTCCACACTTTAAAAAATTCACTTATTTCACCTGTCAGTCTATAATGTAATCAATAAAAAAATGTAATCTCGGCCTACCGCGTGTCCAGTGGTCACAACGTTCGACACTGGCCACGGAGACCGGGTTTCGATTCCCCGTCCTGCCAGAGTCGGCTCTGTTGGGAGTGCCAACAGGGGCGGCGATTTGCTGTCCGCCCCAAGGAGGGGGGAGGAAAGCTGACAGGACGTTCGCTGTGCATAAGAGTGGCCCTGTAGTATCGGGTTTACGGTCGACGGCCTGGCAAGTGCCGTCTCAGAGGAGACGATGCTTCGCCTTCGTCACTACCGGCCACAGGACTACGGCAGCGAACTCACATTACTAGGGGGGGATTTACATAAAATAGTGGGTCTAATTGGCTACTAAATTGGGAGAAAATGGGAGAAAATCAGAAACAAAAAGAAAAAAGAAAATGTAACCTCTTTCTAAAGGAATCATTTGTCATGTAGCACATTACAAAAATGAAAAATGAAAGCCTTAGTTGATCTGACATATTAAAAGTCCTATTGTTCATGGTATGCATAGCTAGCTCTGAAAAAATGTGCCTTAAGAGGGTAAATCACCCCTGGCTAGACACTTAATTAAAAGTGTCTAATTCAGAACAATTATTACCAGCATGCACAGGGGCCCTCCAGGACTGAGTTTGAGAACCCCTGGTGTAGAATATCTATCTACTCTCTTCTGGTATCTGTTTTTAACAAAATAAGATTTTATGCTTGAGTATTTTTCCTTGCAGAGGAATATTCTGCTGCCTTTGAGTCTGATGAAGTGACATTCCTGTCAGGAGACTCCATCAGATTCCAGTAACACCCTCGCAGCGTTCTGCAAAAGTGCAGTGCACCTGAAGGCTTATTTTATCACCATTATATCTCTGGTGAGCGTACACTGGGTATAAAAAGTATTCACCCCCCTTTGGCATTTTTCACATTTTTTGTTCTTACTTCATGGAATCAAAATTGATTTTATTGGGATTTCTTCCATGAAGTAAGACAATAAAATGTGAAAAATGCCAAAGGGGAATACTTTTTTTATCCACTGTATGTAAGTGTAACAGGCCAAAATGTCAATGGTGCATTGCCAAGGAAGTATTGCAAATCCATCAGCACTCAGCATATCACTCAGGGTGCAACTGGTGCAACTTAAATTGGATCATGGAAAAATGGGAGTGTTATACAATCAACATATTTACCATGTTGGTTTTGTGTTACTCGTCATTTAAACTTAATTTGGAAATTTGCTTTGTCAAAGAAGAGTGCTTAACAAACACTATCAAATGGAAACTGAGCAGAGAGGAGAGAAATCTGTTTTCTTGGTTCTCATTATTGTAACCATTTGAACACAGTGAAGAAAAGGAAGACTTGTCATATTTTGAAAGCTCCCTCTTACATCTTGAAGTGGACCCATGTTAATCAAATACAACATCTGGACACTGCACAGCTAACACAACTAAGGACAAATACCTTCACAAAGACCTAACACATGTCTAAATATGGGTAAAGAGAGCCAGGCAGGGGCCAGAAATAGCACCGTTTATGACCCCTGAGTATGGCTTCCAAGAATACAGAACATAAACAGCAAAATGGGAGGAAGACAGATTTCTGCATTTTTAAACTTCCTCGCCTGATTATTTAGAAAATTCTATAGTAACAAGATCACTTCTTCAACAACTTCTTCAAAATATTTGATTGTTACATTATTTTACATTACAGTATTTGTTTACTTAGCAGACACCCTCACCCAGAGTTTCAATTGTGAAGTGAAGCAATTCTGGGTAATTACAGAACTTCTGTGGCCTGTCTGGGATTATAATCCACAGCCTATGAGTTAAAAATCCAGTTCCTTAATCACTAAACCACACTCTTTCCCACTTTTACACTCTGACAGAAAACCACAGTGGAAACCTCAGGCACAGTAAAATCAAAGGTATGACTACTGAAAGATTCAAATTCCCTCTTTTAGTCTAACATGCATTAGAGCAAGTCATTCCCTTTTCCCAGTGGAGGAAAGTACTTGGTAAATAACCTATAATGCAAGAATGGTTTGCATTTCAACATACAACACTAATCTGCCAATGCCCCAGAAAGGCTCCTCTCTTTCAACAGGACTGGGCAGGCACTATTTAATACTGGGATAAGCGGAGACCTACTGTGAAAAGACGTACTGTGAAAAGGCTTATAAATACGGACATAAAATGATCTCATGTCTGACATGTTGCAACAGAATCTGAAACAAAGCTAAGCACTTTCTGATGTCCATAGTTCACAGACCCCTGAAGTTTACTGCTCCAGAGCTCTGATTGCAATTCATTTTACATTACATTTTTACATTTGAGGCATTTAGCAGATGCTCTTATCCAGAGCGACTTTTACAGTTTACATTTCTTTACATACAATCCATTTATACAGCTGGACATTTTACTGAAGCAATTCAGGTTAAGTACCTTGCTCAAGGATACAACAGCAGTGCCCCACCTGGGAACTGAACCTGCAACCTCTGAGTTACAAGCCCAGCTCCCCAACCATTACACTACTCTGCCAGCCAAAGAAAGCAGCTCTTCTAGCATTTGCAATGATAGCTTGCTCAGTGCAGTGAACTATCACATCAATGCTATGTATGCCAAAGACCAGAGGAAGATTTTTAGACCACCCCACTCCCCACTAGAAAAATAGAAAAAGTGGTGCAAGTCAAGCTTGTACACAGCATCATTCTTTCCATTGTAATAAACTCCATCTGTCTTTTTATATAAAATTCAGGAGTTCCATATATGTCCTTCTGCAAATAGTAATTATAATTCCATTGGGATAACATTTCAATACAATTCAATTCATCCCAAAGGAAAAGAAAGTAACAACTAAAAATCCAATTTGAAGCATGAATATTCCATTACGTGTGCCACAACAGCCTGCACCATGCAAAACCTGGCCTGGCTTCCACTGATGTGGAAGGGAATGTCATCCCCCTCTATGAAAGCAGCTAAAATGATGACTCTACAGACTGACCTTGCAGCAGCATGTGGACATTGTCGATGTCCAATGGGATGGGCCCTGTCTCCGCAGGGAGGTCTCCTCTCCCGGATGCCATGCTTCCTAAGAGAAGGGGTCACCCGGAGGATCCGGACAGCATGGCAGTGCCCTGGGGGGAGAGAGGAGGGAACACAGTCACATACAGTGCAGTACTACAGTGTAACTTTGGAGGATATGGAGTGGAGGGGGAGGGGACTAATGCGTCAGCCAGCAATGGCTCATGTGCTGGAAATAGAAGAGTTGGAAATTTTGCCTTTAGACTGATCATTGCTTTCAATCTTTTTAGTTTGCTTTGCTTGGTTTTGCTTGTTTTGCTCAATCAGAACATTGAATTGTCTGAATAATCCACACAAGCTGCCTTTGAAATACACTTATTTTACAAAAGTAATTTTCATGTAAATGATCTAATATCATGTGAAAAAAAATCTTTCTTTAAAAGAAAGATATGATAAAGTGAAATGGAATGACCTGCACAATGACACAGATTCAGCTAATGATCATGTTTGTTAATAAAGCCAAAACAAGTAAAAAGAGGTTGAGATCCATGATAGTTTAAAAGGTCACAGGGTCATTAGCCACAGTTGCAGTTGATTGTATTTGACCTGCTTTGGTGTCACAACAATATCCTACAGTGGGCTTGTAAACATAGCCCTGTCATTTATATATGACAGGGAGTGAGGTCATTTTATCAAAATGCAAATAGGGTGTTATGGTCTGTTGAATAAATACACTTTTATTCAAACTTAACATTACCTTTAAAAAAATCTGACAATCACACTGTGGCTTTTGAATGCTTAACAATTAATAAAAATAATATAATCATGTAGAATACTAAATAACTATATCCATTGTTTCCATGTTAACCAATATATTCTTAAGATAATTGAAAATCAATCACAGGGACACTGACCTCACATGAGTAGGGTAAGAGGACTTAACATATGTGTGTGGCATGTTCACAAATATGATGGCAAGAAATCCAAAGTCTAAAAGCCACAAATATGAAAACCTTATAGTTAAAGGAGTCACACTTTTTATTGGAAACAAGCCCGCCTTAAGTAAATAGGATTGAATAAATAGTGCACTACAATCATTCTCATCACAGTCATTTCTCACAAAACACACACACGCAAACGGGCGCACACACTTTAATGAAGGCCCTACATAGAGATGTCATACACAATCAAACAGCTGTAATACAGAGATACCATATGTAAAGCTTAAGAGAGACAACTGTCAGATGAGCAATGCAGTTCTTTCTCTAGTCTTTAGAACATGGAATGTTGACATCCTGCCTCTTCCTTCTAGCCCTCACTGTCTCTCACAATTACAACCACAACCACCCTTGAGGTGCCCTGGCGCCCTCTACAGGGATTTTAAAAAAACACACACACACACACACACACACACACACACACACACACACACACACACACACACACAATACTCTAGACATATGGTAAAACAAAAACACATGTTTGCAAACTTATTGTTTGCAAACATGCACCCACATTAATATGCACACACACACAGAATCTCACACTTGCAAACCTGTACTTTTCATTACAGATGATAGACCCCCCAGAGCTCTCTAGTGTCTGCCCTGGTCTACAAATGGGGCTTCCATTCATCACACAAAGACAGCTGTGTGAGGTGACAGCCTGACTCAAGCCCCGCCTCTCCCAGTTTAGCCCAGTCTCTGGTCACTGAGTTCCATTGAATCCACACTCCTGTGGCGGATCTGTGCAGTGCGTCACACACCCGATAATGACATTCATCCAGAGGCTCAGACTCAACAGGGCCTGGGAGAGCCTGTCTGTGCACACTATCTGTGTTATCACAACTGAGTACATACATACTCGACCTCTGATACCCTGGGCATACCGCACAGTCCCTGCCACTGCAATATCATTCATATGTAATAAGAATGCTCTGAGTGAGTCATCACTACTTATAATACTGGGTTGCCATTCAGGTTCAGCTCAAATCAAACCAGACTGCACTGGAAATAAGTAATAGCATTTTAAATGAATAAAGCAATCGGTCAATCATTAATCAACATTATTTAGCACCCTATACAAGAGCTTGTGCCAAATCCACTGACCTTAACCATTTGATGTTCAAGAGGACAGACCACAAAAATCCACAACCAATCATGTGGCTCCAAGTCACTCGAACCAAGTCGAGTGAACTGATGGAGAGCAACCCATTCCTTAATCTCTTAATTGAATAAATGGCCAAAGGAGCCCAAAATATATCCATAAATAATTTAATTTACTAATAAGGGTTCTCTACATCAATAAATTGGTCTTTCATAAGATTCTGCCCTGCTGAGATTGTGAGTGGTTCCATCCAGATTTGTAGAAATATTGCTCTTGAAACACATTTTTACAGTTATATCTACATATTAAAAATCCTGTATCCTGTTGTCAGGGATGGCTCTATGCATTTTATGGTTCTGGCTCAGCAGTCTAGGTGACTTCAAAGCCAAAACCAGATAAGGCAAAACCAGACTTCAGAATAACTTGACAGGGGCAATTCATTTGTGCATGTGTGTGCGGGCATGTGTGCGTCTGACAAGAGGGTGGCCAGATAGCTTAAACCATACTCTATCACACATTACATACACCTCACAGTTACAATTTATGATTTTATGAGCAGCACTATGTTGAAATTTATGTTTGCCGCACCCAAGAAAAGCAGAGGTCACATTTGTCCTTGTCACGGGGTAGCTCAACCAACACCTCTGTATCTTTCCCAAAACCACAACATAACAATCATTTCAATGATAACCTTGAAAAGATGTCTTGTGTTGTTAAGTGACCCAAAACAAATATATAAAAAGGGGTGCAGACCAGGCTCCTCCCCTAATCGTAAATGAGTTATGCGGGCTAGGGATATCTACCCCCAACCCCCACCCCCTTGAACACTTTGACTGTGGCTTTACATTGGCGCTCTGAAGGTCATTATACTATCATTCATTTTCAGTCTACATCTCTCATTCTAATCCTAGTTTTTAAAGTAGGATTTCAAACAAATTTTCAAATAGTCTCTAAGTGGAGTTCTTGCAGTGTATGGATCTCACACTTTTGGCTCAGTCTAAAGCTTGGAAGGTCATTTTTCTGTCATTCATTTTCATTATGCATGTCTCAGTGTCTCATTCCAATGGTAGTTTCCAAACTAGGATTTCAAACTAATCTCTGGAGTTCTTGCAGTCTACAGATCTCACATTCATTTTTGCTGGCTGCGTGTGGGTGTTCCGAGAGAGACAAGTTTGGTTTGGTATAATTTTCTTCCATTTTATCTCTTTCGTGATTGTTACATGTCATTTTTATGTCTAGGATTTAGTGTTTGTTAAGGCAGTTTAACCCGTGTCGATAGATTTGACGTTGAATACTTTTCTTTGAATAAGTGTTGTAACTTACAATAAGCCAGCTCTTAATTTTCAGTCGTGAGCTGTGTATTTTGACAAAGGTTGATCCACCAGATTGCTCTGCCTATCAAAAGATTTGATGATTTAATTGATAATTGGTATCCTGAGTAATGATTATCAAATTAATTCAATAATACTATTCATTTACAAAGGAAAAAAGGGAATAAAACTAAAACAATGGGCCTTTTCAGCAGCAAATGCAGTAAATGACCCTCAACCTAATTCCTGTCACGAAATGGATTAAAGGGAATCAACCCTACTTCCCTTTAAGACGACTCTCACCTGTCCCTAAGCTCATTAAGAGGAAGGCATTACATGCCTCAGTGTAAACAGTACAACAATACTGACAAGAGATGCAGCCCGCAGAAAATAAAGAGCAATCTGCACAAGCATCCAAACTGACCAAAGTCATTCACAGCATCGGCAGACGATCGATTTAAGCTCAGTGCTATTGAATTGGGTCTGATGTCAAACTGGAAGTGAAACCATCTGATTTCCTGGCTACACACTCAGCCACTGAAACCCAACAGAGTATCCATCTTCTTCATGATGGTTAATTACAGTGAAGGTGTACAAGATTAAGGAAACAATTCCTCGTTCTGACTAGGTACCTTTTACAGGGAGAGTGGAAGTTTCTCCTTTGGCTGCTTTTGATGGGGGAAGGGAGAGTGAGAGAAAACTACAGTACACATAATAAGGACTAATCTAATCCCTAGCTGGTCCCATGATGTGGTTCATATAAATTAGCCCTTCCTAATCAGTCTCATGGCCTAAAACAAAATAGTGCCAAAGTCTTATCGGTTTGAAAAATGGCTTCAAACAGGCTTACTGTACTTAGTGAATTATAAACAAGAGGCTCCTATGAGATGCTATGGGCTTAAAACGTCTTGAAAGTAGTTTTGACAGGGGGGGTTTGAGACTGTTCATTATATTCAGGATACATGGGACAGATGTAAAATGTCTTATATTTGTAAACTGGAAGGATTTTTATGTTGTGTATTTTATGTTGTGCGGAATGTAAATAATATGCTTGAAGACTAAATGTAAAAGGGCTTAGTGCATATGTGTATGAACATACTGCTACTGTATGATAGTGTCTTATACGGGCTGGGCACCATATGTTGCAAGACACTAAAATAAAATCAATCAATCAATCAATCATGCAGTACTTCAAAGAAAAATACCTCTACAGTAATTGCTGTCACAGCTGATCGATTCTGTTTTTATTCTGTTTTTTTTTTCATTGGGGCTCTACTAAGGACTAAACCAGCGAAAGGATTTGACATTTGAAGGCCTTCATTAATATCTATCAGAGGATTCAATTGTTAACCTTCACTGTGAACCTAGTGATTACACCTCAGCGAAAAAGGGTTTTCTCTCTGCATGTGCATGAGGTCAGCATATACGCAGACGGTGACATGACAAAGTGAAACAGAAGGGCTGGTCCAGCAACTAGACCTGTTGGATGACATTTGATATTCTTCTAGTTTATCCTTATCGCTAAAGAATCACTTAAATAAACAGCCTTTTAAGAAATGCACTTCTGTCAGGAAAAGAGCCTGCATGCCCTGTCTGTAATGTGGTAATTCACGGGACAATATACATACCATAATATTTTGCATTGCTTCGCCATGTGCGGAAATAAACGTCAACCATGATTGACAGAGATGGGAGTACAGCAGGTGACTCTGGCCCAAATATGTTCACTCGCAGCGTAACACATAACGATATAAGCAAGGTCATCCCTCTCTTTCATATTTGCATAAATTCAAAAATAAACACTGAATAACCATGTATGACAGAGCAGACATGAGTCGACTGAAACAGGCCTCTAAACCTGAAGCATGTCCAAAAATGCACACACACTGTGTGTATATACAGTAGCCTCCGAAATGATTCACACCCTTGATAAAGATGAGCAAAGAAGACCGTATAAAATAAACAATACAAGTAATGAGCTATATTGCATGCTCAAATAAATTGGAGAGTTACAGTGTTTTATACAAATAAATATGCTCAGAGAAAAGGATTTTGTTTATCAAGTGATATTTTGCTTTGTACTTGCTAAACAGTCACTTGCACTTCCATCCCATACATGTCAGCACAGACACTCGAGTGCAGGACCGTTTGCCCTTGAGGCAAGAGGCACTGCTATTTCTCCTCCTACTATGGTGTGGAATCTGTGCTATCCAGAGATTCAAGTCAGCTGCCTCTTCCCTTATTGAGCTGCCAATATTTATCCATGTGCCAAAGTCACACAGGCCCATACGGAATAGACGCGGCAGGGCCTTACTGCGGTGCGTACACACTGGAATAACACAGGCTAATAAAAGCAGTTTCCAGTTACATTTGTAGAGAGGCAGGGCACTGCTTGTGCAACGAATACGACTGCAGATTGGCTAAGCGCAGCGCTCTCACGGACTCAAACAGGGGAGGCGTGGGTGCGCTGGAGAAAACAATGTAAGTAGTTACATTGTTTTCAAGAATCTGCCCGTTGAAATGCAGGGGCAGCGTGTGACAACTGTTTCGGCGAAGCCCATCAGAGCAGAAGCCAAGTAGGCCAGATCACCGCTCCCACGCCCTTTTAGTCACACAACAATGGCCTTGTCTGCTCTTATTCATTTTCAGCATATTAAATGTATTCTTTATGTACACATCTGAGAAGAAGGATTCTCTTGGCGTGTTTTTGCCTTGAAAATGTTTTTGTTTTGCCGTTTGAGCACACCCGTGGTCAGAGATAAAGGGGCTGTGATACGCTGAGAACCTGCAAATTGATTGTTGCTCCCAGATGATGATTGGTAGACAAACAGTTTACACAGGCCAATGGCGTGCCTCCTACCTGTCACTGAAATAGCACAGGGCTCTGTCATAAAATTCACACCACCCACAAATAGTGCATTTGTTTTTATTTCAGTTACCGCGTGTATAAGCCCCCGGTAACATAAATACAGTGACTTTCACTTTAACCTCAGCATCCGAGTAAGTTCTGGAAGACAGAATCTTGGAACCACACCATTGTTTCACAATTCACACTATGCCGATAACAGGAAATATATCATCGCACTGTCAAATCATTCATAGGATTAATCACTGATGGACATATCACAGCAAAAACAACAACGAGGTTGTTCTGCTACTGTAGCTGTGGCTGTCTAAGGAGGTCAATGTGTTTCTTATCATCATTAAGCTACAATAATTTCAGCAGAACTACATTGCCTTTTTTCACTGGTTATCCGTTCACAATGGGCAATTTTGCAGTGATTCGGAAAGTGAGATGGCTTCCATTTATCACCGAAAGAGGCTAAAGGCACAGTGACAGCAGAAATGTGAATAGGCCTCTAGCTCTACGGCGGGACTCGTATTCTGGCGCATGGACTCATAAAGCTCAGCAGGGGAATACGACTGAGAACATAGATAAAGCACTGCCCAAATAACTTTCACCCCTTTCTTAGAAATTACAGCTCCTTAGGGATTCATTTATGCAGCCCATCTATGTACTGTAAAGTGTCAAATTCGACAGGGGTTGTTATGTAGCACATACTGGACTGTGAGTGTGAAGATGCCATGCATTATGCCTATATCCCAGAGGTGGGATACAGTACTTGGGTAAAGTTTGTAGATGGACCTTGAGAGAGTACTAACAGAAGAGGCTCAGATAACAGCCCGAACTGAGCTGTGAATCATCATCCCCTGCTTGACACATCCAACGAATTTTGTCAAAACACAGCAGAGGTCATAGTTCTTTAAAGCAGAGGCTACTCTGACCGGAGCACAGCAGATGCAGCTAATAAATACCAAAACAGCAACACGTCCAAATCCTGTTCGCAGTAGCACTAGATGTGGTTTCTGTGGGCAGTGGTAGTGGTTGTAATGGAAGTCTACCAACGAACTGGGCTGATCTGTGGTTTAAGGGCAAGGCATGCCAAAACACATCAAGTACCCAAAACATAAGAGCCATGAAAAGAGGAGTCTTAACGCACAGCATGATGCATATTTAGTACAGATTTCTCTCATCTATAGAACAGGGAACATTCAACAGTTCCACATTACTCTTGCTTTCAAACCCAAAGGGCTTTACCAAAAGTCTCCAAAGCACATATAATATTCATGTGTAGTGGGGTTACGTCCTAAGTGGAGCAGTGCTGTTGCAACCTTGAGAAAGTTCCTGTAACTAATTTGTATTTTTTGCTCCAGTAAACACTGAGTTATATGAACTCTTAACGGATTGTGTCAAATGTTAATTTATAAGCACAGTAAGTCAGATTGAATAAGGATGTCTGCGCAGTGCTTCACTAATGCACATAAACAAGGTACATTAAAATTAAGGTTAGAAGCCACTCAAGAAAAGAAAATAAGCAATGTCGAAAGCAACTCCATATACTGCAACAGCAGCCGAACCTTCTCACTCAACCGCCAAACGCGGACCCAACATACTGTACTATTCCCTAGCATACTAGTCCTGCAGGGTTAGCAAAACTCCCTGCCCCAGAAGCGTCATTTGTGATTTTGCTGTGTGCATACATGCACATTTAAGTGCACACTGTACGATAAACAAACAAACAAATCAATTTCCATTTTACGACAGGCTCGTCAGATAATGGAAACAAATTTGAATATTTTATAAATATGGATTTTTAGAAGACGTGTAGGCTGGTCTAGGTGTTTTTCCATAAAATGATTTAAATATTCGCTGTAACAGGATTAGTAGATTATAAATGCCACGCACTTTGACACTTGGAATGTCAGATAGCGCAAGAGACGCTTGGACGTTACGAACCTGGCAGTGCCGAAAATAGACGCAAGAGCGCACGTGTTACACTAGTGCTATGCGATCAGCCACCTTGGCGAATATGGTTGCTGCACAATTTATCGTTCTTAAATGTAAAGTAGTAACCAAGTAGCAATAGCAAACTGGTTGAAGAAAAATATTTCTTCAATATTTTCTCCAAAATAAAAATAACAGACGGGCTAAACATTTGTATCCAGCCGTCGTATTGATAATATAGGCATTTGAATAGGTCGGTTATTCTAGCAGTGCAGTGACCCTGTATTTTGTACAAAATAAGCGAGTCGATTTTGTGCATCGTTCTGCGTGTACTTACACGAAATACCGAAGTCGGAAAGCGTTTCAGTCGACCGGTTGTCCTACCTAGACGCAGATTCAGCAACAACAACAAACAATGTTTGTTTGAAAGTACAGATACTGGATGCGTTGAGAAGGTTGTGCGGTAAGGCTAACTCCACCCACAGTGCGCAAATTTGGAGAGGTCCACACCTTCGAGGGAAAGTGAGGCGCGATGGACGACGACGAGCTCCCAGCAGCTGGGACACAGACGCTAAATATAGCCCTGAGTGCTATCTGCCCCCCAAAACTGATCCAGGATCAATTTACATAGTCTTAATCCTTATTGAAAACCGTAATGTGAATAAGGTTAACGTTAATCTGGCGGCACTGCTTGGAAGTGAACCTATCATTGCCTTTTGTACATCAGGCAGTGAGAGACTAATGTTCCAGCTTTTTACCTGTTGCACATTTAGAGCTCATAAAGCATGAGTTTTTTCATCTGAATTTAGCAACTAATATCCAATTAACAGTATGTGTCTAATCACCCTCCCACTCTGACACATACACAATATCGTGAATCATCCTGTTTATGGATGACCACATACGACTTGTTGCCGAGGTGTTAACTATGTGCATTCTGCATTTTTAATGCTCCAATAACAAACACTGCTTAGATAAGGAGCCGATACATATTTGAGATTGTATGCATTGCAGAAGTACCTTCCATTTGTTACAACGTTGTAATGTAACACTGTGATATTGTAATGTACAGTAATGTTTAATGTGTGTACTCCCCAGTTGATATGTTTGATCCATTTAACAAGCTACTACTTGAGCGCCATCTGCAGCTCAAAATAATATTCTGTCCAGTTACGAATCAGAGCAAACAAAATCACGTTGTTTTGGTATTTGCACGTTTGCTCTTCTAGCTCGTGAAACAAATACTTTAATGCAAATGCACGTGTCAATTTAAATTATATTTTCGAATCAGTTAAAGACCTTTCTCGCCTGCATTAGCCTGCACATCACTCACAGATGGAAATAGTTGTTCCAAACAATTTCCAGGACTGAACCTGCCAATAGTTGTTTTAAATTAGAATGAATGATCAGGTCATTTCTCTCAAACTTGTAACATTAAGGACAGTTGATGTGATACACATGCACACTAGCATTTAGTATTTGCACATATCTAACCTGTTTCTTTGGTCTGATACATGAAAATTATTATTATTATTATTATTATTATTATTATTATTTTGGGGGGGCTGTAGTTTTTATACATTTGTATATTTTAAAGTGTATCATTGTTTTGTCTGTTATTTCTCAATAAACAGTAACAGGTTTTCAAGCTGAAATGGTGGCAGGCAACTGTCCCTAGTTTTCCCCTTGACATTTTACAGTCATGTGTAACTCAATGCCCTGCATGTCAAGGTGAGATTGTATTGAAAGACACATTGGACAACAAGATGTCAACAACACCTTGGACTATATAAATAAAAAATGAAACTGGGACACAAAGTTTATGAATAGGAAAAATAATAATTTCAAAAAAAATTATGATGTCTCATCTTAATGAACTTTGGTCAGTTTATTAAACATGTAAAGATGCAGATTTTTTGTATTAGCACTTTTCTGAAAACATAGATTTAAATATGCATATTATGCCTAATTTATGTGTGCAAATCAAATTCAGTTACAGCAAGATGAGTGGCTAACATTGTTGTTGTCTCCTTTTGTTAAGAGACTTAATATCAAAATAAATAAAAAGGGGATTTTGAATATTTGCTTCATACACTTCAGGAACTTACAAGATGTAACTGTATGCAAATAAAAACATATTTCTGCCTATAGATGTTTATTTAGCAAAATATAGAAAAATCTGAAAATTCATGGTGGGACCAAAAACCACAATTTTATCGGGTGTGTCTCACCTTATTAAAAAAGTAAAAATGCCACTGCTAAGCCAGCCTAAAGTCCCTGTACCAACATTCCTGCCAAACTGGTGTCACTGGAATAAATACAATGTCACCACAGAAAAGTAGGAATGAGCAAGCTTTTTCTTCAGCAACCCTGCCAGTTCCCATAGCTTGAGCTTGTGTCAAATATAATACTGTGTGTACGTACACTTCAAAGGGCAAAAGTACTTTCTCTCTCAGTGCAGCAGCCTATAGCCATATACGGAGCATTGTACCCATGACAACCAGATTCCTCAGGCTCGGTTGCTGCGTGACTATTCCACATTATTTTTGCAGGTTAGATTTACGAAAGTGTAAGAGAATAAAAGTCAGTATGAGTTTGTATTTATTCATTATTTAGTTTTCGTGTGATTCCCAACTAAAACATTGTGTTTATATTAGACTTGTTTCTGCCTTTTTCAGAAAGTTTTTGGGGCCTATCAAACACAGCTTCTTGAGAGAGGACTTAATATTTTGTATTATGACAAAGTGAAACCTTTTAATATTTATTTTCAAATAATAAATGGAGTGTATATGTGCATACTCTCATTAAACATTATTAACGTTACATCATATCTGGTTGTCATTTTATTTTTAAATTGAAGAAATACCAATAATGAACACTAGAGGCCATTTGTGCCTCGTGGATACATTCTTTTCTGAGGCCTGGATGTTCCTGGTTTATATACGTAATAGAGTTCGCAACTCATCAAACCAAAATGTACCTATGTTCTTTGCAATCTCAGTATATAATGATCATTGTGTGGGTGGGTGTCTTCCCCACCCTCATTTGAAGGTAGTGTCCATGTTACACTGACCTTTGCCATTTCTATATGGATCTGCCTGTGCTTCATTATGAAATTATATTATGTCTTCTATAACGCAACCTCTCCAAGACCTCTCCTCTTGCTGTACTTATCAGGACTCACCTCTCCAACATCTCTCAATGATGCTACAGTATCTGGCAGGGTTCCTCACATCATGGTCCTCAAGGGACTACTGCTGTTTTCCCCACCCTTCCTGTACCTGGGAGTGAGGTGTGATGACACTCTGGCCAATCAATTGTGTTAATTGTTCAATTGACAACCTGGGAGAAAGGAAAACTAGGACCGAATTTGGATTTGTAGGCCAGATTTGAGGAACCCTGGTATATATTTGTATGCTGCTTCCCTCCCAGACAACAAATAAGCATCTCTTTCACATGTACCAGCCTCCCTGCCTGTGCCACCAGACCGCTTTCTCTCGTTCAGGCAGCTGCTCAATTGGTGAACCTTAAAATGTACAGCCATGTCTCCCCTCCTTGTCTCCCTTCACTGGCTTCTGACTTCTGATGGCACCATGAATCCCATCAGGAGGAAAGAGGGTAATATTAAGGGGCATGTACTCATTCACAAAACATGTGAATGTGTTCTGCATTGCATCCATTGCTTGTGTGTATTTAGAGGGCAAGGGTGCAGGAAACATAAAAAAGAAGTAGAAAACATATAGTTCAGTTGATTGGTTCTCAGTAATGGGCCAGGGAGGAGAATGGGATACCAAGAACAACATAAAGCAGAGCCTCTGTAATTCTTGGGTTCTGAACTTGCTCACACTGCGCCTGCTATCAAAGCCTTGTTTTGCAAATAGTGTGTATAGTGTGTAGTGTGGAGCTAGCTACTGTTGTGTTTGAAAAAAGTGTCCATACATTATCACTTGGGTTTCAAGGGAAATCAGGATTGTGCTCTGATTAACCGGATGACTCAGTTGAATTTGGGGATTCTGAATAATACATTTATTTCACTAGGGCAGTTCAAACTCATTTGAGTGTGTGCAGGTTTCTAACCAATATTGATGACACAATGAGTTTATTTCACTAGGGAATTGTGGGAAAGGTGTGTGCGTTGATGGAGTATGTTTGTGGATTTCATGATGCAATTTTTTTTCCCTGTTTTCCCCTTCTGTTGTGTTTTCTGTCCATTATTGTAAATAAACCACCTAAAGAGAAGGATTTTTACATCACACTTTGTATTATTTAATTGCTGAAAGTAGACATGCATGGTGAACAGATGGTGAAGTTCACCAAAATAGTTCTTACATTTTGCCATTGCTTCTTGGGTTTGTAAAGAATATTGGCCATATAACGTTTGGAGCATGCTAAAATGGTCTTGTAGGTTAAACTGGTTTGCAAACAATGGAGTCTGGTGTCTCCAGGGAGCATCATTTATAATAATTCATCATCTCTGCAGGACAGGCAGTTAACAGACAGCCATTTTGTCTGAGCACTATCAATCAAAAGGTAAAGATGATGTCTGTTCCTGTAAAAGGAGAATGATTATCTCAGGAGCAGTGCTGCAAACTGCAAGGATGATTTCTATTCACTATATAGTGCAGTGTGGCAAAACTAAATGTTCACAAAATAAATTTGTAAGAACGAATGAAAGTACCACAATGCAAGAGTCATACATACAGTTTATGCCTCAAGAACAAAAGTTGAGCTAACAGCAGTAAAACAGCAACAGGAATCATGGTGGTGGTTTGCTTTTCCATCTTTATTCTGTCAGTGCATTATCATCAATAATGTCTGTTCCTTGCACATCATTAGAAAAATTTATTTGGGATTTAACATTAAAAACTGAGAATGATTACCATGAGTGCTCGGTTTGTTTACGCGATACTGGTCACCTGGGCACCATCAGTTGTAGTAGCAGTTTGCTGCAAACTGTAAACACAAGGATGCACACATAGTAAGTGCATAGTGGCAACTGCTACCTTGGGCGAGCTACTCATTGGTCATAGCATTGAAGTGATGTTTCCATTCACCAATCAAGGCGCATTGCACTTCTTGCTCATTGGCTGGCACATCCAATGAGCAAGCAAACAAGCAATGAGCAAATTCAGCCTAAACAAGTACAAATCTTTTCAATAATTGAGTCAAGAAAACATTCTGATGAAAATGCAAACATGACAATAAATCAGGACTAAGGATAACATACAGTATTAAAAAACGGAATATGGGTAAAATTCTTCTTTAAGGTACATATCTTTCCATCAATTTAGACTCTCAGCACCACAGTCATTGGCATTACCACATCTCTAAGAGGCCCATATGCCTTTACCTCGCAATAATGCTTAGTCATTATAACGTTGCCTTTTGCCTTCCAGTGTTGTGATTTGGTAATGATTGTTTCACTGTCCTTCATTTAACTGGGGGCATCACTGCTGCCAATTTAGTGGAGAGACATGTTTGATCTCTGTAGCATCGTGCTAGGTGTGAGTGTGCCATATCCCACTTTGACTCCAATGTGTCCAGCAAGGGGAAAGAGGAATCAGAGCAGACCTACCAGCAATAAAGCCCACCTTAGAACCTAAATGGACCAGAGACTGCTTTTAAAAAAGGCTACAATTGACCACTAAGCTCCACCCAAGCCAGAATTTCCTTTTACCTGTGTGTGCTGAAAGGCATAATCTTTACAATACAACTCAAGAATTCACTGCAACTTTCTGTGTGAATGACTTAGTCTCTCACTGTAGGCATGCACAAGGCCGCCCAGACTCTACTGTCTCCAGGTGACCGATTCTGAGTTCACAACACACTTAAAAATAACATGCTATTGCCCAAGGGCCAGGCCTCACCTGTGAGAACATTACCTGCCCATCAACACATTGAGTCTGGATGAATGGGAATATGAATGTGCTTTCCCTCTTTCCAGGTGGCTGCATATGAACAAAAGAGCCCCCTTTTCCCAATTAAGATAATGTACCCTCGTGGTAGCACAGTGGATGAGCTTTGGGCTGCCGCCACTAGTGGTAACAGGTCTGCAGGGCAGGATTAGGTTAGCTGTTTATTTTTCTGTCAGGAAGGTAGCCTCACCCAGGAAAGGAGAGATTAAGTGTAGTCAGGGAATGTCCTGGGGTGACTGAATAACACAGACACACATATAGCTGTCTATAGAGAACTCTAGTGACAGAACTGACTTATTCTGTATTAGATTCGTTTGGATTGCAGCTACTCTGCTCTCAATTGTTTAGCCGTATGGGTATTTAACTCTAACACGCCCAAACGTCAAACCCAACAAAACTACAAATGGTATCATCATTTGCATACATTCTTAAAATGCCAAACTTTTCATTTGTTGCTGTGGTCATTAACTATCCACCGTTTCACATGCGCAGAAGGCATATAGAAGGAATATATACATAGACTTAGAACGTCAGTCAGGTTTCAGCGCAATGGACTGTGAAAGGGGAAATGTCTGTGATGAAAGAAAAATGGAGATACATATACAGAGGTACAGCTCAACTGATTTCAAAGCCTGATTTCAAAGCCTATGTGCTCCGGGACCTCTGCAAACTGAGGATGACATTTTGACACATTTGGGTTCTGGGGCCAGAGTGTTTGACTTAAACCCTGAGGCGTAATACTTCTAGAAGTGAGGTCACTGCAGGTAATGGTATTAACAACTTATGGATTTGTCACAATGGCTTGGAGAGTAATGTTGTGTATCAGTCTATTAATAGAGACCATTCATATGGGTGGGACCTCCCCGGTCTTGCTTTGATTGACAAGGCATCCCTGTATATAATAGCTTTCTCACCCAGATACAGGAGCTGGAACAGCAGACACAGAATCATATCAGCAGCTTGTGCTGGAAGGACAGGCAGTGCAGACCCATACGCTGTGTAACCTGCCCAGGGACACTGGAACACAGATGAGCCAGCTGGGAAAGAGGCCTCAATGGTGAGTGCAAATGGGGAACCCCAAGATTCAGACCTCTCACCTTCTAGTCTATTCTGCTCTTAATTTGATCTCTGGAGGTGTCTAACCAGGTCGTTTTGCTTCTGAATCAATTAAATTGGTGGCGTACTTAAAACGTTTGGCCTGTTCTTGGTTTCCTGTGCTAATTTGTACAGTTTTAAATGTGGATCTCTCATATCAACTCCTAAAGTAAATGCTATTGGTGAAGGACAAGTATTGGTGAAGTAGCGTATTGTTTGGTAATATATTGTTACTATCCTACTTTTCTTGATTTAAGCCGAAAATTGGAGGAATATCAAACTTTGCATGTAAAAACTTAGGAGCTCATTAAAATGATTGCCTGTTCATGGAAATAATGATTATGAACAAAATTGTGTAATAAAGTGAATCATTTTAATTGGGAAAGCAGGTCTTTATTTTATTATATGTGGCCCTCTTTTTTCTTGCTCTGTGTTTTTACTATGGAAAGGAAACAATTAACTGGAGCCTATACTGCTCTGAAGTATTGTAATTATTGTTTTACTTGTCTGATGCCATTATACTGGACCATTTGGACACTGGTTCTGTGTGGCTCAGTAGGTAGAGCATGGTGTTGATAATGCTTAGGTTGTGGATTTGATTCCCACTGGGACCACATATACTGAAAAATGTTTGCATTCACTACTGTAAGTCGCTTTGGATAAAAGCCTCTGCTAAATTGCATATATTATATTATATATTATTTAAGAACCATTAGTGGGTATGATTGGGCATTCCAAATAGGGAAAAATAGAGAACAATTTGTGGACACAAAGTGGAGTAAAATGTTTAATGTTAAAATGGCAAAATGCTAATTGGATTGAGATTCAACTATACTTGGATAGGAATTTGGAGTTGTGGCATATAATACAATATTATACTTCATACTTAAATCAATTCAACCACCATCCATGACACCTATAATGTAAATCAGACAATCCTGACATACATGTAATTGCCAAAATAAACACCAACATAAAGTGTCTTAATCAGTACAGCTTCAGTGCACCTTGGTATAGATTATATAAATGTCTTAAACTCTACTAGAGGGATGCAACACCATTCTTAAAGTCCATCATTTGGTGTTTTATTGATGGTGGGAGGAAATGCTCTCAGGCACCACTACAGAATCTTCCATAAGTGTTCAATTGGCTTGAGATATGGTGACTGAGATGGCCATGGCATGTGGTTTATATCATTTTCATGCTCATCAAACCATTCAGTGACCACACGTGCCTTGTGGATGGGGCATTGTTATCCTGGAAAAGACCAATTCTATCAGGATAAAATACTTTGCCACGAAGACGCAAAATGAAAACGACTAATATAAACTTCTCAATTAAGGTGCACATTGTCGAACCAACACATTGTCGGTTCAAGATGGCCCAACTGGCTCTGTGCAACTTCTCTCCAAAACTAAAATAGCATGACAAACAAACTGATTTTAAACAAATAGCAATCCCATCAGCCCTTCAGGACGGACTTGTTAGAAGAAGCTAAGCCTGCCAATGAAATCTTCATCATTCATATATTTACAACACAGGGGCACAACACTACACAATAAATGGGAAAGGATTTCCTCAACAAACTTCCAAAAATGACTTGACAACAGGGAATTGACATGCCTGTGTTTGATGTGAATTCTCCCATTCTCACCCTGTGCCCTGTGCTCTGTGTCCGAGGTGGTATCGGGCGATGCTCTGCTGTGCAGTGCTGCTGACGGGCCTCGGTTCAGAGGCCACAGGGAAGGCCCTGGCGGTCAATCTGCGGCGCTTCGTCGGCTGTGCTGTGCGGGAGTTCACCTTCCTGGCTCGGAAACCGGGCTGCGGGAGCCTGCGTATCACCACCGATGCCTGCTGGGGGCGCTGTGAGACCTGGGAGGTGAGGACAGGACACAACGCCGCTGCAGGGCAGTCTTGCTAATGACAAAAAGGAAGTAACTAAAACAATGTGGAAGTGGTTGTAGACTTGTAAAGTCCATTTACCAGAAAAGTAACCACAGAAAAACACCATAGAAGATAGGGTGTATTGCATTATGGTAAGAATGGGTCTTATACAGTATTATATTAGATATATCTTTTTTTTTATGTCAATTTTCCTCTACAATGGAAAGTGTGCTAGAATAACATCAGGAAATTGGGAAAGGAGGCAAATGTAAGCAAAATGTAGGGAATGCAGACAAATGGAGAAATAAAATGCCAATTTTGGCAAATGAAGTAATTATATGCATGATAGATGTATTGTATGAGATTATGTCATTTCTTACAGTGTATAGAAATATGTCTTGATATTACTGTATTTGTGAAACTGCTTGTTATGTGACATACTTCATGTAAGTTGAAGTCAATTGAAAATTGTTTAATGTATTAATGAAATATATCCACTTTGATTTATGAAACACAAATATCTAAGGAATCCCATACATCATTAACCTTCAGATAAGTAAATAGCTACAGTATTAGCTATTATTATTTTCATTAGCTATTGTCATGGTTTCACATTCCTGTAGCTGACATGACTGCTAAAAGCAGATAATTGAGTGCTGCTTGCTGTGTAGCTACATGTAAATGTGTACTGACTGTCTATGGCTTTTTATTATGGCAAATTCTTGTGCTTGAAGAGGGATATTGTGAGTGAAAGGGGGAAGCTCTACTGTGGTGTTGTCTGATGTCAATCTCGCTCGCAGAAGGAGGCATTCTATTTGTCATGTTATGGCTTGCAGCCATGTGTTCATAGTGCATCATCTCTGCACTATTTTAAAACATATCCCAATAAAGATAAAATATCTTTGGATTATGGACTGTGGTTTTGGGCATCTTTTTGGGGTCCTGTGGGTTTTTATTATTTTGTTTCAGATTTTCTCCCATTTTCTCCCAATTTGGCCAATTACACCCACTATTTTCAAGTCAATCCCCCTTGTAATGTGAGTTCACTGCCGTAGCCCTGTGACCAGTAGTGACGAAGGCGAAGTATCGTCTCCTCCGAGACGGCACTCGCCAGGCCGTCGACCGTAACCCGGTACTCCAGAGCCGCTCCTGTGCGCAGCGAACATCCTGCCGGCTTCCCTCCCCCCTCCCTGGGGCGGACAGCCAATCGCCGCCCCCTGGTGGCGCACCCGGCCAGAGCCGACTCTGGCGTGACGGGGGAATCGAACCCCGGTCGCCGTGACCAGCGTCGAACGTGGTAACCACTGGACCACGCGGGAGGCCTCAGGGTCCTGTGGGTTTTGTCCTGTTTGGATAGCTCTTATTATGCAGGTTACATTCACATCTATGCACACTCAGCTAGCTGTGCCTGAAGAGCAGAACGTTCACAAGGACCTGTTAAGCGCTGTGTGGAAGGGAAGTGGCTGACTCCTCCCCTTTCCGCTATTGACCCTCCACCCTCTGCCCCTGTTCCACAGAAGCCTGTTCTAGACCCACCCTTCATTGAGTCTTACCAGCGTGTGTGCACCTACAATGAGACCCGCATGGTGACCGTCAAGCTGCCCAACTGCTCTGCCCAGGTAGATCCCTTCTACACCTTCCCAGTGGCCCTGAGGTGTGACTGCGGGATGTGTGCCACCAGCACCACCGAATGCATCACGTCTGTCTGATGATATCACTTCCTTATACTCTCTTCAGCTTGAGGCAGTTTGATGGTTCCAGGTTGGTGAATTGTCAACTAGAACCTGCCACTCACTCAATCAGTGGCATCAGGCTTTTAGAGAATAAGCCAAACCACAAGGATGTGGATGACGCTGAGCGTCTTTGTGTTTCACTGCAAGGGATAAGAGGAACGCTATTGTATTGTTTTGTTTTGATCTTTGTAAGTGTTTCGAGCAAATCAATCTGTGGATGTCTTACGCAACATACATGTTTAATAAGAAGTTGTAATTTTATCTTGACTATTTGAAAAGCAACATTTTTTGCCCATCAGATTTTCTTTAATGAATTAATCATCTAAGTAGTTTAATTAGCAAATTCATAACTCAGTGGTGCCCCTGTCTTTTGATATTTTCCAAGACATACTTTCTTTTGTGACCAAACCAATTTTATTAATGTATTTTTACATTTAATATGCTGTATCAAAATATGAATAGTTTCATAATATATCAGTAATGGACCTCTGTGATTTTCTGCTTCATTTGCATAGCAAATTTGCATTGCCTTTTCCTTGTGCATACTGTAGAGCAGCAATGTCTGTGCAGGGGAAATTAAATAACTATTCATGATAAAACACCTTGTTTTCCTTAGTCTTTGAGGTGGGAACTGTTTAGAGCATAGGCGACCATGTGTGTGTGTCTCTATCTGTTCCACAGTAGTTGCACATTTTGAAATGTGTTTTTAGAAAATACATGTTTGGCATGGCACCTTAAAGTACTGTATACAAACAATATGCATATGGAAAATAAAGAGAACATGAATTAAGTATACAATTCTATAGGATCTCATTTTATACATCACGCTTAAGTGATTTTTGGTTTTTGAGTTACGTCTGGTCTTCATCAAGAATTTGGTGTAGGACAATTTCACATTGTTAACATTTAAAAGGTAGCTTGAACCATTGTAGCACTGTTTAATTCAATGCTGTATCTTCAGCATTCATTTAACACTCTGCAGTTCACCTGGCACCCCTACACCTTAAAAAAACTGTCCTCTTTTCCAGAACTGGCCGTTTCTTTAGGGGAGGAGAGTTTATTCTTTGCTACGTTTCGACACGCTAATGCTAATTCATGAAAATGGTAACTGACATGAATTGTGGATATAATAACTTCCTGGAGGTGTGCCAGTACTGGTTGTCAAGGCACTGGTGAGTAATGATGAGCTTATATGGATTTAGTAATAGCATCAATGAAAATTAATTCAGGGAATTATTTTTCTATTTAAGCAAGGTCTGGACTCAAGGAGAAAGTGGGGGTGGAATGTGGGTGGGGGATTCTAGGGGAATGGTCTTTACTACTGATGAATAGCTGCATTTCTCAGCCTCAAAAGTGCAATCAATGCACTGTAAAAAAATATTTTCATATAAATAAAGTGGCTGTCTTTACAGTGACTGTATACACAATTTAGATTGTGGGTCAAACAGGTAATGGGAAAGAGCAGAAACTCACTCTTTAGCCATATGGACAATAAATGCCTTCAATGACAGTGAGTTAGTTTGCACAACTGGCTGGTTCTCACTTCCAACTACATTTCTTCACATGAGGATGGTTCATGAATCCTTAATTCTATAACCTAGGAATTCTGTAACCAAGCAATGGGCTCATGGGATAAAATTAAACTATGTGTCCTCCGCAACTTGTTGAGGACAGAGGGACCCTGGCAACAGGTAAGGAGAAGAAACATTGACAATCTGCTTAATGAGTTCGGTGGCTTTGAATATCTGCACTGAAATAGGGAAATAGATTTCTCACCCAATGGTGACTTTATGCCCACTATACTGTACATGATCTGTGATGTCTTTCACAGGATTCCCCCCAGACACACTTACTATATATTATCTGCAGCAAATACACCAGAAAACTTCCTTGTGTGTTTTAGTATTATTTGTTTCAAATGACATCATAGTTTTGTTTGGAACACAGTGTTCAGAGCAACTCGGAGCTCACTCTCTGGTGATTGGTTCGGCTATCCCCAGTGGTTCCTGCTATCAAATTTCCTTGGGAGTTCCCTGGGTTAACTGATCTATTTCTGAATATTGAATAATCCACTATGCAAGAGCACAGTTCTGATCCTAAACAGAACTGCAAAAATACCTCATTCTGCAATGCAGAATTTATTTTGGGAAGAGGTTGGGGGATAGGGGGGGTGCTTGTTGGGAAGATAGAGCCAGGGCATACAAAGTAAGTGTTCACGCTGCATATATTAACGTGTCTGAACAGCCAAGGATACGAACACAGCAGGGTACCAAAAACTCTATAATGCCAAATAAAATAAAAAAACTCTAAAGCTTTTTCTTAATTAATTACAAATTAAAAAAACAGAAAACAATAGCCACAAATCACAAGGAGGTGAATACCTTTTACACTGTATATACATTCCAGTCACTGGCTTTCAGAGAACAAGCTCACTTAGCAAACCCTGTTCATAACCACGTGCCATGGGGTTCAGTGTTTTATTTCATCGATTGGGGCATCATTGCTGTTGTTCTGAAAACCGCTGCAATGCACCACAGTGATTTTATAAACCAGTAGCCATAAACTGCAACCATACTGCTATCTCATAAACTCGACAGACCAACACTACATGCCATGTCTTCCCCTATATAGACACCTTTATGTTTCTTTTTAACTCTATGTAGTACTCGTATTTATACAATATGGCAAAAAAATTTTTGGCCAATAATGGATACATTACATACCAGAATCAACAGAAACAGAAGAAAAAATATATGGAAAAATATTCAGGAATATTATTACCTAAGCTAATATACAGTAGGTAGGCATTTAGCTGTATGTCCAGCAAAAAGTAAACTGATCAGTTTGCTGATACCACCAACTCCCCTCTTTACACAGTCCCAATACAAGATACTGCCAGGCCCTCATTGCATTCCATAAACACTTCTGCTAGCTCACCCCTGCAGTGCACTGATAAAGCTTCAACAATATCATATGCTATGCTCCGAGCTCTGCAGAGTGAATTTTACAAAGTGTTTTAACTTGCTGCTGTTAAACAGCGCCCACAAGTGGTGAACATTTAATTTAATACAGCCAGGAGTACTATGGGGTAACGCACAATTGGCCATAGAGTTGCCCAGGGCGGGAGAGTATTCCCTGCCTCATTGTACAATATTGACTCCTCTGGTCGATTAGTTGCCTGTGCCAGCTACATATGATGTGCAGTCCTTCACGACAATGGCTGCATAGTTGAGCTGGTGGATTGCAGATTGAAAAGAAGCACCAGCTGGCAGAAGGTGTTATGGAGGAAACACTCTCCCACATCGACAGAGGATCTTTCAGCAATGGGACAGGCTTGCAAATAAAATACAAATAAAAAGGTGTTGAACAAGCATCTTGGCGCTGTATTAGTCCAATCAGCAGATTAGTCCAGTATTGAACCAATCAGCAGATTTACTAGCAGTGAGGGATTGCATGGGACAAGCCAACATGTAGGATTGGATAAGAGAATGACTGAGGGCCCAGTATTTTAGGACTAGAGCTTTAAAGTACTTGTAGGCCCATCCCATCATTGGAGCTTTCTCAGTTCAGGAGGGTGCACACTAGCATGCATGTCTTCCAAAATGCACGTAGCCAGTCGCCAACTATGAGGTGCACTGAGAGCAAGTGTTGGATGCACTAATCGGGAGCTCATGTCATTGTGTTAGTATAATTTGTTAAAGTACAAGTGCCCAAGGTTGTAGGAACCTTACTTTGTCCACCATGCTCAGCTCTCTAGTAGCTCGAGGCTTTGCTTTTTGGTCGGAGGCTTTTCTCATAGACCAGCATGGTGAATAAAGTTGTTCCAGCAGGGTTTCTGCAGTGTGCCATTAGTGTATAGCACGCAGGTATCCACATGTTGTGATCTGGGTTCTTCCAGACTGAAAAAGGTATTGTGTTGGGATAGTAGAACCGCAGCAGCTGGAATTACAGTACCCTCCATACACGAGACCAAAGTAAGAAAATCCATATCACAATCCATATCCACACACTGCGGTGGAAGTGGAAGGCGTCAGTCGAGGCAGGGGAATCAGGGTGATTAATGGCCACGCCTACTGGCAGGGCAGTCAGGGCACACAGCTGCGCAGCTCTTTCAGTAGGTGACTAGAACACGGTGGCGGAAAGCTCAAGAGAGAACGAAAGTTTGACAGCAAAGGCGAAAATGACTCCGAGTAGTGTTTGGCCAAAACTGCTATTTATTTTGGTTTGTTGTTTTTGTCCCAAACCTGTGAGGGAGATGGTCAAAGTTCTTTCATTTATTTATTTTTATAGTTAGTGAATTACCTCTCCCTCTCTCCCTCTATCTCCCCCTCTCTCTCTCTCTCTATCAGACACATGCTGGCTAATCACACTAGGTGGGGACTTTCTATATCTCTCCTTTGGAAGTGCAGCTGCACGATATTGAATCGGAAAGGAGAAACGGAATATATTTATTTCATTCTTACCGGCTGCGCCTAAAATGTGAAATAACACTGCCTGGGCTCATCTGGAGTTGGGTTTCGGTCAGGGGACCGTGCTGTGTGAGCTGTATGGTAGTGCTTTATTCTTTTGTGTTTCACTGTGCCAGGATGGAAACTCAAAGTCAAAGTCCTTGGCAATTTGAGTTTTGAATGAATATTTTTGGAACTTTTTCTTTAGCTTCAGACGAGCATAAAACAAATTCACATCCATCACTTGTGACAGATATATACGGTTTATTGTGTTTCATTCTCTGCTCCCATGACAGACGAGTGATTGAATTAAGGAGAGACGATTGCTGCCCAGGCCTCTGGAGTGAGGTCTCCTGTGCTGCCGGCGGAAACCTCGCAGAGTGTCGCCTCATCACTCGAGTGCCATTGATTCGTCCATTTGTGATCAATAGTGAAGAAAAAACAATGGCTCAGACTCCCAGGGCTCAATATCATCTTCCTCCTCTTCCACATTTACCAAATTGCAGTAGACTCGACCACTGCTTCTGTGTAATCAATAGTATAGGAATGCCGTGATTTAAATTGGGGTTGAAAATAAACAGTTACTTGTGATGAAGCTTCTTGTTCAGTAAAGAGATCATACAATAATGTCATTTTACAGCAATGGTTTTGAAATACTGTGGTAACAGAGTGCTTCACAAGTAGCCTTTTCAGAAAGGATGGGTAGTAATTGTAAGAGAAGGTATTGACCATGTCAGCCAATTATTGGTAGGTACAGCTTTCATAAATCAGAATCATCAAACATCAGAAAATACCTCAAAGGGTAGAATGTGGGTCCTTATAACATAAAGGAAATTATGATACGTGATGATACTTGTTTGGGCATCTGAGAAATAGGTATTTTAGGTGTCTAGATGAATAAAACAATAAAAACGTTCACGCATGACTCTTGTCGCCCACGTGATAATTTTGATTTGCACAGACACGGGCAATGTTTCAATACACTAGGACTTTCTGATGAAGATTCTTGTGGATGTGTTTGTGGAAATCAAATTAAAATGGTTATAGGAGCACAATGGTAGTGCAAACCTGAATACCTTCTTTTATTAGCAGCATACCTAGGAACATGTAGCTTTGCTCTGGAGAAACCGGCCAATCGTGGAGCAGAGACACCAACCCGGGGGAGTCACTGGAGTTTATCTCCTGCACATTGTGAGCATCCTGGGGCACTGCTGCAGTCTTTGATTGCATACCCAGGTTGAGTCAGATTGCATCACTTTGCCTTCACATGTCCGTCGAGAGTGGACCTCCTGTCTCAGAGAGACTATTAAAAGCCAGAACGTAGTGCATTAGGCCACTTGACCATCGACCAAGTAGAACTCAAGAGCAAGAGGTGGCAAAACTGTCCACTGGTTATATCGATCCTTTTTGCTACAATCTTTCCTATGTTTACAGGCTGCTGCACACTTTTCAGAGACGTTTGTGTCCTGAGGCATGGTAATTGACTTGGCTTGATATTTTTAGCTTCCATTGACCTGATGCTGCTCAAAGTAGAATTAAACTAGGACATTAATGATGGCTTCTAAGTGGTTGAACCTATTTTTAAAGGATCGGAATGATGTCCCTGATATGATGATAGATACACAGGTGCAGTAACACTCATCATACTGTATGTTGAAACTGGCCCAACACTAATGGGAGAGCAACAGAGAGAGGATGTTCTGTTGTAACAGTTCAATCACAGACAGTGTTTAAAGAGCGGAATGAAAACAGGAAACAGTGAGGAAACTATTGCTCAGAAGAAACCGGTTATTAGCACAGAATTTGGAGACACAGAGGGCGTAGACACAGGGGGTCAGGATTCGTTGCCCTGCACCAGTGATGGCAGCATATTGCAGTCCCCTAGACCCCATCTACTTTTAGCAACTTCCTCAGGGCATCATGATTTGAGGAACAGCAGTTGTGTGGGGGCTTGTGTCACCCTCTGTCACTGGCATGGCAGCCAGACCCCCTGGTGAAAGCACTGATGCTCCCTCTCTCATCTCCCAGAGTCTCTGTGTCACCGTGTACCATCCTAGCTGCATGGTTCATAATCATGTGACCAAATCATGAGATGATAGCAGAAGACAATTCACTTGAAATGGCTGCTATTGAGGGATATATTATCAGTAGCCATCTTGAAGTACCTGTCCAGCAGAATTAAAACTGTGCTGCTGGTGCCTCCTTGATACAATCACTTAAAATGCAAAAACAAGACACAGGTACAGAACTCTAGATCAGAGGAACAAAATTCAGGAGGTTCTCCAGATTTTTGAATCACAACTTTGGCGGTATGATATATACGCCATTTAGCAGACGCTTTTATCCAAAGCGACTTACAGTAGCGAATGTATACATTTTCAGTATATGTGGCCCCAGCGGGGATTGAACCCACAACCTAAGCGTTGCCAACGCTGTGCTCTACCAACTGAGCCACAGAGAACCACAGATGTTCTGTTATCATGTGAGGGATCATGTGCAGTGTAGTGTAATGGTTAGGGAAATGGACTTGTAACTCAAAGGTTGCTGGTTAAATTCCCAGGAGGAACACTGCTGTTGTACCCTTGAGCAAGGTACTTAACCTGAATTGAAAAATATTGAAAAATATCCAGCTGTATAAATGGATTGTATGGAATGCAAAGAAATGTAAACTGTAAGTCGCTCTGGATAAGAGCGTCTGCTAAATGCCTAAAATGTAAATGTAAAATGTAATGTGGATTTTTCCAGAGAGAGCTGTTAGAAGGTACACACAAAAAAGGTACCATGTTGTACCTATTAAGGTACAAATGCTTGTCACTGTGACAGTACCCCTATAGGATACTGAATTGCACCTTCAATCAGAAGAACATAATTTTACCCGTGCGAGAAAAACAATGTTGCTTGCAGTACAAGCCTAATTTTCATTCCAATATGACTGCCAGTGTGAATAAGGATTCATTACCCAACCTTGGTACATATCTGTACCTTTCTTAAATTTGTACCTTTTTCATTGGGAAAAGGTACAAAACCGTGTGATGAGGGATCATATGTGTATCATAAGGTACAATGAACACATTTGTGCCCCGAGGAACAAGGTAGCTAATTGTATCTTTATTTTTGAGAGTGTATGGCTGATCTCATCCCTACATAATTGACAAGCCTGCTCATTGTATGTTTTGTTCATGGTAAAACGTGATGGTAGCTGTGGACAGGGTTTTATTGTTATGCACTGCTGGCCAGGTGTATGGGAAAGTGTGTATACCAAGTTGCCTGATATCACAATATGCCCCTCAGCTGTGAGTGACAGCCTCACCGCTCTTTAAAAGTGTACCACTTACTTGTGTAGATGGGTGTCTTATAGCCTCACTATGCTTTGCTATTTCTGCTAGTCTCTGTACCAACTGGACACATGTCACTGTGCAAGAAAACATTTTCAAAGAGAAAAGAGGGACAGGAAAGTAATGAGAAACAGTGAGCAGAATAAAGAAAGCACTTGCGTGACGCAGCCTGTGCTTCTCACAGACTCTCCCTGCAATAGCACCAGAACATGTGAGCTGCTGCTGCCGGGTTTATGGCTTAAAGGAAGGGCTGAGGATGATGCAGCTGAACACCCCAAATTCATTCACAGATGCATGTTTCATTTTATCACCCCAACTGTGTACAGTGGCAATTTCCACCGCATGTCCAATCTGGTACCAAACCTTTCATCTCAGTGCTCACCTGAGGAGTACAGCTGCTTTATGATGTTATGCAACAGATTTGGGGATACAGGCAAAAAATGGTCATAATAATACATTTCATATAGTGCTTTTCATTTTACAAGGAATATCTCAAAGTGCTTTACGCAGTGGTACATGGTTAAAAACAACAGCATCAAAAAAGGGCTATGCCGACAGCTCACTCTAATATGCCAGGAGAGAGCATTGTGTCCAAAGGAAGAGAACAATGTTAAGAAGATCATAGATACAAAAGCCTTTCATGTTTGTTATGGGTATGCATTTTGTACAACATGGAGTAAGAGGTGCCACGGGCAACAATCATCAATACATCGCATATCCATCCCCAAAGCACCATGTCTCACACCATCATGCTCGCAGTGATGCTAGCAGTCAGAAGAAAGTTTCTGAAACTTACAGGAACAAAAGGTTGAGTCAATTTCCACAAACACCACAGAGCCCTGCTGACATTTGATTGAGGTACATTAGCGGCCATGTTAAACATAGTCATTAGCATAATTACAGCAATTAGCCCTCTGCACACTGGAATGGATACAGCTAGAGGTATGCTAAAAAAAGCTCTGTACTCTCCACACCTGAGCATCAGAGCAGTCAGCACTGGCTATGTGACTCCACAAAGTTTAATCACCTGGAAGTGCAGTCTACCTCTAGTTCAAATGAGAATGTGACATTGCGCTCTCCCTAATAACGGTTCCCCCTCACCCCCTACCAAAACTCATGTGAGTCAGACCCAAAAATCTAAAGAGGCATTTCCTTTTTATACAGCATATAAAAGATGGAATCGGTGTAATATAAGGCAAGGTACTTTCATTCCTGTTCACAGTAGCACCATTCATCTTTGAGCCTGAATGATTCAAGCAAAGCTAGGAATATCCTGTCCATGTTACAGAACAGAACAAAAAAGTTAGGCTATTAATCATGAAATGCACCATGCCAATAATACATTAATGCGCACCACTCAGTGCCAACATCAAAACTGTTCAAAGCAAAGCAAGCAAAGTGCCATTACTGTGGGGATGCTTTTGTTATGCTGGAACGCAAGGGACTTCACTATGAAATAGAAATTGATTTTATTATTGGTTTTTCAATGGCACATTCCAACTCAGGGTTAGTATAATGTGTTGGCAGACTGTGACATAACCACTTATTGCCAAACCAGAAGAAGGTAGTACCATGGACAGAAATGGAGCTACTTAGTTCTGGTTTGTATTCAATAAGTAGTTCACACCATTCCATATGAGGCAATGCTTGATGTGGAATAACATGAGAATACCTTGCGCACTTATTTTGGGTAAGTGCACGTGTGTAACTGTGCTGTGTTATTAACCTGTGACACTTCTATGCAGTGGATTTTATCGCCCTTCAACCTTGAGTTTTTTTTTATTTATTAGTCATATGTCCTTTGGTAAACCTCTTTCTCTACCCACCCCCACATGGTTGTAAAACATATAGACCAGCTTCAGGTGAATGGGGGTGGTGAGATGTGTACAAACACAACTCCATTATCCCCAGTCACTTCACACTGGATATGAAGGCAGCTCCACTGCTGTGTGATAGAACACCTTCTCTCCGCCATGTGGGTGGAGCACCACAAATGGCGATTGGCTCCTCGAATGAGAGTCAATTCATCAGCCAGACCTTTTGCAGAGTCCACCCACATCTTATTTTTCCAATTAGCAACGAAGACCTGCACTTTAAAAAAATATCACAGATATTTGTCTTCGGTGTCAGGCCATGGCAATCAATATCAGGCCATGGCAAGTGGACCTGTCCTCATTGCAGGGCCTTAATTTTGAATTTAGAACAATTAAGATTAAATTAAAGACTTAAAATTAAATACATGGCAAATAGCAGCTCAGACATAGCATAATACAGCTCCCTTCTTATATAATCTGTTTAGGAGTATGGTTGTCTTCATTGCTTATTCAGCCTGCACATGCCTGCAATGGATCTTATATAAAAAATTTGCCAAGCAACATATGTGGGATAAGTTTGTTCATCAGTGCTGATTTTGTTTTAAAGGATTCAAATGTCTGAGTTGAGCCAGACAACAGCACATTTTTGAAATCCAAAAGCTGATTAAAAATGATGTCCCAGGTGTGCTGCTAGTATTGCTTCAGTCATAGGGGAACAGCCCTTGTGAGTTACACAGCAGAGATTCAATAACACCTTGAGGAGTTATTGGCAACAGGATGCAGCACACGAGAGGAAATATCTGTGCTGCCTCACAGCAAAAGTAAACGTGTGTTTGAACTATTCCACAGTGAGAAATGTACCCACAGAGAGTGGAAGCAAGAGGCTTTAAGATGCCATGCCGAGACATTGATTTGCTCATGGCTTTTGACAAAGAGATGAACTGTCAGGAAGTACTTTCTTGAGACTCTCCTAAGCAGCTGTATTTCCTGGTATCACTGATCTCATAATTGTAAGGGAGTAGCATAATGAGACATTGGCTCCTTGCTATATTGACTATTCAAATGTTTTGGGAGATAACAATCACAAAACCTTCAATGGATCAATCTGCAATGCCTTGGCAGTGCAGTGTTTATAAGGAATAATATTAGCACTGTACTGGTCATACAGCAAGTGCCTAGCTATTCTTTTTTGGGTCATATTGGAAAGAAAATTTTGAATAATTACATTCATTTGGCCATTTCAGACTCTGTTAACTCTGCCGTAACTCTGTTATGCCTTAATTGCAGCTATAATTAACAGACAATTAAATTTTTAATTTAAAGTGAGTGTTAAATCGCTCCCACAGAATTCCACAGAAAAACACCTTTATTACATTAAAAAAAAGTATTTACTGCAGATTTCCCCAGGGTCTACTGTATACATGCTTTGACTGATGGTGAAATGTCTGGATGCAGCACAGAACTTTCACGGAAGCTCTCTCTGTAGAGATTTGGCCGCTAATTGATTTTTTTTCTGTCTAAAGCTTATTTTGTCCCCTGAGTTGATGAGACTGGTTTAATTAATATTTTAATATTCAGGAAAATGTAGTATAAATAACTATTCTGTTTTGAACCCTTTGAGTTCACAATTCAATTTCAGTGTCACTGAATTTCCAAATGTCACTTTCAGAGGCTGTGTTAAACCATCAGAGGCACGGACTAATCTGAAAACTATTAGCATGGATTTACTGAATATGAAAAGGGTTAAATATAATTTGGTTGTTCTAATCACTTGTTGTAGCACTCTTGCAAACCTTCTTTTCAAAGAACTTGCAAATGCAGGTGAAAGCACAAGCTCTACTCTTGTCTCAGGCCGTGATTTCACAGTCTGGGCACATAAATGGTATTTGAGACCAATAACAGGATATGACATATAAAGAAAGATCATCTTCATCTGATTCGTTGGACAATCCCTCATATTCCCTATTTATTCCCCAGGTTCATCACTGCAAATGAAAATCGAGGTCACCATTGACCTATCCAGTTAAATATAGAGAGACAGTATACAATCTCAGCAATTACATTTTTATGCTTAAAACATGATGGACACATTTAAATAGCATTAATGACATCAAATGTTACCACTGAATATACAAGAATCTGAGAACATAGTATAGCAATTTACACTTACCACACAATACTGCGTTATGACAAATCTGCCACACTCATACTTGTATATGGTTAAAATGACAGGTGTAAAAAATGTACATTTTTAAAAGCATTAACTGTCTGCCAGCCTATGTCCAGGATTGAACTTTGTTATAATGATGAAGGCAGCTGTCCAAAACCATGTGATCACTGACTGCGAGTGAGCCAATTAAAAGAGTCTCGAGGGAGCATTATTGCTGAGGACTCCCACACACTGATGTACATATTTACTGCCTTTTTTGACATATTTGGTTTCAAGCTGATGTCTCTGGATTAGCAGCTTGGCCAAATCATTTGATGAAGTTGAACTCAGACTTCCATGGGTTTTTCGATCTACAGTATATCATGTGCAGTGAAGACAGAGCAGGCTGTTAGTCATATGGCTAAGCTGACGTAATGGAATGTACTGTATGTGGGTAACTGGGAGTTTAGCTTCTAAATCAAAACCCTTTCAAGTTGAAATTCTGTAAAGAGGAAATAATTGTATCACGGACTTCAGAATTTGCCCCCTCCTCCCATTCACTCCCACAGCCCTGGTGCTTTCCTCTCTGATCACAGATTAATGTGAGCAAGATAAATAGCTAACCCTTAAAAATAACTACCTCTCAAACACCATAGGTGGATTTATGTTGTATGTATAGATATCAGTATCCATTAAACATCCCACTAAACATATACATTATTGACCGTGGACTTCATCTTGACATGACATATTTGTAGCATTAACTCTGAAAAGACACATTTGTTTGCAGGAATAGGCTTGGCTAGTACTTGGATAGGAGACCTCGTGGGAAAACTAAGTTGATACTGAAGTGGTGTTGGTGGGCCAATAATGGGCACTTTTCCCTCCAGACCAACTAAATTAGGTTTTATGTACTACACATTAGGTGTGGTTAGATGATTTGAGATCTCTGCTTTGAGATCATTCAATAAAAGGCAGAGTATAAAAGCAAGCCATTATTATTACTTTTATTATTATCATTCATTAATTGATTGGTAGTTTTATTCAAGTGGCTCGGTATTCCTGGGCTTGGTATTCACTCCATAAACTACTTACTCTTGGTTAGGCTCTTGTCTTGAATGGCCAGGCCCTGTGAACCCTATTTTATCATTATTTTTGATTTCCTCCCTAACAGCCAGAGAGCACAGTGAGATAAAGGCTGCTCAGAGTCATCTGCCTTTCCCCATTCCCCGTGCTTAAGTTCTGGTTGCTCTCCAAAGCTTTGTGGTGTCAGTGGCAGTAAATCATGGAGCTCCTTACAAACACCACATAAGGCACAATGTGGTTTGAAGTAATGACAGCTGTCGGAGAGATTATCCCTGCTGAACAGTTACATCTCTTCCTCAGCCCGTAGACTACAAGTGACAGCATGCAGTTGGATGGTATCCGATAGACTGGTAAAGTGCTGGGAGCAACTGCAGTAGATGCTTATTCAATGTGCAGTAGGATGAAATCCTGCTCTTTAGATTATCCTCTGATGGGCCCACACCGTATATATTTGACACGTCTATAAAATTTGCATTGCAAGCATGCAGAAAATTTGTATCGCAAGTTTTATAATGTCTGTAAATCTCAGCATCAGTTACTTGCAATGAATTTACAGGGTAGCAGTCTGCACAAACTACAGTATGTTACAATGTAAAGAAATAGGCAAAATGTATACAACTCTCTACAAAAGCAGTACTGGCAATGCCTTGTTTTTTGTATTAAAAATAAAAGATAATATTACCCTGGTACCTACAAAATTGCTTGTTAGCTTGTTAGAATTAGCCCATGCTTGCTAATTCTTTGCTGGATTGCTGTTTAAATATAGCAATCGTTTAGTCCTGTAAAGCCATTTATTTCTATGTATCATGTTTCCATTGTTGCCATGTTAATAGAGTTCTGTGTGGATAGATTAAATGAAAATGCATAGTCTTGCCACACCTCACTAGTCCCATATCATCAGCTTCTGTCCAATAGGTGATTCTTCCTTTATGCTGGCCTTCTGCTCCCTTGTTGCTCCTTATTCTTGTGATTCTACAAGCTACTGAACAATCTGCTGCTGATGCATGAAATCACTGAATGGGAATTTTTCATTGGCAGTTGGTATTCCTTCTTTGTTGAGCTCGGAGCTCAGCTCCCGACATCTGACACTGGATATGATTCTGAAGTGATTTTTCTGACATTTAATTCGAATGGCTGAAATTGAATGGCTATATCTCTGTGTTTGCCACTGTAATGATTAACACAAGCACCCGACACAATACAAGATCTACTGGGTTAAATGTATTCATGATTTCAGCATGCACGTGCTGAGTTTCACAAACAAGGAAACTGAGTTATTATCTTACCAAAACTGAGACAAATATTCTGGTAACTCTGTAATGCGGACTATTAAATAATAAGTGGCAAATGAATTATCTTGTACTTTATGCTTAAGGCTATAATCTTAAAACTTCCATTTCAGTGCTATTAGCACTAGAACTTATGCAGTCTAAATTATTATAGAGTTTTGATACAGGTAATTACATTTGATTTATTCATATTAATTAAAAGTGTTTAATTTCAGGTTCCCAACGTAGCTTTTATCATTATCTATTGTTTTCAATTATAACTGTTAAATAAATGGCATTTCAAATGTAAAAGTGATTGTTAAATTGATCCAAGGTTACATTATAATGCGATGTAGGAAATAAGAAATCAGGTGATTTGTGCCTTTGGTTCTTGGACCCCTAAAAACATTATGAAAGTGCACTTTTCAACAAAGAAAATGGCAGCTGGCAGTGCAGTGTAATGGTTAGGGAACTGGGCTTGTTACTCAGAGGTTGCAGGTTCAATTCCCAGGTGGGGCACTGCTGGTGTACCCTTGAGCAAGGTACTTAACCTGAATTGCTTCAGTAAAATATCCATCTGTATAAATGGATTGTATATAAAGAAATGTAAACTTTGTAAGTCGCTCTGGATAAGCGTCTGCTAAAAAAAATGTAAAAACTGTAAATGTAAAAATGAAGTGGCTGTATATCCAGATTAACGATGAGAACTGGGAAAGAGTAAGATTTTCATGTGATATCATGTGATATAGCGCACTGTGGTTAGTTTACATGTACAACAATGTAAATCTTGGTTACCCATTACTCCAAGGTAAGGAATGCATATATTAATAGGCCTGTTGTATGCAAACATTTCGCATAACTAATTAATAACAATAAACAGCTCGTTACAGTTTAGGGTTGCAATCAGGGCTGGACTGGACAAAAAAATAGGCCCTGCCATTTGGCTCAGACCGGCCCATCACTTGAACCAATCTGTCCTCAGATGGCAAAAAAAGGTGATTGGGCCGGCCCAGTGTCGTTTGAACCAATGGGCCGCTGTCCATTTTTTGTTAGGTTAGATGACAAAAAAAAAAATATATATATATATATTTATATATTTTTAATTCCCCACCGGGAATTCAATGCCCAGCCCTGGGATGTGGTTCTCTGTGGCTCAGTAGGTAGAGCATGGCGTTTGCAACGCTTAGGTTGAGGGTTCAATGCCCACTGGGACCGCATATACTGAAAAATGTATGCATTCACTACTGTAAATCGCTTTGGATTAAAGCGTCTGCTAAATGGCATATGTTATATTATTATATTATTATAGCTGGAACGAAACCAGCAAACGCGGTTCTCCCCAGGATACAGTTTGAGAACTCCTGCTGTAGGCAATGTCGACACATATGACATGTTGTTCGTTATGTACCTTCTTTTTTAGAAACATAACTAACTGGAAAAAAACCCATCACACCCACAGAGACTGTTATGGGCTTTTAGTTATGATAGGTAATAAAGGTAGAATCGCAGTGACTTGCTGTTTACTGTTGTGCCTTGAATCTCCCCGCCCACCTTCAAGAGCCCTCTCAGCTTGCGCATCCCAGGTAATTATCGCTCATTAGGGAGGAGAGGAATGGAACATATCGGCAACTGGGCTAGCGTCTTGGAATACAATGCGCGGCTTTTATTGCAAAAGTTGTTAAATGCTCTTCACAGCGATGTATTTGGCTGCATTTTCACCATTTTGGTTGTATTGTATTATATTGTCTAATAACAGCTATAATGTAGCCATTGTATTTTCAATTGGGCAGCCAATATTAAAGAGTGGACCGCAATATGTAGGCTACACGTAAACTGCTTGTTGTTTAACCATTATCAAGCCCATTCTGTATCTTTTTTAAAAGCCAACAAGTTGTGATGGGATGCGACGTAGCCTACTTGTGCGCACGTATCTCCATAGCACCTCAACCCGCGCTAGAGATTCCAACGCCGCTGAGTGGGGCGCTCGTCTGAATGCGCATGCGTGTTCAGACAGGGAACCGGCGGATCGCAAAGATTCTAGCGCCCGCTGCAGAGAGGTTCAATCAGCCACGGCGGAACGTTACCATGAGCTTCTCCATCCCGCCGACAGCTACCTACCCCGACTGTTTAACTTTCACGACTAGCTCTAGAACTACCAGCGACCCGTATCAGCACTGCCCAACCGCAGAATGCCAGGGGGAAAGAGAGGGCTGGTGGCACCGCAGAACACTTTTTTGGAAAATATTGTCAGGCGCTCAAGTGGTAAGAAAGACTTTCTCCATTAAACCCGAAGTGCTATCTAACAGGGGTAAATAAAGTTGAGTATTTTTTCAGTTGTTTTTATATTTAGTAAAGTGGGTCCTTGTGAACAGGCTGAACGAATGCTGGGAGCCAGCCCGCTTGTTGTGTGTGGAGATTTGCAGACGCCAGTTCGCCGCTGGTTTACAAGTTTATAACGCATTGCCATATTATGTAGGCTAGATGTTACGCACCATGATGCCATCGAACGGTGAATGATAGGAATATTTCGGGCTGAACTTTTTGCAGTCTTTCAGATAAATGAAATCCGTGGCTACTCTGTTAAGATTGTATTTTGAAGTTTGAATTGTTAGACCCATCTTTCAGTTTGTTGGATCACGAGTACACTGATATCAAACACTTCATGAATTCCCTGTTATTCAGTTAAGGTATTTACTTAATTAGATGGCTGCACACTGGTCTTGTGTAATTCGTAGTTTTTTTGTGCAATTTGTGATTTTCAACAGAAATAAAAAAACGTCTAGTCTATGATTTAAAATGTAATCGAAATGTACTTTTTAGAACGTAAATGTAATAAAAGTATAGTTCACTCACAAACAAAGACAGACTGTTATGACCATATTTGGATAGTAAGTATATTAATTGTTTCTTATGGTTGGGAATTGAGCCTGAACTAGGGCATGCGTATATGTTTTTAAGGTACAGGTTCTGTATAAGGTACAGATCAAAAGGTCATAGATCCTGCCAATGAGGTCCGATTAGGAGACCCCCCATAGAATATGTATGTCAAAAACGGGACCAAAAGTACAATCACACCCTAGCACTCCTGTTGATTTCATAACATACAATATGGCATAACTCTTGGGGACGTGATGCGTTAAATGGTACTCAGACAAAAAAACTCCAATCTGAAATGTAACGTCAACGATTGATACGTCTCTGAGAATAAGTGTATATCGTCACTGGCCGTCAGTTGTAATGTTTGTACTATAACTAATGCAATTTTCTTAATTAGGACGTTTTATATTAGTTCCCAAGTGCTTCAGCTTTCGTACAATCTGTTCACGGTCCAATTGTATTTATTAAGTTAAAACTGCCAAAACTGTTCCCTCGAATAGTTCGTTTATCAAACTAAATTAATTCATAAACAACGTATTGAGTCCTTCATACTTTTAAACTTACCGAATTAAATCGTTCATAAAATAGGGCATATGAATTGGGTTATAGAATGGCATGAGACAGAACGTTGAAGTCGTACTCTATTCTTCACTGTCAAGGTTTTATATATGGGGCAAAAAATTAAAACAGTCGGTCAAATACAATTATGAAGTAACACGTTTCCGAGAGGAATTAACAGCCATGCTTTAAACGTTCTTTTTCAATATGGTTTTCAATCTGGGAGAAATTAAGTACATACGGAGGAATATGCAAGTACCTGTAATTATTTTTAGAGTAATAGAGAGAGAGAGGTATTTTATATATATATATATATAGAGAGAGAGAGAGAGAGGGAGGTATGTAATCCATTAGAAGTATGTAATCCAAATATATATATTTTGTATTGTATAAACCAGTCTCTTTTTTGTGTCACGCAACCCCTCGAGGAACACCAAAACATTTTTTGTAATAAAAAATGACGATGTCTTTGTTGCATTCAAATGAAGGCACGGAACCCATAAAAGCGAGGAGCTCTAAACCGCGAGGCATATGGCATTTGTTTACTGCGTGTGAGCGTGTGCAGATTCATATGATGGGACAAACACTATTTTGATTTTTATATTTACAGTTTATAGTTTTTATGGTTGCATTCGAGAATAATAGAGCGAAAAATATCTTCAGATCCGTGTTTATGTAATTTCACATAGATTTTTTTTTCAATTCGATTTTTTTCCTACAGGTGTCTAATTGGAGCATATGTAAGTTTTTTTAATATAGATATATCACACATTATTTGGTTATTTGATTCCTTGGTTCCAAAAAATATCCGGGTGTTGTAGCCTACTCGATTCAGGGCAAGGCAATGCCCATATTTGTGTTGACAAAGTTTGTGTCGCTGTCTTGGGTATTGGTTTGCTGCGAAGCTCTATATACTGTATGCTGTTTCCATACAATTGTACACCACTAGAGGTCAGATTTGGACATCCGGACAAGTATTCGTACAGTACAGTGCGTCACTTTATGCTACAGTAATTTATGCTCCATTTTCTCAAAAGCCCGCAGTCATTGAATAGCTCTGCGGCGCGTCACCCCGAACCGCGTTTAGCCTACTCAAATTCTCGATATAAATAAACATAAGGCACTGAATTTTCTCATGAATTACTACAAAATATATTTGGTTTTCATAGTAATAACACTAACCATATTTTAGTAAACAAACAAAAAAATATTCAAGTTTTTCTCCCGTTTCTGGGAGGCAGGCTATGTTAGACCCGTCACCCGTATACCAACTTGTCCTGGTCACGTGGCGAACAATACATGGACAGGAGACTTAATCTCAGCACGTGCTCCTAAAAATATAAGATACTTTTCAATAAGATTCACCCAACAATTATTGAAAAGCATAAGCTATGTAATATCAATAACACTTATTGTTAACGTATAAAAGAACAATAGGTGCTCGATGTGGAGTATTTTTGGATTGTATACTATATAGACCCTACAGTTCGATTAGATCCAGACCACAGGACACATTCCTGCAGTAAAGAAATGTGCCTGAACAGAATGAAGCCAACCTGATACCTGATACCACACTGGAAATACAAGCGCAAAAAGATCTGGAAATGAATGCCATCATGAAAAAGAGATTTAAGCATTTGCTTATTTATTTATGTCAACATATATTCATATATTTTTGTCAACATTTATGTATTGAATTTATACAATTATTATTTATAATGTAATATATATTTGTACAATGTACATTTATAGCCTATATCTATATGTTGACAGAAAACTGGCTCCATGCTTCATGTATTAAACATTGAGTGGAATTTTGGTGCAAAATAACACGAAAGATGAACTGCAACCGAAGAATTCTAGAGAAGGAGCTCTTTGTTACATCATGGCTCTATGTTTAGATATGAGCCTGCCACCTTAGTCAATGGTGCTGATCAAGCGACACTTGAAACTGTCACTACAATTTGGGTGCGTTTACATATTGCTGATGCCATGGTACCACACATGTTAATTGGTTGTCTTTTTTACTGTCCGCAAAAGACTGAATTAATATAGAGTGCATCATCTCAAACAGTAGTACATGCAATGTATCAGGCTGTGGTCACAGACAAAACAAACCATTATAAAAGTATTCCCTTTTGAATGATTTTTATTGATTTATCTTTACTTTTGTAATACAGACATCGAAGTAACTTCCAAAATAAAGGAAACACCAACATACCATTTCTTAATAGGGTGTTGGGCCACCACAAGCTGCCCAGACAACTTCAATGCACCTTGGCATCAATTCTGCATGTGTCTGGAACTCTTTTGGAGGGATGCAACACCACTCTTCCACGAGAAATTCCATAATTTAGTGTTTTGTTGATGGTAGTGGAAAATGCTGTCTCAGACGGCACTCCAGAATCCACCATAAGTGTCCAATTGGGTTGAGATCTGGTGACTGAGATAACCATAGCATAGGGTTTACGTCGTTTTCATGCTCTTCAAACCATTCAGTGACCACTTGTCTCCTGTGGATGGGAGAATCAGCTTCACCATTGGAATGCTTCACCATAGGATGAAAATGCTCACTCAGAATGGCTTTGTATTTATTGCCATGCACTTTGCCCTCTAAAGGGTTGAATGGACCTAAACCATGGCAAGAAAATTCACCCCACACCATAACAGAGCCACCAGAACCCTTCATTTACTCAAATGTTTCCTTTATTTTGGTAGCTACCTGTTTCAGTTCAGTGTATTTGAGAATTTCTTCAAAATTAACAATGGTCTACTTTAATTACCTGTGTGATTTTATTCAAAGGGAACGTCTGATTGTAGCAGGGACCTTCTGGTTACGCTCAGTAAATAGTGAGCAGAGAGGATGCATCATCCATCTGGTATTGGCATGGCACACTACTGATTCTGACTCTCGATGGCTGCGAGCGGATCCATTTTGAGTGCATGTCCCTCAGGGACCCCCATATCGCCCCATTATGGCCTGCCTCATCCCACCCAACAGCCCACCAGTCCCTGCCCTGCTGCGCTGTGACATTTATGATCGCTCTCGGTAGGTGGCCCACAAACAGCCCGCAGGAGCTTTGTGGAGCTCTGACCCCTTTGCTCTTGAAGAGACAGAGGACCCCCACTAACCCCCACCTTGCCCCCAGCTGATCTGTACAGTGCTGTCATGTGGTGTTTGCTTATCAAATGTGACCGCATTCAGCTGTTATTGCTGTACCCCACACAACAACAGGCCAATGGTGTTTGAAAGGCTCTCTACTGTATTATTGATGTGCGTTTTTAGGGACATTTAAAAAGCATAACGGCTCACTCTTGCGTCAGTCTGCAATGTTGAGACTTTAACTGTGGCACGATGTGTCTATGCTCTTCTTTTTATGGTTACCGTGGTAACTCAAGCCCCTTTATGGGACTCCAATCTTCAGACTTAGAGGTGTGCGAAGGCACAAGTGTGGGCTTCGGGCTGCGGCCTCATCACTCACAACACCCAGACTCAGCAATCTGAGGTGAGGAGTGTCACATGGCTGTCAAAGCAGCGTGACCTAACAGGTGCTTGAGTGTGTGATGGGCTGGAACGAGGTGAATTTCACACTCGTGATGGCCAGAGATGTTATTGATTGTCCTGCTGGAGAACAGGCCACTTTATTCTGTCACATTCGTTGCACTGGGTGAGGCTATGGGTCTGGTTGCAACGCTTGTTGAATTAAAGAATTCTATTGAAGCCTGAGTTGATGATTGGTGACTCTAGGCGTCTAATGAAATTGGTTCGGAGTAGGGTTGCATAGGTGTGGAAGGTTTTCAGTCAATTTCCACGGGAACCTTTGCTTGGGAATAAATAATTAGACTATTTTGTATTCGACAGTGTCTTCCTGATTCCCTATTGGTGATTCAGCATCATGCATGCACAGCACATGCTTCCATCACATGATTGTCAAGAAAACATTTAGTGAGGGCATCCTACCTGGTAAAATCAATCTGTCGAACCGCAGTTCGACACAGACACATGCCATCGTAATTTAGGTACTTTGTTAATGGTATAATACAGTGATGATGATATAGTCAAAATGTTACTGAATAGACAGTTTATAATTCTTTCTAGTAGCTATGCTTGCTGCTAATATTGTATCTAAACTTAGCAAGCATTTATGCATTATTCAAAGGCTAGTTAGGTATCTAGCTAACTGAATGAATGCCACAACTTGCAAGTTCAAAATAATAATTTTAATTAAAAATAATTTTAATTAAAGTTTGAAAAGCCTGCTTTCCCTTTTATGGAAAAGTACATGTCAATTCAATTCCCAGAATTTTGCAACCCTATTTCAGAGCCTAACCATTGTGTTGCCCTCTTGGCCAAAGTGATTACATATTATGGGATGGCATGTTTGTTTTCCAGCTGTAGACAGATAGGACTCTGGAGTCCTATTTAGAGGACAGCTGGAAGAGATAAGCAGTTAGATGCCATCTCTGCATTTGTTTATTTCACAAGGGGTAAACGAGCATGGCTCATAGTGTGACATTTTTATCATGCTGATAATAGCCCCTCAGGGACTAACGATGAGCTCTTCTGGCCGATGGCACACTGCAGAAACCAGTAGGACAATGAGCAGGACCAGGACCTGCAAGAACTGATTCCTCTACGTCTTTCTCACCAATGCATGTAGATTCACTTTTCTCATAGTGGAATACTCTCATGACTTATTTTTCTTTTCTTTACTTGACCTTTACTTGTTCTTAGAGGCATGACTGAAATGTACTGTAAGGACATTTGAAGCACTTGTTTGTAGATGCTGTCCAACAAAAATCCTAACTTTTGATTAGGTAGCTACTGACTGCCACTTGTTCTGTGAATGGAAGTCTAGCGATAACTCACATTACTGAAGTCGAGGAATACTGAGAGGAACTTGTTTGAGAGGGAAGTAGAGGCTGAGCTCTGAGCTCAATAGAAAGTAGTGGGAAATAGCATGTGATGAATAACATGAAATGGCTGGTCACAAGGTAATGAGCACACTTTCAGAGATGGAGAGATCTGGTTCTCTACAGGTCTGCATTTATAGCAATGGTCTTTTCACAGATCTGGAGCAAGGCTGTGTTTGGCTGCCCTTCCTGCAGCGTGGCTTGCTGTTCTCAGATTGTTTTCACGGCAGATATTGCACTGGCCCATAGCAATTCACAACATGAAGAAGGGATGAGTTAGTTACACAAGAGACAGCTACTCAGGAGAGAGAGAGAGAGAGAGAAAGAGAGAAGAGAGAGAGAGAGGAGAGAGAGAGAGAGGCTTATTTCCATGACCTATAGACTGCTTCAAAAGTTCCATTATAAGTTCAAGAACTCATTCCCATTGTGCTTGAGTGGGACATGTGCAGGTTGGAGCACCTGTATTAACTCAATGAAGAAAGATGGGAAACGGAATTCTGCAGAGAATTGTTTCCCTGGCAACATCATAACCATTTCAATATGGAGCGATATCTACAACCTGCTTGGTGCTTTTAAGTTGTTAGAGCAATTTCTAATTTAAGAATAAAATAGATCTATTCTGGATCTTACATAATGGTTTGGAATTTGTCTCTCAATTACAGATGTAATTGTTTGACACACTGTTTGACCTTTCATGCAGGATGGTGAAATCATGGTAGATCACCTAATGGATCCCCATTAATGCTCTGGTTACTCAAAGCCCCTTAATGGCAGCATTAAACTGTTTGCAGTGCAGTGGCACATTTTCTGCTAGTGAATATTTTATAGGTGGCTGATTAATTATGCCGTCATTTCTGTTGATCAACAGAGAGAGAGAGTTCTGTAATGCTGAATAGTTAAAACACATGCATTTAGGGCACATTTAACTTGCAACGAGAAGAACATTTTAGAGGAACTGTTTGCATTGTGTAACTACTACTTAAATACTGTACTGTAGTTTACAATTACATCATGCTATGTGTCTGCAACTGACATATCACTTTTGCACATGCCCATTATTACTAAAGAGTCTAAACCCTTATTTTCCTGTACAGCTATGAGAACATAAGAATACATAATGACGAAAACGGGCTGTTCAGCCCATCTAGGCTTGCCATGTCATACCCAGTTTAGCACAATCCCATACAACAGTGATTTGTTTCTATGAAGAGAATAAAATCACTATTATCACTATTAAATCAAACATGAATAATATGCACACGGGCATGAGTAGCTACTGTGGGCAGGAACATGCACAGTCTGACAGTTACTAGGTTTGTTTAAAGCAGGACTTGGCTTCATATACCGTAATTGGTGGGGGAGGAGAGTGAAGTGAAGTTCATGAAATTGGTCCTTGAGTAAAGCACAACTGAAACCTCAATCTACTTGTTGTTTCTGGTTCTCTTGATACAATTTAACACATGAAAAAATTGAAAGCCTTTTGTGAATCATTTTGGAGTACATCCCAGCTTTCCCCTAATGACTTTGTTAAATTTGTGGACTTTTTTTAAATTGTCCTTTTAATCCAGTTTTTTCCTTTTTCTCCAAATCTGGAATGCCCAATTGTATTTGTTGACCTGTCACATTGCTGCAACATCCTTCATTGATTTGAGAGCCCGAAATAAAGAATGCGGGCCCTCCGGAATGCATGTGGTCAGCCGCCGCTTCTTTTCGCTCTTCGTGTCGCCAGCAGAGCTGTGCAGCTCTTGCACTGGAGGACTGCACCACTCACATAGCAGGCACAGGCAAACTGCACGCCACCTGACCAGATTAGTTTCTCTTGTTCCGTGTGGTAGAGAATACCCTGCAGACTGAAATTCTTCCTCCCTGAGAGAGGCAATTGTTCATTTATTTTGCTGCACGCCACTCTGCTGTGTTGCCAGCTGCATTCGGCGCTGGCACTGTCAGGAGTTGATTCTGAGAAATTGAGCACGCCACGTCACTGCACTGAGAACAAGCGCTATAGGCAGATACACCACCACTTGACGGCCTCCCAGAGTGCTTTTTGTATTTGTTTGGAAAAAAACACTTTGACTCTTTTATGTGCCCATTTTCACTTTTCCCTGTAGTGTCTTTGAGTCTGGAGATCAGAGGCTATGAGACAACCAGCCAGTGAGCAAAAAACAAGTGAAAAAAAAAAAAAACTTGTGCTTTATTGTAGTTTTGTGAATATTTCTTTTTGTTGGCTTATTTTCTTATTTGAGTCTATTTAAACAATACTAAATCAGTCTCACTCCGTTAATGCTTAGATGTTTGCTTTTACATGGTTTATACACCATTTTACCTTGTTTCTATTGAATTTGTTTGATGTTATAAATGATAATTCCCTTGTTACCCCATGCTGCAGCCCGCATTTATATATCATAGGTCAAAGGTAATGCTGTCAGGAATGAATCTCCATCACATACATTTTAAAATAGCTAATTTATGTGCCGATTAACTTAGTGCTTTCTTCCACTGGAACGTGTCCTAAGGAATAAACATACATACATGCATACACACATAAGGTGTATACATGTGTATGTGTTTTCTTTACCTCTATATTGGATATTAGAATTTGTACTTTAATTTAAAAAAAATTATATTGTAGACAATGTTGAAATGTGCTGCATTCTGTTCTGCCAAAATAAATATCTGGATGTCAAAAAATCCTTTTGCAGCTAAATTTATTCAGTTGCAAATTGAACCTCCCACAATCACCTCTCCACCCCCACCCCACCCCCACACTGTGCCATTCCAGATTTATATTTCGCTATGAAAACCAGCTGCTAGCCGTGCGTTGCACTGCCATCACTGGATAGCAACTTGTGCCATCTATTTCCCATCGTTGGCACACATTGGGTATCAGCAGCCTTTCCAATGAAGCACCACTGTTTGCTGAACACTGAAGAACACTATCCGGCTCTCTGGTGAAGTGTAATGATGAACAGTACCGAACAAACAGTTACAACAAAAGATGTTCCCTCCACTGTATTGAAAGAGTTTTGCAAACGTGCCCTATAGCGCTGGCAAATGCACAGTGGGATAGTATAGTAACTGATCCAACTGATTCTTAATTAACTTATCCTATAGGAAATAATTGTAAGGGTTAGAATTCCCCTGTCAGGAGACATCTTGCTCAATGAGCTCATTATACTAAAAATGTCTGGACCTACTACCCACTGACCAAGGCATGGGAGCTGGCCTGCTCTCTGATGAAAATAAGTGGGTTGTTTAAGAAGAAGAAGAAGAAGAAAATGGCAGGAGGGCCATGTTTTCTAGAATTGCTTGTCAGATGATTCATGCATCCGAATGCCGACACAGAGCAGGTGGCACCATGACATGCTGTAATTGTAATGAGAACACAGAGTATTGAATCAAAGTGCAGAACTCTCAGGAGTGGCCTCCACAACGGGATGTGGGCTCAATGAATTTCTTTCTTACCCCTTTTTTCACTAATTAATTGCGCTGGATGTTATATATCTTGTCCATATCTCTTTAATGATTTTATTGCGCTGCCTTGTACATGGCTGTGGCTACTCATGCGCTGTTCCTTTCTGTAGCTCTCTCCATTAGACACCTCATCTTCTCATCACTGGGCATCGGGCAGTGCATATGGAAATATGTTGTCTTAGTCTGTGATTTACCGTGCAAGAGCAGCTTGGTCTCTCAGATGAGAGGTAATATCTCACGGTACGGCATCCTTCAGAATTTCAGATCAGTGTCACCTGCCAGGTTCATTTGGGACAAGAAAAAAGAGAGCAAAGATTCAACGTCCGTCTGTTTGCACCAAGTTTGAAAAAATGAAAAGAGTGCATTCAAAGCACGGAAACAGCCCAGCAGCTGCAGAACATTTCTTTGTGTAACGTCTACTGTACAATGAATATATATTGCATCTCTCATCCCTAAGCAATGTGCATCCATTCATTTCCGTATTAGTGCAGAAAATGTGTTGAGAGGTTCTTTGTAGCAGAAGCAATACCACACAATAACCAGATGATACCTCGTACTGTACTATCTTTAACATATTAATCCAGCCTCTTCAGTGAAAATTGTTTTTCCACTACCGCTTACAGTGCTCTTTTATAAAATATATAGTTGATCAATTTTGTTTCCAAAGCTCGAAAGATTTGACTTTTTTCCTTGTTTGAAAAAAATCATAGATGAACCCATTTTAATTTTGTGGAAGATTTATCAAGTTTAAAAAAATTTATGTCAATATGTTTTGCACGTTTTTAGTGCAGAAGAGAGCTTTTTAATTGTGCTTTGCTTATGTCTGACAGTGGGCCACTCGACCGTTAGCTGAAAGCCCTTGGTTTCTGAGCGCTAGAGCCTAGCCAGGTTCACTGTGTACTGTAACTGTCTCTCTCACGTGTCTCCCCCGAGCACTCATACACTGTACCCGCCTCCCTGTGAGAGACAGACACAGAGTGCACACCAGTTCTGAGACAATTCTGCCGTCTGATCAGCCTGCTTTGATCCAACAGTCACAAGGTGGATCAGAGGCAGGATTCAGTTTAGTACTGCACTGGATATCTATACTGTAGCAAATGTAACATAATCATGCCCTGCATTTAAAGAGGCACAGCTCCCACAGTTTTTTCTTCTTTTCTTCCTGCTTTTGATAAAAATGTGTAGTCAGGTCAGTTGTGAGTTATGGGGACTTACGTCTGTGGTCACCGCCAGGGAATTGAACAGGACTTGAAGACGAAAATAAATCATTGACCTTTGTTTGAGCAGGGCATTTGTGCAGAGTGCAGGATTGTCCTGTGTGTGACAGAAGAGATCATCATCATCATCATCACCGATAACATAGAATGCTGCTCTTTATTGGTGAGGAGACAGAGCTCACACACACTCCCTTGGTACATAGTGGCATGTTTTTGTTTGTTTGCTTTTGTGTGTGTGTGTGTGTGTGTGTGTGTGTTGAGTTATTTTTAGTGTCAGTTTTTGAGGGCCTCCTCTGCCTTATTCCTTTGGTTTGATGCAACACTACAGGAAAACGAGTCATGAGTCAGGAGTCATGCTTGCACAGTACAGTATGTTCCCGTGGCTGTCTTGCTGAACTTTGCTTGCCATCCACTCTGTTCACTCCCTATATTGCACAGCCTCTTCAGTAAGCGCCTTGGCTTTCGTTTAAAATGGCCAATAAGGAAAGGCTGTAAGGCTGTACTGGAGCCAAGGCTAAAATGGCGTAGTGGAAGGCTCTTAACATCTGCTCTGCTCAGCCAAACCTGTCAGGGGTTTTCTCCAAAAAGATCTAGAGGAGTGGTGTGCCAGGGCTGTGAGCAGGCCTCAATCATTAATGAGTCCCTCTGTGCGCCTGTACGGCTCACACAGTTAGGCCCTGCATCCCTGCCTCTTTCTGTGAGATGTCCCAGGCATGCACGCTGGAAGATGCGGCTCAGCTGAATGCAAGGCAGCCATTGAGTCCGATGGCACAGTACAGCATACGGGGACGTCTAAAAGTAATTGTGTTGTGTGCTACAGTGTGCAGGTGGTGAAAGCTAGGGATTTTCTGACACTTTTGATGTCTGTTCTGATGTGGATGCCAGTGTTTCAGGAACATTGCTTTTACTTTGTACAGTGAAAGCTGAAAGTTCCTGATAGCTGTCCCTCATGTTCTTCCTAGTAACACGGGCATCGAAGTGAGGGTATTGAACAGAAGCAATGCAAGAAGGATATGGAGTACAAAACCCATCCATCCATCCATCCATTGTCTAAGCCGCTTATTCCTGGTCAGGGTCGCGGGGGGGTGCTGGAGCCTATCCCAGCATGCGTTCCGGGCGAGAGGCAGGAATACACCCTGGACAGGTCGCCAATCCATCACAGGGCACACACACCATTCACTCACACACTCATACCTACGGGCAATTTAGACTCTCCAATTAGCCTAACGTGCATGTCTTTGGACTGTGGGAGGAAACCGGAGTACCCGGAGGAAACCCACGCGGACACGGGGAGAACATGCAAACTCCGCACAGAAAGGCCCCCGGCCTGGATTCGAACCCGAGACCTTCTTGCTGTGAGGCGACAGTGCTATCCACTGCACCACCGTGCCGCCCGAGTACAAAACCTTCAGTTGAAATGATTAATAATATACAATGAAAAACTGTTGTGTACTTTCAGCCTTCTTGTTACCCCATAACCAGTTCTGCACAGGCAAGATAACATACAATAAAAATGTTGAATAAATTAACTTCTCAATAATTTTTTGTATTTTTGTGGCATTCCCTTAGCAATTTATATTGTTAATTTTATTCAAACACTTGGCTTGCAACTGGAGTGCAACTGTGCAACTGAAATTGATTGGCCAATTTAATTGTGTTGCTAAGCCACTGGGCACTGTATAATAGAATTCCTTTTCTAATCTTAAATTTGGGTCAGTCCAGGTCAATTTAGCACTACATTTGACACCAGTTCTAAATGTCAGCTCACCACTGAAACATCAGGATTGTGATCGGATATGCAATGTCCACGTGGTACCGTTTGCGACGGACATTTGGCAGACACCTTCCATGGAGCGTGGTGGGGTCCAGTGCTCTCAATAAGACACGATAAACCCAAAGACTCTACAATGGAAAATGGCTCTGTGCAATAGATTTTGTTGCTTTGAATGATTTCTTTAGCACTTTTCATGATCTGTAGTTTGAGAAGGCTATGATTTCTGCAGACTACTGTGTTGCGGTTGCCTTGACTTTAAAGGATGCAATGCTATGTTCTTGGCATGCAAGGTGATTGGCTTAGGGACATGAGCAGTGGCACTGTTTCGAGGTGCCTGTGAGGTGATGCCTGTTTCTCTTTCTGAGGTTTTGCTCGGCCTTGCCCCCATCCTCTGGGCAGGCACATACTGTACACTGCACCAACAAAATAATGAAAAAGAGTACAGCATTAATGTTGTATTTCTACAGAGAAATAAAAAGGCCTATATTGCTTGTTGTTTAGTGTGGTCTGTACACTCTCAGGTACCATCTTGTACGTATTAAAGTACAAATATCTGTTACGGTGGCAGTAGGGTACTGAATTGTACCTGTAGTCAGAAAAACATAATTGTACCCTTGCAAGAAAAAGAATGTTGCTTGCAGTACCAGCCTCATTTTCATTCCAGTTTGGCTGCCAATGTGAATAAGGATTCATTACCCTACCTTGGTACACGTGTAGCTTTCCTCAATTTATACCTTTTTCACTGGGAGTAGGTACAAAACCATATCATGAAGGATATATGTACATTTAAAGGTACAATTAACACATTTGTACCCTGAAGAACAAAAGTGTACCTTTATTTTTGAGAGCGTAACATCTCTTGTCTTTTTGTGGTACAGAAACCAGTTTCCTGCTTGGGAACGCCCAGATCGTGGAGTGGCCTGTAGTGTACAGTAATGACGGATTCTGCAAGCTGTCGGGGTACCACAGGGCAGAAGTGATGCAGAAGAGCAGCACGTGCAGGTAAGTTCAGCTCTCTTCACTCTCTCACAGCTGTGACTGAGTTAGAGATGCCATTGCACCTCGGCATGAGTATAATGCCTGACATCTTTATGGCACCCTGTGCTGTGAAAAACCTCTGTCCTGTACTGGGTAGTTCTATGAGCCCACATCCGGGTGTACAAAACTAAAGCCAGGTTTGGGCATATTTTAATCTAGGAATAGGTAGTAGGTGTGCTAAAAGGTGTAACTGTTTTGTGCATTATAAGACATAACTGAAATATATTAAAAATATCCCTTGGGTTATTTGGAGTTTGTTTGTACTGCTGGAGTTGACTGCTGTTGTCAGGATACCTTGTTAAGTTAAGTATTTGCCACCACCGTATGCTCCACCAATGACAATAATCCTCCCGCTGCTCCCATCCCCTGAGTGGCTCATTAAACATGCATGAATGGGTCCAGGGTGCCGTCAGTCCCGGGGGTGAGATTAGTAACACTGCCCATGAGGGCTGCAAGCTTTGGAGGGGTGTTAGCGTAGGGAATTTCAGAGGCAGTCAGCCAGAACAAATTGCAGAAAGAAAAAAACTTCCACAACACAGCTACCTGGGAAGGTTTGTCTTAACGCCATCTGGTGCACTCAAGACATCCTTTTCATGAATGAATGGAAAGAGTAAGTGCTTAATGTTCTCTTTCCTGGAGAACAGATTCAGCTGACACGTGCACAGCGTCTTGTTCCATCAAGGACTTTGTAGAGAGTGTCCGTGATACTGATGGAAGTGAGCAAAGCAGCTGGGCTGTGAATTGCTGGAACTGCACACACACCTGTCTGTGCAGATGCTGCAAAGTCACTGAAAATCTGGTGTCCGCCTCTACAAAACCTGGCTGCTTAGGAAACCTTTCAGTGGATGAAATTGTGGTTGACTTGCACCTGAATGAGTTTCTGTATCTCAATTAAATGCTAATCCTGCTGGAAAGACCATGGTGGTTAGTTCGACCAGATGTTTTACCTCTGATGCTTTGTATGAACATTTTAAATAATTAAAAAACAAACGTGCAAACAAAACAAATGTTAAAACAGTATAGGGGTGGGGTTCGATTCCACCGGCCGCGCCAGAGTTAGCTCTGACCGGGAGTGCCACCAGGGGGCGGCAATTGGCTGTCCGCCCCAGGGAGGGGGGAGGGAAGCCAACATGAAGTTTGCTGCGTACAGGAGTGGCTCTGGAGTACCGGAGTTATGGTCGACAGCCTGGCGAGTGCCGTCTCGGAGGAGACGATACTTCGCCTTCTGTCACTGCCGGTCACAGGGCTACGGCAACAAACTCAAAATACGAGGGGGGGATTGACATGAAAAGAGAGGGTGTAATTGGCTACTAAATTGGATAAAATGGGATAAAATCTGAAACAAATTCTTTAAAAAAAAGTAAAGGGGTTATTATATATTTTTATTTTAGCCAAGTTTATAGCCTTCCCTGCAATTTAATGCAACAAATTAATTTAACTACAGTGCAGTCTGCCCTTACCTATGAGTTACACATTTAATAAATTGCTACAACAGAATTGTTTTTATTCATTTCAACCATTAATGCTGTATAACAAAAGAAGAGTAGTCATTGCTTACATTGGGTTCTTAGTGCTTGAATAGAGGCCTTGCGATTTCAGCACAGTTGAAGATATCTACATAATTTAGTTTTTTGGAACAGAAGTGTCAACTTCTCCTTATTAATGATCGCTTAACATGTAATTATGCTTACCTGGAGAATGCTTTCAGCTTTAAATTACACTTTATTGCTTTCCATATTGAACAAGGAACTGTTGCCATGTCGACGCAATTAACCAGACTAAACGCTGTCCCCAACTGTGAACCTTCGATAGAGTGAAGTGTCAATCACACAGCTTTAGAATACAGATGCATTTTTCATGCCATGGCTTGGCATTATGTGCATACGACACTAAGAAGTTTGGGTTTCATGCAGCCAATTAAAAAACGCATGTCCAATTCCCTGAGAGTCTTGCACATCCATAAGTATGTCTTCCACAAGTTAATATTGTAAACACGTTTCTGCTTTCCACAATCTTTGGTATGATTTCAACATTTTAATGAAACCGAAGCAGGTTCCCCTTCCAACATTATCTACAATGGGCCAATTCAGAACAGTGGAAAGTATAAGAATAAGAGTTCTCGGATTTGGAATGGATTTTAATTGGCTGATCCTGATACGCAGACAGAAGTGTGATTTGTGCAGATCACCGTCCTATCGTTCTGTGGGATTAGGTGTAACACAAACCCTGAGGTGCCTGCTCTCAGCATGCACTCATTCTGGGGGATATAATGAGGCAGAAGAGGCTGAGCCCTCTCACTCTCGCTCACTTAAATCTGAAGGACCAGTTTCTCCTGTTTACCCGGTGTCTCGTTGCACACTGTAGGCCACACGTGTCCTAGACGTGTCTGGATGCTTTTACCGCCAACACACGCTGAACAGTGGAATGCATGCAGCTGTTTGTATAACACAGGCGTGCTTTCTAATGCAGTTTCTTCCCCCTCTCCTTCTTACTTTCACCACTTGTGTGTTTCCCCATCGCAAATCATTTCTACCCCCATCTATTTTCATCTCCCTTATTTCTCTATGTCTTTTCATTCCCTTATGTTTATCCCCCCCTCCCCTCTCTCTTTCTTGCCCTCCACACCTCCGTTTGTCCCTTCCCACAGTTTTATGTACGGAGAGCTGACTGACAAGAAGACAATAGAGAAAGTCAGACAAACATTTGATAACTATGAGTCCAATTGCTTTGAAGTCCTATTGTACAGAAAGAACAGTAAGTATTCCTAAACATGCCATATACATTCACTGCACATTTTACTACCAAAAAAACTAAAAAAGTGCTGGCATTTGCTGCCCATGCTCTGTTTGGACTGTTCCCTGTCTATTATGCAAGCTTATTTTATAATGTGGTCAACTTAGAAAAGGAGTTGGTTAATGGACATTGAAGGAAAACATACCACAGTCCAGTGGTCTGTTTTTTTTTCTTTAACAATGTTATCACAAGTTCCACTGACCTCCACAACCTCCACCTGACACAAAAAACAGTTTTACACTGAAGATTGTAAACATGCTTATAAACGCTTCACTCTTAATGCCAGATCCATACACTATAGACATCTTAGCAAGGCCTTTTGGCTACGAGTAAAAACTGGAGGCAATGCTGACAGCTCCTGTGCCGTGTCAGTATCAGCTGCCTGGTCACCCTATCTCCTCTCTCTCCCTCTCTGTAAATCCCTCAGGAACTCCTGTCTGGTTCTATATGCAGATCGCACCCATCCGGAACGAGAACGACAAGGTGGTCTTGTTCCTGTGCACTTTCAAAGACATCACTGTCTTCAAGCAGCCCATCGAGGACGAGTCCACCAAGGGTAGGTCCTGGGGTCTTCCCCCTTGCTGAAAGACGAAAAACACCAAAGAAAAATCTGGCAGAGAGTCAAGGCTCTCAAACCCGGACACATTGTTAGGGGAAAAGCGGCCCATAGATTGCGCGAAAGACGAGCTGTCAAGCCGTATTTAATAATGCCGTGTCCAGGCAGCCAGAGACGGAGGGATGGAGGGCTCCTCTCGTGCGTGATTGATAGCTGCTGCCAGGCCTCTCCCTCCTCGGGCGGCTGCGGTACACACTCGCTGTCGGCTGAGTTAAGCAGGGGTGTTCGCCCTTTGACAAGGAGCCCGCCCGCGGAATCCCCTGGCAGGCAGCTGCATCTTGGGTGAACAGACAAGCCAGCGCCAGAGAGGCATCGTCCCACAAGGATGACATTACCTGCCTGCCGCTGGCAGCCGTTGTCCCGGGCTCGTTTTCAGCCGAGGTGATAGGAAGTGCGGTCCACGCACAGGAGGGACACTGCCGTTTCCTGTTGGGGGACGTCATTGTCGAGGTGAATCAGAGGTTATGGTTCCTCGGGCTCCCAAACCCCATCACAATGGATTCAGTCCCCACAGTGAGACGGGGGTTTGACTGATCACACTCCTGACACACATCCTGTTGAGTTCTTACACGATTTGTTCCACTGGAGCGCAGTTAGACTTCTTCACACGGTCCTGGATGTTAATACTGTGATATGAACTGATGTTAAGGACATTTTCAGGTATAATGGTGGGTATGCATATGCATATGGGAAATGGTCTTTTATTGGTTTTAAAAATGTTTTACAGTTTAAAAACCTTTCTTTAAAATTGATCATTTTTTTACATTTAAAGATACACAATCAGACAGGCAGACAGTACATTTCACAAGGGCAGGGGTAAAAGTAAAAGGAACAACATTCAAGACACATATCTTAGATATATGCGAAAGCACTGTTTGTTGTCTTTAGAACTGTTTCTTCTAACCTTTCACATCATCATTTTGTACATTATAGAGTTAACCATATTTAGCAGTGGGCATCTAACTGGCGGCTCAGATTCTCAGGAGAAGAAGTGGGTGTTTGTCACCATGCCCTGGGAAGATTAAAAGCAAAGCACACATGGGGTGTAATTATGGTGCTGGGGCAAACATAGTAGATGGCTCTTGACCCCTCACACTTGTCTCAATTGTCTGAATTATCCAGGTGCATTGTGGGAAAATGTGTGGGTTTCTTGGTGGATGGTAGAAACCTTCTAGCAATGGAGGGTATTCTGATGCCTACTGCTGAATAACTTACTGTCAGCCATTTGTATATTTTATTGAAGCATCTGAAGTGAAATACTGCTTCTAATAAATATCTCGAAAAGTGTAAGAGCCTTGTTTTAGCTGTCTTCAGAAAGGAGTCCTCACTTTCTTGCAGGGATGGCATTAGTCATCAATAATATAAGATCTGGAGCCCCGGCAATATAATAGGGAAAAAAATTAGGGGACCAGTAGCTACGGTAATTCCCCTTACCAAATTATATTTCTGCTCTGCTGCTTTTGTAATAAATATGAAATTGTTGAAAGATTTTCATTTGTTTTCTCAAAATTGGCTTGTTTGTAATTAGGTGAAGTTCTAAGACTTAATTCTGTAACCCAATATCACATTTTCCTCAATGCTGTGCAGTGGAATGAGAGCTCTTTGTGGCGTGTATCCTCACACCCTTGAAGACGGAAGATGAGAGAACCATAGGAACACAACCATGATTCATGATTTGAACACTGTTTTCACTCATCCACTACACTTTTCGAGGGACAAAGACAACACCCGCCCCCACACATATATAGAAAATAATATAATATATATAATTATAATAATAATATAATATTATAATATATATATAATATAATATATGCCATATATAAGCAGACGCTTTTATCCAAAGCGATATATAGAAAATGTTTGATATAAAACCTAGGCCACTGCTACACCACTCATAGTGACATGAATGATCCATTTTCCCTTCATTTCACTGAGGCACCCTCACACAAAAGGCCGCCAACTTCAAAATAAAAGTAGTAGAAACCAGGTCCTTTTTCCATAAAAGCTCAGTGTGAAATATAGCTTTCCTACAAAGGTTCATAGCACCACTCTATTCCCTCTATTAGTAAAGTCAACACACTTAAACAGCTTATTGTTATTTTTAAGCAAATTCTGCCTTTGAATGGCAGATGCCGACCAGCAGGGCGGCGGTCTCCTTGGGGCAGGGTTTGGTGCATTACACCAGAAGCCAGATGTGTGCAGCTGGGCAGACTGATGTGTGTTACTCTCGCTTGGCAGTCAAAGCACCCTCCCTCGTAAAAACAGGGTGGGGGGGGGCCAAAAACAGGATCGGTTCCTAATGGTAGCAGATGGCAGGGCTGTATTGCAACTCTCCCCCAAAGGGGGGATTGTGGACAGCATTTCCCCTAAGTTAGGAGGTTAAATGCAGATGCTTGTGTGGGCGCCCCCCACCCCTCGTGATCCTGACATGTGCGTTTTATTACCCAGCTACGTTTTGTGCCATCCTTGAATAGGACCTCATTGTCATCTCTTTGTAAACGCGTATGTATAGACTTTTCTGCCTTGAGCTGATTTTCTTCAGCATGAGGACCATGAGTACTGTATGTTGTTGCTGTATGCTGTTGCCCTTTGGCTATTTTTGTATCCCGTTTGTTGTACCTTTAATGCTGAAAGACTTATGAAACAGCCCTTTTTTTCACGGTGAACAGCCCCCTTTTAGCCCTATTTTGGTCAGTGCCAGTAAAGGCCTTGCTCCATCCACAGTAGTACCAGCTGTGCTCAGTTCCTGCCCATCACTTCTGTTCATTAGGCCGCTTATTTAGTATGCTGTAGCCAACAGTTTCCACACGTCAGGTCATGAATTATATAAATATTGAATTATTCAAAGTACTCCTTAGCTGATTTCTTAAAATGCATCGCCACTTTAAGTACAAGTCTTACCAAACAGACCAGGCTAACTGGCTAACTAGCCCTGAAGAAGAATATTACTTTAGTTTTATAATTGTATAATATTAATTAGTATGACTATAGCTGTAGCAGCTAGTCAGATGTGTGAATTTCCTAACACATCCCTAGTATAGTTTAGAAAAGATTTAATGCTTTGTTCATGTATTTGTAATGTTTTCTTGAATGTCCAAACAAGAAAAGAAGTGTGTTTTGTAAGCCATCTGTGAACTATGTTGTCATTGTGTAGCTACTGTATGCACTGTACAAATATCATTTTAGACAGCATACCACACAGTTTCCTATGAGTGAGATTACAGTGACAATAGTTTGTGGAATTTTCAGAAACACAGCCTTCTCTAGGAGGGGGTAGATATGATTTGTTCCACTAGCCTTTTGTAAACGTAAGATTGGGCTGTCAATTTTTTGTAGGAGACCATGTTGTTTCATTATTTATGAAAATCCGACACTGAACATTCTTGCAGATTTTGACTGTAGGTTTCCTCATTCCAGAATTTCTCATCTGTGGTAATTTGGTGCTAATTTGTGAGGTTGTACCTACACACTTACTGCACACTGCTCATAAAGTCCTTCAGCTTTGTCTGCACAGCTCAGCACTTCAGGCCATTGACACGTTGCTCAGCCTAAAGAAAGGGACGTGAGGACTGTACAGAAGGTGGAGATATGCACACACACTCGCCGCCGTCTGACTTGTTTTCGATGCCGCATGGTGTCAGATTTCACATAGCGTATGGCGTCTTTTTTCACTTGTATGACTCGAGAGGTACATCAGGGCACCAAGGCTCTGCTTTAATCTGCTCAACCAATTCGTGATCAGTAGCTATTTAACCTCCTTATCCCTTGATTGCGGTCATCTGTCCATATTTTTGACTGCACTGCTGCTATGTTGTTGGAAGGACACAGCCACACATGCACCTCTTTGCTTGAAGAATCTATTCTTATTTTATCCTCTACATTGACAGGACTCTGAGCAGTGGCTTTTGTACCCGAGAAATCTTGCTTCCAATGTCAAAAACAATTTGGATGTCTCCATACATTGTGTTGAACTTTGAGGCTGTACCGAGTGCCGGTGCCTGTGATATAACTGTCTTCTGTCTTTGGTAACTTCACTTCTAAAACAAAAAAAGATCACCATTAAAAGAGGAGTCTTTGTGTTTCAAATATTAATGAGGGGCCCGGATCAAAGGAGACGTTCTGAAGCATTCCCGCGCCTCTTATCTCTGCTCCATAATGTGTTTTGATGTTGAAGCTGTAAAAAGTTGTTGGAGACTTATTAGATGCCTGGGGTGCTGGGGGAAAAAGAGGCTGCCATGACATGCTTTGTTCTCCCCCTGGCTGCTCCCCCCCTGGCTGACCAAAGCTCAGGGGACTGTTCCTTGTTTCTGACAGGATGGACCAAGTTTGCACGGCTGACCCGGGCACTGACCAACAGCCGCAGCACTCTGCAGCAGCTGACGCCCATGAACAAGACCGAAGTCAGCCACAAGCACTCACGACTGGCAGAGGTACGTTTTATATACACACAAGACATACACCCACATACTGTGCTCTATACTGACTTTACACACTGAATCACACACACACACACACACACACACACACACACACACACAGACAGGCACACACACACACATTGAAATTGAGAACAGAATATACTGAATATACTCAACAACACCTCAGATTTTTTGGACAGCTGCTTAGGATTTCTTGCATTCAGGTGGGCGAGCAGCACTTAAAATAACTCTGGTAAAAACTTTTTTAAAGAAAAAATGAAACTTACTCCTGCACACACTTTCCTCTGCGTTTATTAGTCCACGTTTCGGTCTGCGACCTTCATCAAGGCTCGTCACAGACCGAAAGGTCGACTAATGAATGCAAAGGAATGTGTGCGCGGTGCGGAAGTAAGTTTTCTTTTTTCCCGAAAGCGTGAACGAAGGGGATTTATTACTCCCAGCCCCGCGAACATTTTTGAGTACTGTGCATGTTGATCTCCTCTTAAAAACTTTTTTTTGCCGACCTCTTTGGGCTATTTAAGCACTGTTATAATAGGGCCGGATCCTGGCCCCCCACGCCTGCAGCTGGGAATATGACGAGCACTCTACAGCAGGGCAGACTTTTCAAAGCCTGGAGCAGAGAATGAAACGGGCTCGACGACGGCCCTGATGGAGCTAATCATGAAGTCATGAAGAATTCAAAGCCGCTGGCTGTGCTGCTGTCACTGCAGAGTGTTCGAAACCGCCTGAAATGGGCCTCGGTCTCTCCCCATCTAGCTTCCCCGCTGCTCAGCACGGTATTTAGAGTTCATTATAGCCCTCCTGCCCACCTTACAGCCGCCCCTGCTGCTCCCCTCCACCTCCGCCTCGGGATCCGAGCAATCCCCATCCCCCTCAATGCCAGTCAGGTGCCACACAGTAGCAGTGGGCACATCGGTGCTTAGAGCCCTGTTTCCCCCCAGCTTCCCATGGCCAGGTGGCTGGCTGGAGTGTCCAATTAGGCAGAGTGATGGACGGCTGGCTCAGGCTGGCTTACTCTTGCGGACAGTAAGATCAGCAGTGGGCGTTCATTTGCTCATGCTGGCGTAGGAGTGGCACTTTCAGACCTTAGGCTCCTGACTCTGTATCTGCCCCCAGACTTTGGGCTGGAACTGGCTATCGAGTCTCACCTTGGCTGTATATTTTTGGGGAAGAAACCCAGAATCAAAAGTCAGTGTTCTGACAGAGGAATAAATCAGAAAATGAGCCCACATGAGCCCTTTGATTCAGCGAATATGATCATTATGATCATATGGAGATTGCAGTAACTATGGAGCATCCATCAGGGCCCAATCACAGACCAAAGGGAGTATTGTTTGGTTTAAGCTAGGAATACACAGGTAACGACCAAAATAAAGGAAACATTTTAGTAAATGAGGGATACTGTTCTGTTATGATGTGGGGTGCATTTTCCTGGCATGGTTTAGGTCCACTGAATCACTTAGACTAGGTCAAGGTAAACATTAAATACAAAGCCATTCTGAGTGATTACCTTCATACTACGGTGAAGCATTTGTATCCTGTTGGGAGTGGTCTCTTCCAGGATGACAATGCCCCCATCCATTGGGCACCTGAATAGTTTGATGAGCATGAAAATGATGTGGACCATATGCCTCAGTCACCAGATCTCAACCCTTATGGGAGGTTTTGGAGCAGCGCCACCATTAGTAAAACACCACATAATGGAATTTCAAATGGAATAATGGTGCTATATCCCTCCAATAGAGTTGTAGGCACTTGCAGAATCTATGTCAAGGTGCATTGAAGCTGTTCTGCACCTTGTGGTGGCAAAATGCACTATTTTCACACTTTATGTTGGTGTTTACTTTTTTGGGGCAGTGAGCTGTATATACTCACATCACAGGAATTTCTAGTGTTGCACCAAAACAAGGCACTGTATATCCTGAAAACTAATCAAATATACAAAATAAGATGGTGCAAATGGTGGTGTATGCAGAATTGACGTTCACAATTGAAACCAGCGTTGGCGACAGATCTCCAGATCTCACGATGAGGATGAAATGAGACTACACTACACATTTCTTTTAGTGCTCCCAAATGTCTTTGAATCTCCGTTGAGATGAGAGGGTCTCCTCTTTTGTGGGATCTCGCAGTGGAGGGTTTCTTGATAAATCAATCCAGCTCTCTCAAAAGGGTGTCTGTCCTTTTTTAATAGTGGTTTCATCTCCTCTGCGGTTGACTCACCGCCTGTATAATGAAATGGGTGTAGGAGAGAAAGGTTACATTAGTCTAACATTGTGTAGAGGTGAACATGACATTCTCTAAGTGTGTGTGTTCTTGCAATGTGCCAATGATAGCCAGTAAAACACAGCGCTGAGAAAGAACGGTCAATGCGAATAGTTGATAATGAGGACAGCCAACATGGCCCACCCCCTGCCGATGAGGATCAGGGGACTTACTATTTGAGGCATATGCTTACTCAACAATATAAATATCATGTCATTAGAAATCATTTTTAATTATGATGTCTGTTTGCTTGTAATCTGTTGTTTACCTTGTTGTGCATAAACACACTTTTCCTTCATATGAATACAATGAGTGGAGCGGTTGACTCACACTCGTCCTCCCCCCACCCTCTCCACCTCTCGTGTTCCCCAGGTTCTGCAGCTGGGCTCGGACATTCTTCCCCAGTACAAGCAGGAGGCGCCCAAGACGCCACCACACATCATCCTGCACTACTGCACCTTCAAGACCACCTGGGACTGGGTTATCCTCATCCTCACCTTCTACACCGCCATCATGGTGCCCTACAACGTGTCTTTCAAGACCAAGCAGAGCAACATTGCCTGGCTGGTGCTGGACAGCGTGGTGGACGTCATCTTCTTGGTGGACATCGTGCTCAACTTCCACACCACCTTCGTGGGGCCGGGGGGAGAGGTCATCTCTGACCCCAAGCTCATCCGCATGAACTACCTGAAGACCTGGTTCGTCATAGACCTGCTGTCCTGCCTGCCCTATGACATCATCAATGCCTTCGAGAATGTGGATGAGGTGAGCTGGAAGCAATTGTGATTCATGCGGCGGGTTTTACTGCCTCCGTGGTGCTAGAGGACGATTCTATGCCCTGGTTATCTGTCGAGCATTGTTTAGAGACCAGTAACTAGGTCTCAATGTTTCAGTACATTCAATCAAGAAGGCCACAAGGCTTCCAAGGGATTCAGTAATCATGACACCTCGAATTCACCACCAACCTTTAGCCAGGAGATACTAACTGATTAGATCACTAACTGATAGAATGTGGGGTAAATTGGATTTCAACCTGAGTGAAGCAAAGGCTCAGAGAACATGTGCTGTTTTCTTGGATCTTTACCAGCAAGGTCCTCAAGGCCATCCTCTCCTAAGTGTGGTATTTATAGCTCCCCTCTGCAATGCCTCCCCAGATACAGTTAGGTCACAGGGGTATGAAATTTAGTACCTCTCTTCCTCCTTATTCCCTGTGCTGCCAGTAAATGAGCCATTGATCAGTTTCGCAATGCATTACAGGGCCCACAGGTACTCCTTATTGACGGACGGGAAAAGCGAGCTCATAAAAGAAACATTTCTGTCCCTTTCTTCCTCTAATCAGCGTGACAGACCTCGGGCAGACACCGCAGTGATCAAGAGCGGATGCCGTACAGTACATAAAGCCAGGCTGGCCTGTGTTTGCATCGGGGAGTGACCGACCCCATGTGTCAATACGAGGCCTTATTAAGAACCCGCAAAGCAGCCCCATGTAGCGGATGACTGATGTTAATGGGCCAGAGATTGTGTGCCTCGCTGTAGACCCCCATTGTTTTCACTTGTCGACACTAGCGGCAGCCAGCTGGGGACAACTGTGTTTTTCCGTAGTGCGCTTTCAGACACAGGTAGGAGAGCCGGGCAGTTCAGAATAATAGCCGCCTCTGCGCTCTGTTTGAGACCACAGTTATGTCGTTATCATCACATTATGCAATCGAGGCTAATACCCCTGTGGCTCAGAGGTTAGAGGAGGGTCATTGTACAGACTAAACGATAGAGCTGGGGTCTGCTGTGTAGAGGTGAGGTTAAGTAATCAGTGCTGTGCACAGTGTGCAGGCGCCCACTCAAGGGCCTGTAAAACTAATATTTCTGATGGACTACAGGCTTGTCAGCACCATCTCAAACCCAGGGGAACGCATGAGAGAAAATATAAATTATCTCTCTTATTGTGTAACAGAGATGTCTGCTTCAGAGTAGATTTTTTTAGCAGCTGTAGTTAGTAGTTTCATAACAGTCATTATAGGCTCCCAGAAAAGTTTCCATGACGACTGCACTCATCACTGAGTGACAGGATTTACTGCTCTCTCGTTCCAGGAGTTCAAGAATTCAAATGTCTTTCAGCAAATCTGAAAGCGGAGCTTCAGGATAGAATGAGCATAGGTATCGCAGAGCATAAGTGTGAAAAACACCATTCATTTACATTACGGTACATTTTCAATGTACCTGCATTACATGGCCACAGACACACACACACACACACACACACACACACACTCATACATACAATCTCTTGCACTATAGAAATACTTTTAATCCCACAAGGTGTGTTGCTATGTTGTTACTTTCCTACCAGATTCCTGCTTGTTATGCTGACATGAATGTCCATGTTCAGTGGACCCATATGATCTCACTTACCTTTAAATGCTGGTAATTATTTATACGTTGACGCAATGATTCTCATTTGTCATCGTTATCCAACAATTGTATCATTACACATTTCAAGGTTAACTGGGGAAGAAAGCAGAAATTAAATTTGCATAGATCTGCAAAGTCTTCTGTAATATTTATCTCTGGCATGTTAACCATAATGCTCAACATGTTTTGAAGATTGAATATCTTTAAACCTTTTCCTTTTGACATTATTTTTTTTACAGGACACAATATTACCTGGATTCATGTGGTCAGGTAAACTCCACAAATGTCTGTTCATCCCAGTCTTTCCCTCTTGTACCCCAATCAAATCAAACTGTATCTCCTAACCATGGAATTGTCTCAGAGTGCGGTACAGGAAAGGACATACAAAGTGTTAGCAGAAAGATACAATGCAAAGAGGGCATGGGAAAACACAGTTACAATGTGGTCAGTTCAGTGGCACTTGGAACAGAAGGAGAGCAGCCGGAAACATTCATGGGCTTCCATAAAACAATGACGGACAGGGGTAAACCAGTTTGTGGGGAGAGCTAGATCCAAGTCGCACTGTCCTCTGTGTGGATTCGGGTAGATATCTCCTCATTACTGTCTTGTGGTGGACAAGAGCAGAGCTCGCCAATGGATGTCTTGTTACCGAAGCTGCATTCAGACCAAAGAAAGGACTGATGTACTTAACGGTGCCTAACTTAAGGGGCTAAGGGGTTCATTCAGTTATGGCAGGAGTCATCTGATTGCCTGATTACCTGATCATGACCTGATGGTTTGTTCCAGCATACACTACCGGTCAAAAGTTTGAGTACACCTTCCATCTGGACTATGGCTAATCGGGCACTCCTTCATTCTTCAGCAAGATAACGACCCGAAACACACCTTGAAGTTGTGCAAGAACTACCTGGTGAAGGAGGAACGTGAAGGACAACTCAAACTGATGACCTGGCCTGCCCAGTGTCCAGACCTCAATCCCATAGAAATTGTATGTGACACACTGGACAGAAGAGTCAAAGCAAAGCAACCCACAAGTTTCTCTGGGAATTGCTCCAGGAGAGCTGGGAAGACATATCGGGTGATTTCCTGCTGAAACTTATTAACCGAATGGCCCATGTTTGTGAGCCTGTTATCACGGCAAAGGGTGGCTATTTTGAGGAATCCAAGATTCAATTTTCAATATAATTTTCTTGAACATTTCTTTGATGTTCATTTTGTTTATTGTTACATGTGTTTTTTGTCATTTTAAAGTATTTACAGAAATGTATACGGTGTAAAGCATTGTCAATTATGAGATAAACCTAGTTTCCAGCAGGTGTTCTCAAACTTTTGACCGGTAGTGTACATCAAATCAATGATGAGATATATGAATTCAAGATGAGCATATCAAAGGTTCTGAAAATTATACTGTGTTATATTCCAGGTATACACATATGCACAGATGTGATATTTATGATAGACTCAAACCCTTCGATGGACCTCAAGTCCATCTCCAAGGCCTTTTCAGGTAGAGGATGGGCAGTTTAAAGTAGTTCTGAAAAAGCATGTGATTGAAAATGTCATTTAAATTTCCAAGCTCACTTCTCTTCCTTTGGTTATTTGCTAATGTATTGTGAGCAAGTAAAAGCAGCATGGCATTTAAATGTGCTGAATTAATTGTTGCATTTCCTTTCAAATTAATGCAAATGGATGAAGCAATTTTTCCGAACCTTTCAGATTACACCCTGTAGTACATATTTAGTTATACAGAATTACAACAATAATATGGTTAAATGTACGTGTGATTATACATTATATGATTAATTGAGAACATATATAATATATAGTATATGAATGAACTTGATAACACAATATTTGAAAGACTATGTTCTCTTGAGATGGCAAGCTGAAGAAACACAGGTCTAAGGTAAATTGCAGCATGGCATTACTTTTGAATAGTACTTGTTTGGTTTCAATGATACCTATGTATCAATGTGTTTGTTGTAATGTTGCATCATTTTGATATCAACAGTCTAGTAGGCAGACCATATTATATTTACAGAGGTACAGTGTGTAGAGTTCAAAACTCTGTATATGTGAGAATACATGTTGAAATTGGAAATGAACTTATTATATGCTTTAATATATAGCTGACAATTATAAAAAGAAAAAAAGAAAAGCTTTGAAAACCGACTGAGCTTTGATAGGACATCTGAAGCAATAAAAGCAGACATCCAAATCCACACTGTTTTCTTGAACCTAAGGCAATATGACTTACTGTTTTAGAGTGTCAATGTAAGGGGAGTGTAAATGCAGTCAAGTGGTTACGCCCTCGCTCAAAACAGTTTTGTTCAGTGAACGTTGCTATTTTGGCCTGTGCTACAGATGAAGTTGTCAAGATGCTTCACAGCAGCAACTGACACAATCTGTGATAGGGTAGGGTAGGGATGTTCTCTGGTGGGTAGACATTTCTGATTGCTGGAGAAGGGGATCAGATGATGGGAATCACTAAAAGGGGCCTGAGTAGGTCAGTAGGAATTGTGGACAGTGAAGCCACAATAGCAAAACAGGAAACGGTTTAAGATGAGACTGCACCTTAGTGCAGTTGCGTTGCTGTATCCAAACACCTGTCTCTCTGGCTTGCACAAGCTTTGTTTCTTCTTAGTGTTGTGATTTAGCAGGAGAGGCAAGGTATTGAATGGAACTCAGGTTTTGCTGGTTTAATGTACTTGGATCTAGCACTGTCAGCCTAATATATCTCTGATTACCTTTCCTCCGATTCATCACGGAGGCCTTAATGTCCAGATGGACATTATATGTAATATACATTATATCTAACCACAGCCATGCTAATCACACTTCAGGCACTGCCAAGGAGGCACTGCCGTCCATTTAGAAACCCTGCCTTCCTTTCCTCTTCCTTTCCTCTGAGTGACAGCCCTCCCGCGGAAACCGTGTCGGCATGCAGCTGTCAGGTTTGGAAATCTTTCTCAGACAATAGAGGAGAGGGAGGTGGATAGATGGTGATGGGGCGGGGGGGGGCCCTCATGTGCTTGGGTGAGGCAGGGCAAAGTAAGAGAGGGAAAGGAAAGGTAGCGCAGGTGAGGAGCTGTAAGGGCAGTGCATCGCCGCTCCTCTGTGTGCTCCCTCGGCGCCTGATTGTTCCCAGGGTCACGCTGTGGAACGCAGTGTCTTGCAGAGGCAGGGATGAATGTGGAGTGCATAGGAGCCCACGGGAAATCAATACAGTTAAATTCACAACATCTTGAAAACTTTCAGCACGGAGCCCTCAAGCTGTGCATTCCCACTGAGAAGGGTTTATATTTAAGGCCATGTCATGGCTGGGTTAGCTCAAGCTGCTCTAAAACTAGGCCCTTTACTTCTGTTTATAAACCTGCGTATCTTTTTTGGTGCAAATAGTTGAGAGAAAAAAACAAGGTTGTTCCACCATCCATTGAAATAGCAAACAGTCAGGTGGCATAACGGTCAAAGCATTCACCCGGAATGGAAGTTGCCCACTGCAGCCGCGGTTCGAAACCCGGTTGCGCCAGCCCAGCTCTGGCCGAGAGCCCTGTCGAGGGCGGCGATTGGCTGACCACCTCCAGAGGGAGGGGGGAGGGTGAGCCAGCATGGGCTCACCAAGAAGCGTGAAAGGCATCCCTGTACGGAAAACTGTCTTGCTTCCGAGGATGAGCGGCTGGCTCATGGGGGAGGTTAAATTGAAATAAATAAGGGTATAATTGGCTAACAAATTGGGAGAAAAACGGGAAAAAATCCAAAACTAAATCTAAAATCTAAATAAATGATTTAGTAGGTGAAAACACCTAATTGGCAATGGGAGAGCTACAGGCTTTTAAAAAGCGAGGGATGTTTGGTTGGCTAGGTGATCACCCAGCAGTGGGACAGCTGAGAGCTGTGTTGTGTTGAGAATTCCACTAATGTTAAACTAATAAACCAGTCAATGACTGCCAGAGAACTGCTGGTGTGGAGCAGTAGCCTGGATAGCTATGTGTCCCGTCCTTGGAGGGAACCCCAGACACAGCTAAGACGGCAGCTTGGTGCTACCCAACAAGAGCAGAGAAAAGAGCAGGAGAATGGGGCTGGGAGAGAAACAGCTGGCCAGGAGGTGGCATCCATTCCACTGCAATTGCACATCTGTGTGGACGCTTCAGATTGTTTCATCTTTCCGAAAGTGAAATGCACGTACAGCACAAGGCCTTTGGTCAGAGTTTGATGCTTGTTGCAATGTTGTAAAGTCCTCACAAGTTAAAAATGCTTTTATGGCCTTCCCCTTTGCTGTGCCCTCTCTGCTCGATGGGTACTTAAAACACAATGATAAGTAGGATACGAAGCCCCTCCAAATCCCCTAGGTGATGTGACTGTGGCTGGCTCCATGCTCCCCAACAAGCCAGCCAGTTGCATGCTCAGCCACCATGATGGCGTGCGCACACAATGATGTAAGTTCCCTTTGAATATTTTATGTTCGTCAAGTGCCCCCGAGGCCATTGTGCAAGAAACGCACATGCAGTCGCCTGGACTTTACCTGCTGTTAGGGAGGCGTTCCCGCCTGCGCTCCAGAGCGCTCCTCATGCCCTCCAGGCACACCAGTCCGTGTTTAATCCACCGTGACCTTTTTGTGTCGCATTATGTTGCCAGGAACGCGGAGACAAGCTGACAGAGATCCTGGGAGTCTTTTTATGACTGGAGTTCTCTCTCTGGCTCCGGTTGAGACAGCGTGTGTGTTTGTGTGTATGTGGGTGCGGGGCGGTTAGTGCATGTAGAGACATCTCTTGAGAAGAGCACTCTTACATGATGGGCCTGTGTTGTGTGTCTTAATGGCAAGGCACGCGCGGGCATGGACATGATATCGCTGTGCGAGGAGCGGAGCCTTGTCCCTTGTCTGGGAGTCTCCCAGACACAGGTCAGGTGACAGAGCTGAGGTCATCTGATGCAGTAGTCAATTTGTCAGTGTTGCTCTTTTGAGAGACAGCAGCTGTGGAGTTTGGAGTGACTTTGAGCTTCAGACTTTTGCATAAGAGTCCTTTTGCATACAGCTCAGTATCTGAATTATAGATTAAACTGTAAGGGACACAGTCCATTGCTTTTATATGGATTCATAATCATTACTGATATAACTGGAAGCTGTCTACTTCCAAAATTCAATTTAGGTTATGACAGCCTTCATGGTAAAATACAGGGGTAATATTATTAGTTCCGCAGTCTCGTAAGTGTAGTAATTGTTGGTGAGGCCCACGTGATCAAACCCTTGATCAAAATAAAAGTGATTGTGGTCATGGATTAATATTGTCAATATTTCATCCTTATCATCTTTATGGGAACTGACAGAATCGACCTTTTCTATAAGCAATACAAGATTCGAGTTCGATCTGGAATTACTTCAGCTGCAAGGATGTTCACTCCAGTATGTGGCTATAAATAGTGGTAGACTGTCAAAATTCAGCCTCAGTTACTTGAAGGTATCCTTGAAACTTAGTTCTGATTACCATAGCTGCATTATCAGACTTCTAAACCAGGCAAAAATCTAAACCGCCTGGTAGCGTGTCGCAAGCAGAGCTTAGATGAATGTATACATATATTTTTCTGGAAAAAATGTGCCCCCTGTCAAATATATCATACCAGCGCCTGTTTTAAAGTGAAAGATTCAAAAACAATATCTTAGTGGGCAAATGTCAATATTTATTTTAAGAGATACTGCTCATATTCACTGATGATCATTTGCTGTTACCATGGTTTAGCATGCTAACGGAAAATGTAAATGTCAATGTAAATGTAAATCAGTAAATAATAATCGATTAATAAAGCGCATGTGTGGTATATAACCCCACTCTTGGTTAATTTTATCTCTAGGGGACATCATGATCTCCTTTGGCAGTCATCTTGCACCCCATCAGTTTGTTCAATGTGCATGAGAGCACTCCAAAGCCACCAGCAGTTTTCACGTCTTAGCGACCGAGCCCGTGTGTCTGAGCTGTGCCCGTTGTCTCTTTGAAGGACCCCCTTTTGGACGCCTCGTCAGTCGGGCATCTGAGAGAGACGGCTAATCCGCAGAGAAATGCCACCCGGGCAGAAGACTCTGTGCTCCCGGTAACCAAATTATTCAATTTTCTTCTCTTCATTGCCTGGGCTCTGAGAGTCTCCTTTGCCTCTCTCTCTCTCTCTCTCTCTCTACCGCCTCTCACCCCCAAAGCTCGGTGTCACTCCTGGTAGTATGTGGTGACTGTGGAGCCGGGGTATTGCACCAAGGAGCTGCAGTAGTATCCCCCATCTACTCAGACTTGTTGCCTCCCACTGAATGCTGCAGAAAAGCATACGGTCACTGGGCACTTACACGTGATAATGCTCAAGAAGATCTCAGGAAAATGACAGCCTTGCAAACTCACCCAATAAATCTGTTTTTATTGGTCCGTTTTCCTCAGATGACTCAGGTGATGCTTTCATAAGAGCGCGTACCTCTTGCTACCCCCCCTGCTTTCCTCCCATCTGCTTGCCCCTCCCCTCATTTGTCCATCCACATTACTTCACACAAGTCTGGTTGCTACTGTAATGTGCCCTGTCTGACGGATGGTTTTATTTGCTTGCCAGAGCTGTTCTCTGTTTCTGATTTGTTATTCATGATTCCTCGTTTGTTGCCCACCCGCCTGTGTGCATTTCTCAGTTTATTTACTAAGTACAAGCCTATTACAGGAGCACCATGTGATACAGGCCCCAGGGAGGCCTGCAGTGTGGGGGGACTTGCTCCTCAGCCAGTCAAACAGAGAGTGTGGTGCTGCTCCTCAGCCAATCAACACCTCAGAGGATGCCTTTAATGAAATCAAAATCATTTTCTAAAATGCTGTGTATGCACAGTTTTTAATGTGCTCTTATGTTGTTCTGCTGCATACAATATGTGCTCAGACTCTTGAAATGATTGTCGAGACATGCTTATAGACATTACTTCATCCTTGGGATTGTGTTTTATGAGCCCCTCCCATGTCTCAAATGCACCCCTGGGGGTTTCGCCTGTTGTTTTGTATTATTTACACATTAGCAGAGCTCTTTGTTGTGCATTTTGCTTAGCTTCCCAAACCATTGCATGTGCAGTATATGAAAATATCCAGAAATCTGGAATACGGAGTTGAAAGTACTAATGTAGAGCATTGTAGAAATAGTCCATTGATTACACAAACAAAATGATGTTAATGAAATGTGCACAGCCTGTGATGGTGCTGCCTCCTCATCAAGCACTGTCAATGATTTAGAGTGCAAGTGTGTGAAGTGCTATTAACACTACTGCTGAACCATACACCACATGTATTTATTTTCTCAGCAGATGGCCTCATCCAGAGCTCTTATGCTTATACTGTGTAGCAGCGGTCCTAATTATTTTCAGTGCTTTCAAAGAGTGGCATGAAGGAGCGGGCCAGTCAATACATTTCAATTCACTGTGCCCCAGAAGTGTGCAGTTGCATTTTGAGCTGGCTTGGTTGAGAGGCCATGCTGCTGAGGAATTACACTATTGCCATCGCCGCTGTCATTCACAGATTCAAGAAAGGTTTGAGTGGCCAAAATCACACAGATTTCACCCTGCAGTTCCTCACCTTCTCCAACACCTCGCCCTGGCTAAGCTAACATACATCATTGCACAGTAGCAAGTCTCTGTGTGCTGTAGACAGTGTCTTCCAAAGGGTCCACGTTGAGCTGAAATGAACGAGCCGCATTACTGTACTGTATTCATTGATTCCTGCATTGGTCCACAGAGTTTTGCTCACAGCACACACTCGTGAACTATACAACTGACCGACATGATAGCCAAGTATGTACCAGAAAGCTTAATTGCTATGCCGATTGTGAGCAGAGCTCTATCAGTAACAACGTGGTCATTTTGCTAAAAATATGCTAATAATTTGTGCCTTGTGAATAAAGGTTAGAAGTAATGTGCGTGCCCATGCAAAGGTGTCAGACATTGCTGCTCCTTTTGAAAATACTTTTTGCCCAAAAAAGGCATTAAAAACGGACAGTGCAATATGAGTTATGCCACATGATTCATCAATTCTAAGTGACATAAAGTGGAAAACGTTTTTCACAAAGCACCTCAGGCCCTTCTCACAGAGCTGTTTTCAGACAGTGAGATAAGTTTAATAAGCCATGCTTCTTCCTGCATATCTATAGTACAAACGATGCTGCGGTTGCATTTTTCTATACATAGGCAGTTTATGGGTTGAAATTACAGAAATATGATATGAAGAAATACATAAATTCATAAATAAATGTGAAACTTTATACTTTATCATTGCACGCATTTGACTTTAGAAGGTTGTTGAATCGAAATGTGTCAGTGATTACCAGTTTTGCAAGCTGCTTGAGTTCACAGTAAGCACGTTGCTTTTGCAGAACAAAGAAAATATTCTCTGTCTGTCATTGTCTCCTTCTTTTAATTAGATTCATAACAGATTGATCAATGTTTTTAAATTAAGATGAATTAAGGCAAAAGAACGTTTTAGCAAACTGCACTTATCAGGGAAATATAAGGTGTTATATGCTGATGGCAGTACTTTAAACCCAAAATAATACATCACCACAGGTGCACAGGTTAATTAGAGAGAAATTGCCAATACATGTAAGAGCCTCTATTTTGAGGTAGGCTATAAATGGAAATAGAACTAGCGGCAGCATATCCAAAAATGTTATATACATTTTAAATATAAATGGATTGCGCTCTTATTTCAGCCCTTTGTGTTAAAAACAGGTGCATAGAGAATTCAGTAACTACATTTCTGCAAATACTTTTTTGAAGCCATCACTTCTATGTTTGCTGCTGTACTTACAGCAATTGTACCTGGAGCAGGTCAAGTGTGAAATGCAACTGGAGATTGAAAAGGACACACGTGCATCTCCTTCAGTTGTGCTGCTCTTGCCCAACCTTTTTCGAATAAAGTTAACAATGTTGGTGTGAAGGTACTGAAATGTTGTATGAAGGATAGCAATATGTCACCAGTGGGAATGCTACAAATCATAATCTTACTTGTTAATTTGAGTGTGACTGTGAGGAGCATGCAGAGAATGATCAAAAGGTGTAGAGGATATGCAGGAAGATCAGCCATCTTCCCTTTCTAATGAAAAGTAGAAGACCATAGAGTGGACCATTAGTCCAGTCCCCTTCACTGTAAAACACGTCTGAGACCTCCGCACACAGAGGGTCCTGTCCGGAGGCCTAAGAAGTTGAAGGGCTGATAGCGATGCCTTTCTGTGTGTGACTGTGGTTCGGTCTCTGTGTGTTTGGGTTGGAGCTTTATCTGCTGGGATGAAAAGAAGAGGAAGCATGTTCTCTCCACAGCCCAGCACAGTCCAGGCTTTCCAACAAAGACATGAAAGGCATCAGATAAAAGGGCCATAGGTGGAGAAGAACATTCAGACTGAAATTATTCATGTAGTCTCTTAGATCTTCCATGATAATTTAACCCTCCCGTTGCCTCACCAGCTGCAGATGTCCTGTGGCTATCATTACACCCATATTTAGAGTGGAAATATACTCTACGAAGTCATGTGGCTGCATAGAGTTCGGTGTACTTTATGAATATGGAGGCTTTTCCACCAATGCAGTTTAGCTTGTTTGACTCTAGGCTTTATATCAAATTTCTCTGTGGAATAATTTCACGAAAGATTCTTCATTTGAAGCCACTGAAAAGGAGTTCACTTTTAGGCTTATCCATTATGTTTCACTTTGCACATCAAGGGTAGTCTTCTGAGTAAAATATCCCAGGGTGAATGTGTGAGTGGGGGGTCAGTATGTGTGCTATCACACATCAGCAGCACTGGGATGGTCAGTGCTGACCATTTTCCTCCCTCCACACAGGGGATCAGCAGTCTGTTCAGCTCCCTGAAGGTGGTGAGGCTGCTGCGTCTGGGCCGGGTCGCTCGGAAACTGGACCACTACCTGGAGTACGGAGCCGCAGTGCTGGTGCTGCTGGTCTGCGTTTTCGGACTGGTGGCCCACTGGCTGGCCTGCATCTGGTACAGCATTGGTGACAATGAGGTGATCGACAAGGTCACCAACACCATCAAGACAGACAGTTGGCTCTACCAGTTGGCCACCAGCATCGGCTCGCCCTACCACTACAACGCTAGCGGCTCCGGCCAGTGGGAGGGCGGCCCCAGCAAAGACTCGCTCTACATCACCTCCCTCTACTTCACCATGACCAGCCTTACAACCATCGGCTTCGGGAACATCGCGCCCACCACCGACTGTGAGAAGATCTTCTCTGTGGCCATGATGATGGTGGGCTGTGAGTATCCTCTTTTTCTTCTCCCATTCTGGATGTAGGATTGTTAAGATATAGCTCTTGGTTAGCAAAGCCACTGTTAGCATGGTGTTGTGATGCAGGACAGTGGGGTGCCCTGACAAAATCTCAGCATAAGTTCTGGCTTCTCCCCCTGTGATGGCCAGCTACTGGATGCTGTTCAGCACCATGGACAGCATCTGTTCCGTTCTGAGTTTCAGAACCTTGGACAGCGCAGACCCCGGCTCTATAAGAGCAGGCAATGCACCTGCAATACACAATGTTTCAAAGTGCTGCAGCTCTTGAATGCACCCCTTGCTTCCACAGCAAGGCTGCCAGGTTTGGCTTTTTCAGTCAAATTTGTTTAATTGTCTCTGAGTTAGCACTGAATTTGTGGGCTGAAAAGACAGATGGCATTTTGGATTTTTCCCCAATATCACTTAAACTGAACAAAACACACATTTTTTAGTTGAAATAACTTGTTCCCAACAGAAAGCAGCCAACTGGCAATGTTGTCTTTTGTGCTCCCTCTCCCCATCCTCCCATTAAATCCAATTGAAAGTCATCGTGCTCAGCATCATATTTAAACAGAGCAAATGTATTGCAGCAAATCTATCTTATTCCAAACATAATTTTTTTAAATGCACTGGGTTTTAGCTTTTTGTTATCTACAGAATATCTGTACGTTGCTCTCTGCCTTTTTGTACTTTATTAATTTATTTATAGTGCTCATCATTGCATCAGTCGTCAAGACAAATCTTACTGGCTTTATAGAAGTTCTCTAACTGAATTTGCTGTCTCCGTGAGAGAATTCTACAATACTTGCATTAGCATTACAGCGTGTGATCTTTTTCCTCATTAATTTCCTGCTTTACACTTGAAATGTGAAAGTTTATCATATTCTTATTTAACAGAATATATTGAACTTTCTGTATAGTCATATTTTATTGATGCAATGGCTTTATTTACATTCGTTCATGTGAAATAGCATCCATTTAAAATATTTTTTCTAGTGTGCACTATGGGTGACAAATATCTGCACGAATTGAAGTTAATAACATAATTTCATGTGGAGGGCTGTATGCAATCAGAAGACGCAACCAATGCACAACTCCACCCCTTGCACCTGCCTTCACTCATTCATAAGCCACCCACGTAGTATATAAACAAGCGCGAAGCGGCTCACCTCACTTCCTTGTATCTCCGATATTGTAAACAGATGCCTCTTGTGTCCCACCACCTCCCTGATCTCCTCTTTAGTTTCCCTAATTTATGTATGCCTGGGGGTGCCAGCCGCAATCGGGAGCTGGCATGTCCAGAAGGGAAAATCATGCACAACCTCAGACTGCATCCGAGGGTCAGATATTTTTGTCCGCGACCAGAGCTTGGCCCTCCCAAAGCAATATCCAAGACAAGTCATGAGATAGGCAAGTAGCCGAAGTAGTGAATCAGCAGTTATAAAACTATTGATATCACTTCAGTATTTTGGCCTTTATTTTTGCCGTCATGGTTTTGACTTCTTTGGCACACAGATTGGGTTTGGATATAATTAGCTTGGCAGTGTGTTTCTCGCGTCTTCAGTAGCTGAGGTCTGAGGTCATAACTGCAGATCTTAAGGCCTCCTTTGTTCTTAGTTTAAACACAATGTACAAATGTACGTTAAGGTCACAAGACTCTGGCCATCAGAGGGCTTTCACATATACCAAAATGTTAGAATGTAGCTCCATGCCTCCAAGACTCATAGGAGCGCTCATGCGGAAATAAGTGCCATGAATTGACACAAATGTACGTTTTGCAAATCGACCTGAGATGTCATAGCCCTGGTTATCTGGTAGGTAGGTTACGTTAAATCGTGTAGTTGCAGTTGTGATGCAAAATGTGTCTTGATTTGTTGCCACAGCTGTCATGATATGATTGGTAGTATTATGAAGTGATGCAACCTTATGTGGTAAGGGCTGGTATCTGATACAAATTAGGAAGGTATGCGAATGTGAATAATTGTGACAAATAGTAGTATATTGAATAGAGACAAAATAGTAAAGATTGAATAATTACATTGGAAATGTGTGTGTGTCAAAGGAAAGGGTGTAGACCATATGTTGTATAGATTTTTTTGTTCAACATTAAAACAATAATATTTGTCATCACTTTAGATATAGCCTTTGTATGATATAGAAAAAATATCAAAGTCCTTGATCATGACTTTAGGCATATCACAAATTCTAGCAGATTTCCATCTACGTTCCATCTACTATAAATTGGTTAGCTAGCCATTGCACTGCCAATATGGTAAGGGTATGCTTATGTTATGCCAGTGACATTATAAATTATGCCAGTGACATTAATTCATTGGTAATGTTATTACTGTACTGTACAGTATGCATGTCATAGAGGGTAACAGAGGGTTATAATATAGCCTACACAGCATATAGACTTTAAGACGAGACACCCAATAAATTGGTCATTTTTGGTCCCCCCAATTTTCTATATTTAGCTAAATAAACATCTATTTCATCACACTGCATAATTAAAAATGGCCAAATTAAAATAGTTCCATGTATTTTTAACATTTTATGACATGCCGATCAATGACGATCAATCAAAAATGCCAATCTTTGTTCCCTGATTTCTCAAAACTAGGTTTTCAGCTCATAATTTATTCAGTTATCTCAACTCAAGTTATTATCACCAAATTGTATGAGATGATTCATGGATGTATTCCTAAGATAATTACAGAGGGGATTTCTGATACCTTGTTTATTTAATATTTGATGAGCAATTGTATCCCAAAAAATAGGCGAAAATGCGTTTTTATTTGCATACAGTCACATCTTGTTAGTTCCTGAAGTGTACGAAGCAAATATTCAAAAATTTTTTAAATATTAAGGGTCTTACCAAAAGGAGATTAAAAAAATGTTAGTCACTCACTCCTATCTTGCTGTAACTGAATTTGAATTGTACACATAAATTAGCACATTTAATGATTTTATGCATAATTAGCATATTTAAATATACATTTTCATAAATACTAATACAAAAAATGTGTATCTTTAAATGTTTAATAAGCTGACCAAAGTTCATCAAGATGTGACATCAGGATATTTTTTTTCCTATACCGGGGGTGTGTCTTGTCTTAAATAAGTTCATACTTTGTCATAGTATGACACACCTAATTACACAGGCTCATAGCAATACACAGGTACTGTATGGACGAGAAAACACAGTAATGGCCATTTAGTGATGAGATAACAATGTCCCCTGAACAATTGATGAGGTAACGAGCGGTCACGCCAATCAATGCCAGTTCACAGCAGGGTGAAAAACAGACCAATTAGAAGGTCCCCTGGTGCTTCTGGTGAAGATCAGTTCCAGGTCATAAACTTTTGAATCCAAGATGGGTCAATACCAAGGCAATTAAGGACAAGTCTCCTCCCTCTCTATCGACACAGAATGAGAGATGTCCTTCAGCAGAGCTATTGTAATGGTGGCTTTTTTGGTTTGTCATAGATAATCATTTGCTGGCAGACTCGGGGAGTGGAGCGATTCCCATAGGGTGTCAGTGTTCCAGGGAAAAAACATTGAATTTAATGTTTCTTTACCTTTGTGGATGTGTATGACAGAACGACTGCGTGGTTCTGTGCGTCTCAGTAGGTAGAGCATGGCGCTGACAACGTTTTAAGTTGTGGGTTTGATTCTCATTACATTTTACATTTTTACATTTTAAGCATTTAAGCTGTGCTACAAATAACAAAATCATTTCAAGCATGAACCACGACTTTGTAGATGCAAAATGAAATATAGCATATAAATATTCAAATATGTTTTTTATTATCACGCTCTAAGACATTTAATGATTCATATAGGGAGTCACAGAGAATAATTTTCTTCTAAAGTCTTGGTCCCAAGCCATTACATTGAACTGGATGAAAAAGAAATGAACTGTTATCAGTCAATTACTATATAAATCTTCACATAAAAAAAGTCCAAGCACTCAGATTCCTGTTGTTAAGTGAAATGTCTGTTCAGTATTATGTTCCAATAGCCTCGTTGATAGGTCCAAAGCCTTTAGCGGTGTGGTAATGTTACTGCCTGTGACACGGGAGACTAGAGTCATATTCCTGGCAGCTCCCCCCACTGCCCCCTTTCCCCTCACTCCCTTTGCAGCTTCAATACTGTAACACCAGGGCTTTAATGAGCCCTTTTTGTTTATCCTGCTTCAGGGACGCCTCCTTTATTATTTATCAATAGAGAACATTAAAGATCGCCGATGACGCAGCCGAGGAGCGCATGGAGCGTGTGCTCCCTGAGATCATGGGCTGGATGGTCGCCAGTGAGACACTGTGGACGCAATGCAATTAGGGATATGGAGCAGGGCTCTTTTTTTCGCGTTTGAGCAGCAGCCTGTTCATCTCTGCCACGCTGCGGAGCCTCCGGGGAGCAATTCGGAACAGGGTGCTGACTAAATCTGAGGTTAGACAAACCGTGCGGTGTCGGATCACGCTCTTGTTTTTGTTTCAGTGCGTTTCAATCCCCCCGAGGCCCAGCACTTATTCTCTGCCTCCCATTGGCTCTCTGCGCTCCTGGCCTCCCCGCGCAGTCTGACCTCAGTTCAGAACAGGCCTCCCATCTCACCCATGAAGGAGGGCAGGAGCTCCCTCGTGCCCAACACAGAGAATTCAAGAAAGCAAAGCCCTGCGATGAAACACAGGTCTTACTCCCCCTTCCAAGCATGTTATTTATAAATGGGTGTCAGATGGCCACGACATCTACCAAGAGGACATTTTAGAAACACAGTAGGGTGGGGCAGGGGTTATGTAAACATGATCCTTACTGCATTTGATGAGCATAGCCAGTTCTGCTAAATGTTGAATGCTGTACCTGGTTATTTGTAGTGCTTAGACCTGCGCTGGGCAGTTGCTGTGCTCCGGGAGCAGCCTCGGGATTAGTTTCAATTGCTTTCCTGCTTTAGAGATTTTGTTCTGATTGGCAGAGAATCCACCTCAGACAGTGTGCTCCAGATTGATAAGCCAGCATCAGTTTAGCACTCTCTCAAAAGAGAATGTCTTCATCAAACCCCCACAGAATAAGCATGCATTTAAGCCAAGGCTTAGCGTGTGGCATCATTGTTGTGAATTCTGTTTTGCATTGACTGCGGTCTTCCTTACATTAAGTGCAAGATGATACTAAGCTGAACTCTGAAGTAAAACCGCTGCTTGAGGAGCTTGATCCTGTTCAGTCACTCTGTCTCCTTTCTGAGTCCTGACTGAGGAGCTGTGGGGTAAAGGCACTCATCTCTCCTGTTCTGCCCTCAGCCAGAGGCTACTTCATGAACAGAGATCCGTGTGGTAAAATTAATCTTATTGGATTGTACATTTCACAGACTCTGTAGAAATGGCCCCAGCACTGGCTTGTTTATTGTTGTTCTCCTTTGCTACTTGTTTCTCTCTGCTGTAGTGAACTTTTCCGTTTTATCAACTCTTCCACTCTGTCCAGCTGTATTAAATATAGTTACACTGATTGTTCAGTTTTACAGGATTACTCTACACTGCCAATACATATATGTGTACACTGTTACACAACGGAAAACAGTTTGGTCAAAGTAACTGCACTGTGGAAGAGGATGGAAGAGGCCTTCACTCAGGCAAATACACAGAGCATGGATGTGCCAGCTCTGACCAGGCCAGTGATCACAATGCAGTTACATTTACACAAACTGTGTGTCCCCTCATTGTCATTACTTTCGTGGAATTAGCTAATCCATCTCCTCAATTTTCTGGCTATGATTGAGTACAATTCCTTCCAGGGTGGTAAGATTCCAGGTCCAGGGCCTTGCTGTCTAATTACCACTGATATTGGGATGCACAAGACCAGTTTGTTAGGAATGATTCCCCATGGAATACCAGCATCAGCAAGCAGACTTCACTTACTGTTCTGCTTTGGAGTACATGTTTTTATATGTTCTTTTTCTCAGTGATGGGAACAATTTCCTACAATTTAATTTACAATGAAATTACAGAATATAGGAAAAAGTTTTCATTGCCTGAAAAAATTGGTATTATCAAATATAGGATAGACTCTTGAAATTCCTGTTCAGATTCCTCAGAAGTAATTTTGTTAGTCAGAAAAAAACAGCTGTACTTAATCACACAAACCTCTTTGATATAAAGAACCTGCCATGTTTGGGAAAGATTAATATAGAGCAGAACAAAGAGAACCATTCTTTCTTTGAATACATGTAAATTTCTGTGCCTCAGCAAAGCTCAGATCCATCAGAATTGAGACACTTTAATGTTGTACGTGCACGTAAAAATTCAGATGATTAGTTACCTAGAGGTTCAGGGCCAGATTTACTCAAGGTTTGCGACTGATTTTCGGCGCAAAAGCAAAAGTCTCAATATCTGCGTTAGATTTACTAAAGGGTTGCAATGGGTCAAATCGTCATTATGATGTAATTTGCGGGGTTGCGTCACTTTGCGACTTTGCTTTAGATACAGCTAAATCTGTTCATGCATATGTATACCTGGGGTGCACACGCTAAAACAGGGTGGAGATTTTGTCAATTAGGCCGATTAGGTATTCCGTCTGATTTACTAAAACATGCCTCAATTGCAATTCTCCTCTTTGCATGAGAATTTTAAGAACAGGCAGGCTGTATTTTTCTGAGCACTGATATTGCTTATCTCCCATTCTATAAACTTTATATAAAATTTCACAATCTGCCCTTTGTATTCTGCTCTCCAAGGTGCCAGTGAGCATGCATTTGCATATATTTCCAGTAGGCAGAAAAACATTCATCAAACAAAACAAAGTTTATACAATTTGGATTTTTTCACCTGTTCTTTTATCCGTGTTAATATTCTATTCTAACATCATGCCGTTTTTCCTTTGTGATGTCACTCCAGATGTTTCTCCTCTCTGTTGGTGTTGTTTCCTTATGGCGTTGTGATGCTGTACCTCGTTGACCATTACTTCTATTTCCTGATCTGTATATTGAAGTTTTTTCTTGTGGTTCTCTCGCATCTGACCCTCAGATTTGAATGGTTTGGTAAAGTGCTTTGTTCCCTCTGCCGTTGGTCTAGTGGACATTATTTGAGGTGGCGGAGTACCTCTCCCTTTGAGGCTACTTCCACAAAGGGAGATGTGCATGAAAGATGACACTGTATAGCCATATAATGCTGTTCTGCACATGTGGGTAAGGATACAAGAGCTGCCATGCATTTATAAATGGTGTCTGTATTGATCCTACAAAGGGAAACAAAGTGCATTTAATTATGTAATGGTGCCCTGATAGAGCAAAACAGATTGATACTGACTACGCCGTTATGTATGGGACCGTTTCTGTAAGCTTGGGGAAGTGTATTGAAAAATAAACACTACTGATTTTAATAAACAGCTTCACTTGGGACATGTTAATATCTGAAATATATTAGATGAAAACAAGCATAGCTAAGCAGTATGGAGAAAAGCATGTTACAGTATCATCATGGTATATTCTACCTATGTGGGTATCATTGTGCATTTAACAAGTAATTTGAATGTGTCATTCTATATCTATCTGTGAATTTACAAGTATGTAACATTACATTACAAATGGCTAATCAATGAGCTTTTATGCCATAGGTCATTTGTATTCTTTTTTTTTCATTTACTATCATAATGTGTTATCATAGGAAAGAGCAAGCGTTAAACCCTGTAGCTGTGCTAGATAAAAGAAAGTGGAGGATACATGTTTATTTCGATGAATAGGAGGAATCTGAATCCTGTAAAGCAAGGTCTCCCTGAAAAGCAGCAAAGCTCTATTAACAAAGACCCTGCGAATGTTCTGGGAGGTGAGAAGAAAGAAAAAAACACTTCTAAGATGAGAGTGAGGCATACAGTGAAGAAAAAGCAGGAATTATTTTTGGAAACCTAACTCAATATATGATGGAAGATTCGCTGCACACATTGTTCCCGAACTGGGGGCCACTGCGTGCACAGTGTGTCATTCAAACAAATCAATCAGACGCATTAAATATCACATCTTGCCTCTTGCCGAGAGGGCTACAGAGCGCTCTGTGTGTCTGTCTGGCACAGACGAGCCATAATGTCTCCTCAACTCTCGGGAGGGGACTTTGGCTTTGTGCGTCGCCGTCCTTTCAACATAATCTTCAGTGCTGTTACTATATGCGGCTGCATTGTTGTCTGAGGAAAACCTAATTTAAGGCACAGGCTTTGAGCAGAAAGCTGGTTGTACTAAGCGTCTCCTCACCTGCACAACCTGGAGCCCACAATCTCCGAGACGCATGCTCTGCTCGAAGGGCAGAGCGTCCTCTTCCCACACTTTTCTTCTGCCTGGCAGAAATAGCTATTTTTGATTACTGGGCCACTTAACTACATCGGCGGCAGATATGAGTGTGTGGCCCACGCTTGTCTGCTGAGAACACGTACTGCATGCCAGCGCACATATGAGCTCTTCAGACGAAATAAATCAAATAGAGCAGCTGCCAGTTTAGCGGGAATAAAATGTGAATGATGGGACAATCTTCCTATGGCCCCATGTTCGTGGAGACCGATTCTGTGCTGTAATAAGATTAGGCATTTGAATTATAAATTGTGGTTGCAGGGGGAGTTATCGCAGACAGGGATTAAGCCAAAAGATCCAGTGAATAATGACTGAAAAGTTGAATAAATCAAATATAACTGGAACAGTAGGCCTTTAGTAAATCTCTTGTGGAACTGAGGGGAGCATAGATTGGCAACCTACATTCAGATCTTAGGCACAATAGTTACCTGGGCGTTTAGAACCAGTGTATGATAATAATATTAAAACCATGCAGCAGCATTGTGCAGTCGCATCGTTTCTGCAAAGGTGGGGGGATGCAGTTTGATGCCCGAGTCCATAAAGCAATAGAGACTTGAGCCCAGGGGCTGAGAAATGAGCTCAGGATTCCAACTGCACGGCACGCACGTTCTCATCAATACGATTTATATTGAGCAGAATAATTGATCCAGGGTGATTAAGGCGATTATGAATGTGTTAATCGGCTCTACCACAGAACTGTCTGCCCGCGGCAGCCGCAGAAGCAGCAGCCACACAATGCACTCCTGAGAGATCATCTATCTTGCTGCCTACGGTGTCCAAGGGAGAGAGAGAGAGAAACAAACACGGGCAGAATGAAAGACCATTGACCGTCCTAAAAAAAGGGCCCAGTTGGAATTGGTTATGTTCTTTTGCTCTCGTCTCTGTTTGGTATTTAAACAAATGAACACCCTGTAGTGACCAAAGGTTTGTTTGCAGACTTGGCCTTGTGACTGTGACTCTTGTGGTATCTCCTTGGTGCTGGCCTCCTTGATTCCAGACTGGTAGTCATTGTCTGGGCTGATCCCGGAGAAGAATACAAGTGCTCTATTATCACCTGTGGGACGATTAATCCAAACTGAGTCCGTTGCTTTCTGTAGCACATTGTCTCTCAGACTTTTGCTGACTCATTCAGGTCATGTCTGCCTCCAACACTGTGTGTTCCAGTTCCGTGAGGCTACAGCCCTAATTGGCCAGAGCTTTATTAGTTATACAGCAGGAGGGGGTACAATTGGAGAGCATGCGCACAACTTTTCCACTGGGACTACATAGCCTGGTGCTCTTGTTAAGTGTAGTTCCTCTGAAGAATGCCCCTGAGAGATGAGCTCACCAGGATTTAGGGAAGCTAGTCATTTGTTTTACGGTTTAATTGGTTGCAATCCCTTATCTCAAACTCTTTTCTGAGGGAATATTATACATGAGAGGCTGTTGACAGGACGAAAAACACCCTCGACCCATCCTGAGCTTGTGAGAGCATGACGTGTTTGATACAGTATGTTGTCACCTGTGTACACACACATCTACACACGCACACACACACACACACACACACACAAACAAACACACACAGATGCATACACGCATACATACACACTCAAATCAAATCATCAAATCAAATTGTATAGCGCTTTTCACAATTGAATTGTCACAAAACGCTTGACAGAGGGGGAACCCAGGCCTAGACCCCCCAAAAGCAGGCCTAAAGGCAACAGTGGCAAGGAAAAACTCCCTTGGTAGGGAGAAACCTTGGGAGGGACCAGACTAAAATGGGGGGAGCCCATCCTCTTCTGGCCAGCACTGGGTGTGTCCAAAAAAGACCATATCAGTCCAAGGTGACTCAGGGCTGAAAGACTTTGCCCCTCCTGAGTTAGGTAGTCAGCGTGGGGGGCTAAACCACATGAAGGGGGTCCAGATCCAGGAGCTGGGGTTGGCGTGGGGGTGAGGGTTGATGGGGGCAGGTGCCCCTGAGTCAGAGGCCAAGGCAGAGAAGAGAACATGCAGAAAAAAGCAGTGCTGTAGCCAGTAGCATTATGTAAGAGCAGGGGAGCACAAACATAGGAAATATACAGATAGCCCCGACAGGTGTAAGATATGGCAGCATACCTATTAGGAGAGGGACAGAGAATACACGCAGCCAAGAGTTCCAAACCATCCACACCCAATCAAGGATAAAGTATGGAAAGTTTCTCACTCCATAAGACACTAGGGCACGGCCTTCTCCGTCTCTCCACCTAGACTATGTTTGGCAGTAGGCTAGGCTGAAAATATATGTTTTTAATCTAGACTTAAAAATTGAAACTGTGTCCGAATCCCTAACATGCCTTGGTAAACCGTTCCACAACAGAGGAGCTCTATAAGAGAAGGCTCTACCACAAGCTGTGCTTTTCAAATTTCTAGGGAGTAATAGATGGCCGGCTTCTTGTGAACGAAGCAGTCGTGTCGGCTTATAAGGGGCAATCATTTCGGTCAGATATATAGGTGCAAATCCGTTCACTGCTTTAAAAGTTAGCAACAGTACTTTATAATCAGCCCGATATTTAACAGGAAGCCAATGTAGTGATGCTAACATAGGAGTAATGTGCTCATACTTCTTGGATACGTGCCGCTGTATTCTGTACTAGTTGAAGACTCTTTAGAGAGCTACTAGAGGAGCCAGATAATAAGGCATTACAATAGTCTAGCCTCGATGCGACAAAAGCATGCATCAAGGTTTTTGCATCCTCTAATGACAGAATGTGCCGAATTTTAGCTATGTTTCTTAGGTGAAAGAAAGCTACTCTGGAAATGTTTTTAATATGAGTGTCAAATGTAAGATCCTGATCAATAATAAAACCAAGGTTCTTAACCATTAGACTTGATGCAACTATGCAATCACCTGCATTTAACTGCAGATCCAACTTGTTCCTTCATTTTTTGGGGCCCAAAACCATCATCTCTGTTTTATCTGAATTTAAAAGCAGGAAATTTACTGTCATCCAATTATTTATATCAGAGATACAAGCCTCTAATTGAGTGAGTTGAAGTATTTCACCTGGTTTCATTGATATGTACAGCTATGTATCATCTGCATAGCAATGGAAATTCACACCATGTTTACGAATAACATTACCCAGTGGTAGCAAGTATAATGAGAACAGTAATGGTCCCAGCACTGAGCCTTGTGGAATACCATATTTAACCTAAGAGTAGTCAGAGAACTCTTTATCTAATTGCACAAATTGAAACCTGTCTGATAAGTATGAGAGTGCCTGTCCACACAAACCAACCAGGTTTTCTAGCCTGTGAAGGAGAATCTGGTGATCAATAGTGTCAGAAGCAGCACTTATGTCAAGGAGCACTAGAATAGAAACACAACCAGTATCCGATGCTAACAGAAAGTCATTTACAACTTTAATAAGTGCCGTCTCAGTCATGTTGCATACAGAAAAACTCTCAGTCCCACTCCCCAGTTTTTTATATTCCACGTATCTTCTGTCTGTCTTTCCCTCCTCATCTGTATAAATACCCCCCTGCCCTCTATCTGTTTGTACATACAGTATACCCTTGTCATTTCCCTGTCTCTATACTCTCTATCGTCTCTCTATGTACTGCATAAGTCATGTACTCCTTATCACCTATCTATCCCTCTCACCCTGTGTTTATGTATTTTGATGATGATCACCTCTCCTTTGGTCTAAATATCACAGATGATTTGTTTTGCTGAGATGGCAAAGCCTCCGGCAGCAGCATATTTCCCGTGACCTTTCATGCCGTTAGAACTGAGCTGCGCCTTCTGGTCATTTCTGCTGTGAAAAGGTCGGGCTGAAGAGACCCCTCTCACCCTGGGTCGCTGCCCACGTGACCCACCTCCCTGGCCTGCTCAAAACTGTCTGCATCCCACAGTGCTCTCTTACTCCCGATTAACTACATTACATTGTGGCAGTTGGTCGTCACCCCTCATTTGCTTTACAGTTTATTTCAAGGGTGCCTTCATCAGTGCAGTTTAAAGTTGAACAGAACAATTGACACAGAGTTATTAAAATGATCATAAACGTGTAAATCGAAGGTTCGAATTGACGTGCTAAACACGACAGCTGCGCGAGGCTCTCTTTATAGTTTGTCTTTCACGCTGCCTACGGAGTCCGAGGGAAAGAGCAGGAGGGGCTGTTATCAGTTTGTGATGCTAATCACATTCTTCCTGGACTTGGCTGTGGGGATCATGTGTAAACAGGGAGACTGAACAGATGCGTGGAGTTGCGAGGCTCTGTGATGAAATCTCTGTAACAGACTAATTACCAGTGCCTTTACATTCGGTAATATGTTTGCGTCTCGTTAGGGTAGAGCTCTATCAAATTAATAGGAGTGGAGACAACAGCAAAATTAAATTTGGCCCTGGGGAGGTAGTGTTATTTCTCTGAGACACAGCAGAAGATTGGCATGTCGGGAAAAGTATTTGACTGTTTTGTAAAAGAAAATAATTAAGCAAATCCCTTGGCCTTTTTTATTGGAGTGTGGTTAAGAGAATATAAAGGTAGGTCTATGCAGCACGTCTGGAAAGATACTCCCCTCTAAGGTTTCTTAGTTTATCAGTTTGTGGGCTATATTTGAAACATCACTCAGTACTTTGATCCCTTGTGGTCGTACCCTTGAAGTGAATTTGATTAAGGGTTACGGGACACTATTCTGCCTGCCCATCTGTATGTTATTGTATTTTTTACTGAAGCACAGCCTAGCTTCCTTAAGCACAGCCTTTTAAGGGGCTGTTTGGCTTTGCTGTTTGGACTGTCTCTCTCTCTCTCTCTCTCTCTCTCTCTCTCTCACTCTTACTCTCACTGTCACTCTCAATTCCTGTTAATTTGCGGTGTTTGGTATTTCTGCTTCATTCTTTGTTTTAGGTTGACTCATGTGATGAGTCTTATCTGGTGTTTTTAATACTGGGGGTGTATCTGTGACAGAGTGATTTGTTTGGCTGTAACACCAGTTTGCTTGAAACAAACATGAAGCAGAGTCCTGGGATCTCCTCATGACCGAACCCCTCCACTCTGTTAGAGGCTGAACTCCATCCACAAGCATGGCACCCAAAACCACTGGGCTGCTGGAACCATGGCTGTCTGCCATTTGTTTTAGTTTTTTTTACCTCTGCTAGTGCCCATGTTTCCTATCGCATTTACTGGCATGTGCCCAAAGGGTGTCCTGTAGGTTGAAGGACTCTGGTCTGGCCTGTCTTACCGTCCACTGTGTGGAGGAGCGACCTGGCTCTGACCCAAGGGCTTATATTCAGCACTGTGCACATTGCATATCCTCACACTGCTACCAATGTTCAAACCATCTCTCACAGTCCAGGTCCCTGCTTACGACAGCCTTAAAACCCTTGAAATGGATTTGATTCAGTATGAAGTGCTGTATAAGTGATCTAGTCTGTCTGCTGCCCTGCAATTTGTTGCCTTTCCGATTCCTTAACAGCAGAGGTCTTCAGTGCAAGAGGAAAGTGTCAGAGGAGAAATGGGGGAGAGAGAGAGCATGAGAGAGATGGAGACAGGGAGGGAGAGAGAGGGAAGGAGAGAGTGTGTGTGTGCAGGGGGAGGGATTCAGACCAAAAATGACAATATTAAATTTTGTTATTGAAATGATTATTTTTCAGGAGCAGTGAAATGTGTTTTGGTGATTTGCTGTAGGTCCTGTCTGGGCCTGCGTTCCCTTCTGCTCCTACCACACAGGCTTGCATGGCCCCAAAGGTCTTTGTTTCCACCTCTGATGTGCTAGGGAGTGTTCTCAACAGATTAGGCGATTTGCAGTGCAAATAAATTTAAATGACCAAAACAAAATGAAAAGGGTACACAAAACAGGGTAATTAATCTGAGGACTAACGAAGTGCAAGAGCATTTCGGAAATACCTCAGTTCCTTCTTGTCTTCGGCTGTTTGATGATAGCTTGAGAAATGTTTTATGTTTGAAGTGAGTGGCTGCCCCGTAACTGAGCTTGTCTAATCAAGCAGAGGAGAGAAATCAACATGAACTTTTATAATTCTTTATTTTAATCCTCTGCAGTAAGGGTTGCTCCTCTTTCACCTTGTTGGCCTTTCGCATTTGGCATTGGATTTCTAGCCAATAACCTTCAGATGTATCACTGTATGTGTGAAATACAGTTTAAAAGTTTATATTTCTGATGTAATCTGTATTGAACTGTATTGAATTCCCAAAGATCATCCACAATATATCAACAATACAATTCGAGCCATTATTTGCTTTTTACTGTTTTTTTTGCATTATTAACTGCAAAAATACACATCTAATAAGTTGCTCTGGATAAGAGCGTCTGCTAAATGCTTAAAATGTAAATGTAATGTAATGCAATTTAAGCATGCTAGCACTGCAAAGCTAGCATGCTAGCAACAAATCCATCAACAATCCACTAATCTCCAATTAGTTTGGATTTTACATGAAATCCCAGAATTGGTGTTCTGGGCACAAATGGATATGAGCACTGTTGGTGAGAAAGTGCCTAGTCTCTCACACTATTTAGGTGTTTACAATTCACACATTTGAATTGTATCAGCTCTTATGAGATACCTATTTAAAGCTATCAGGTGTGTCAAAATGTGCACAAATTGTATAGACAATAGACAGTCTGCAGACTGCATCTTGGCTCCATTAGCACCTACCCTCTTTCTTTTTCTCCAAATCTCTCAGACCATAGCAGCAGTGTATCATTTAACATTTTAACAGGATAATTGGCATTGATTGATAGGATAACCGGTTATGCTAACAGTACAATTGATGATTCTGGCACTCCTTGTTGCACTGGTACGTGTATTAAGAGTGTTACGGGCCTATTCTGTAGTTACTGTTCTTGTAATCTGCTAAATGAATGTAATACAATGCAATGTAATGTCTCATACCCCTTCCAAAAGGGCACTTTGTTGTCCAAACATTATTTAGCCATTCCATCTAGTACCTTCCATTGACAGAATTTACCTGGCGCAGTGAAAATGGGGAGGTTTGGGCTGACTGTTGGAGTTGGTGCTAGGATGGTGGGTTTTTCATACCCTGTAAAGAACACTTTCACAGTTGGAATCACAGTTTGTTTCTGCTGAGTTTTTTCAGTGGAGGATCTTTTTTTTTTCAAGAATTTTATCCCATTTTCTCCCAATTTAGTAACCAATTACACCCTCTATTTTTCATGTCAATCCCCCCCTCGTGTTGTGAGTTCGCTGCCGTAGCCCTGTGACTGGCGGTGACACGGGCAAAGTTTAGTCTCCTCCGAGATGGCACTCGCCCAGCTGTCGACCGTAACTCTAGTACTCCAGAGCCACTCCTGCATACAGCAGACTTCATGTCGGCTTCCCTCCCCCCTCCCTGGGGCGGACAGCCAATTGTCGCCTCCTGGTGGCACTCCCAGCCAGAGCCAACAAATTGTCATTTTTCTGGTTCTTTAACCAGTTTGCGGTTAAATAAACCCACTGTATATTTCATATATAGTTAATATTATAATTTATAATATATATTATATGCTTTTTTCCAGCCCTCATCAAAGTTACCTCATAAGATATAATTTATTAAATATTTAAATATAAAATATTTATTCAATTAAATATTTATTTATGAAATAAGCTTTGTCCACGCAGGAGGTACAAACCAGCTGTGGCTCATATTAAAATAGGGCATAAAAGTAGCCTGTCTCACTGTGCACTTCTGCAGGAAATGCATGACTAACAGGCTACTGATTTCCACCTCTAGTGTGGTGGCTTTGCCATCATTTCTCTCCTGGTTTCTTAACATCTCCACCAAGATTTTATTATGCTTCCCTTTGATATTCCAATACCTTGTGTCTACAGTAGGAAGAGAGACGCGGCACACTGGAAAAATATCATTAAATGAGGCTCAGATAGTAAATATTTAATATCAGTTTCAATATTGAGCTCAGTGCAATTAGAAGGAGGCTTTCTTTGTAGTGAGTCGACCATTATTACCATAATTGTTACTGTTATTATTTTTACCCTCTCCATCTGCCTGATTCATTCATTTATGATCCTATGCTGTATCAACCCAATCTTCTGGTATGAAAAGCCAAGGAATTGGCGCTCCTTTCTTAATTTATTTTTAGCGATTTATGCAAATCTTGAAAGAGGCGAGTTTTCAGCATGAATGACAGCAGCGATAATTGAATCAAGCAGAAACGAGACTTGATGGATAGCTCCTTAGCATAATTGCTTTCATTGACCGTTGGATACCATGCATGGCCAGGGGATGTCAGAGGAGGAAGGGCAAGTTAGTGGTGGATTGAGAGATTAGGAGACTCTAAACTGTGGGTGTGTGCATATAAAGGGAAAGTGGAATAATAATGATGATGATATGGGTTCATATAGGGCTGATTAGTCCCTTTCAAGAAGCTCAAAGTACTTTACGGGGTGGGGGCACTGTAGTTCCACTACACCAGGGTTTAACCCTATTAAGTTTTCAAAGCAAATCTGCACTGTAATCTGCAATACCTTATCTTCAATTGCTCATTTGACTGTTTAACTCAAGGTCTGTGGTCCTGAATGAAGAGTTCTCTGCCTCCTCCTTCCCGGGTTTTGTAACTACTCGCACAAAGCCTCCTTTGCGTTTTCACCGTTATAATAAGACACTGAATGCAACGTCGCATTGTTATCCATGAGATTTGCTTCAAATGGTCCTCCAGTATAATGATGTCGACACCACTGTGAAAGTAACAGGTGTTTTGAATGTCTTTATTACTAATGAGAAAAAAAGGAATTCATGGATTTCTATGTTGGAGACTATTTCAGTGCGAAAGCCTTTGTCCACAGTCCACCATGGAGCCTATAGAAGGGATGGCAGTGTGGCTCTATTGGTTCATGGATCTATTTGTATCTCTGTTAATGGTGATGCATGAGTATAATTAAACAGTTGAATGAGATAATTAATCTTGGCTCCCAAGAGACTTTTTCTCAGAAAGCCTTTGTTAAATTTCACCAGATGAACTTTGTCTCTCATCATTTGCTATACGGAAGAAGTAATGTTTCCTAATTATGTTGTTGATGGTTGTTAATGGGTTTAATGAATGCACAGTGTGATTGTTATACATTATAGAAGCAATACAGGCTGCAGGTCTAATGGTTGTAGATGCAAGATTGTATAGCTGAACTACTTTTTTTTATGTAGTTTGCTTTGTACAATATTAATAGCCACTGTTAAGCAAAGCAAATCCACTGCCTGATATTTTACAATGTGCTAAAAGTGCATTGTTTATGCTTTCCCAAACCCATTTCACTCATAAGTGGCATCAAATTAGCTTTCAAGTTAACAAAATGAGAAATAGAACCCTTGATGGCAGCACAAATATGTTTATGAAAATTTTAATAATGGAAATGATCACCCCCTGGGGTTATTGATGTATGAATAAAATTTGGTTTTACTCCTCGCTCCTTCGATCAATTTTTATTTAGAGACATCAACGGGATAGCGTCCCTTTAAAGAAAGGCCTTCTCCTCAATAACGCTCTACCAAATAGAATTACACGGTGACACTGTGAAAGTAATAAGTCTCACTGGCGAGGTGACTGACTGCAAGCGCAGTGAAGGTGTGCTGCCTCAGCATGGCTTTTCATCTGAGAGCAGGAACGACGTGATTGGATGATGATGAGGGGAGTGGTAGCCTGAGGTCTGGATTGGCACTCGTGATAGGCTGCAGGCGATTATGGGCGGGAATGGGTGGGTTGGTTGGGTGTGGTGATGAAAAGAGACAGTAGAGCTGCATTCTGTGGGATTAGACTGACCTGCGGTCCTGGTCCACTTGAGCGCACACTTCCCTGGAGTGCCTATACCTCTTATTCAGATTAATAATCACCCACTCACTCAGTCAAAGGTTCACTGGAAAATCAGCTGAGTCTGGGATCTGGGTTTTTAATTTTGATCTTGAGAGTCTAAATGGTAATTTGAGTAAATTGGTCAAATAAATATGGCTACTGTTAATTATATGATTATTCACAGTTAATTTCATTTTAATGCACCTTGGATTTCGTTTTGATTAATGGCATGGGCGGCATTGTTCTTTGTAAATTGTGACCTTTTTCAGATAACAAAGTTAATGGTATCTAAGTGAAAGCACACAAAACAATCGTACTAATTGTATACTTCATAACTGGTAAATGTGGGTAATTGGTTCTGGTCTAAGCTCTGGAATTACAACACAGGGATTGTTGAACTGCTTTTGGAATGTAAAAAAGCAGTTTGTGGTTTTCCCACAGGTTTTGTGGCTGACAGAGAATGCATGCTACTTATACAGAAAGACGTTATACTGTATGTATTCATCTTATTTCAATTCATTATCCTCACAGTCTATGTTTTTGAATCAGACTCTCCCTGCTAGCTAAAAAATATATATCCTTCAGACTTAGGAAGTGACTGATATATACGTTTATATAAGTGACAGCATGGCCTTATTATTTTGCCACACAATCTAGTCCTTGCTCTGCTATTGGTCTCCTACTTCTTCCCTGTCACCACTAAATAAATGCATGTATGCTCATTTATGCCTTGTCAATAATACTCTCAGCAGTCTTAGTGTAGGGCTGCTGTATACCATCTACAGTCTGTCATGGCACTGTTATGAATGCATCCTTGGACAGCCATAGCTATATTTTTGGTATCTTATTGCTTCAATTTTGTCACCGAATGGATGGATGGCACTATTTATGCACGATTAATATTAATCTCTCAGAATTCTCAGTGTAGTGCTACTTTATTCCATCTGCATGGCACTCAGCGACTCACTCACTCACAGGACTGTGAATGTATGCTAATGTCTTTTCATTAACATGCTTTTTGGTTTATTTTATATTTGGCAGCTCAGAAGGCCAATATTTGGCACCAGCGCGAAGGGGAGATGAGTGTATAGTGTTCATAATATTGCTGATGTAATGAGGGGCAGGTCTGTTGCAATTTTCATTGACCATGATCCTCACTGGCAGCTCCACACAACAAGAGATAAGATTAACCCACTCGGACTAAGGTCCATAGGGTCCCCAGCACTATGGTTTAGAGACATTAGATTGGACTATGTCTGAGACGCCCCTCCCCCAGCACTTTCTAAATAACAATATTATTGGAATGAATAATATTTGAAAGTGATAACATTCAATGACAAATGCAGAGGTCATGTTTTCCATAATAATTATGCTCTGCTGGATGTGTTCAAGTATGCTCAGTTAAGCATCTTCATACTGTACCCTATCATAGTAGCACTCAATTAATCGTTTAAGTCATTTTTTGCCCTGTTGGTGCACAGCACAGTCCTAATTACACAGAGGTTTTCCAAGACTATGGCTGAGAAGTAAAAACCCAGTGCACCTCACAGTGCATGATTTCTCTCATTCCAGATTATACTTGCTTCAGTCCATTTTAGACAAAGCATAGTGATACAGATCAGCTCATACATTTTGACTGTGGTAGGTCTTTTCAGATTTCAGTCGTACTCTCAATGGACATGGATCTGACCTCTATGAGCAGAGGGGGAAAAAATAGTTGCTGTTGATTTAGACATATACTCTCAAGTGTTGTGGTTCTGTGTGGCTCAGTTGGTAGAGCATGGTGTTGGCGACTCTTAGGTTGTGGGTTCAATTCTCACTGGGACCATATGTACTGAAAAATGTATGCATTCACTACTGTGAGTCGCTTTGGATAAAAGTGTCTGCTAAATGGCATATATTAAGTAGGGGTGTCAAAGTCAATTCCAGGAGGGCCAGTGTATATGTTTATATTTGGTGGTACACCCTCTGTTTTTCATGTTTTAATTAATCCAGTCATTAATCCAGTTTAATCCAGCATTTTCTCAATAAAATGATACATTGGAGCAGAAGATTGTGCTGAGAAGATTGTGCTGAGCTCAAATATTTGCCTATAAAGTATTTTGGGAAATGCAACAGTGTACAGGTATAGTAAACTCCTTTAACCAATTAAGACAGGGTAATTGGTTGGAACAAAAACCAGCATATGCACCGGCCTTCCATATCAAATTGAGTTTATAATCCCTGCTCTCGATCAAGATGTATAAATCCGCATTAGTATGATGCACCAGTGCAGTAATAGTTTAATCCTTTCACAACGGCCAGGCAATATCAGAATTGAAAGGTTAAACCCACCGCATTGAAGTCTGATAATTGCACACATTATTTATGAGTGTGTTGGGGTGAGGGTTTGCTGCGGCTGCCCTGTGGAGAGCGTGTACAGTATTTTCTCCCTGTGTTGTACTTGTGCTCCCCTGGGCTGTGATGATGGCTGCGGTAGTACATAAAAGCTTCATGTCACGCTCCAGTGAACACATGAACCATAACTGTTTCTAGGTACAGTACTTTCCAAAGGCAACCCCGTTTCTGGTGGGTCTCTCTACTGTAAGTAGATCTTTCAAAAATAACCGGATAATGATCACTTTGGGTATTTTGTTACTGAACAGAAACATGTGTTGCAATTAAATCTGAAAGAGTTTGGGTGAAATAGTACAACTAATAGGCGGGGCATTTGCACATGGTATTAGGGGGTGGGCCTAGGTTCCTTTAACCTAATCACTATCTTCTCTGCTGTAGTTACTGTTTTGAACAGATCTCCTCACCGATTTGTGTGCCAGAGCTCCATCCTTGAGTAACTCCTAAATTGTTGCCATTCTTTTTTTTTTTTCTCAGTGGCTTGAAAATGACTGAATTATTTTAAGAACTATTTTGGGTCAGGTTTCTATGGTAACGCTGCACGGGGGAGCAGTGCTGGAGTCTGTCAGTAAACAGCTCAGTGGAGCTGGAGAATCGGTGCACTCACTTTCCTCCAGAAAGCATGAACAATGAAATGCGGGGACACACAGTGCAGAGCCGTATGGCAAAACTTTGAGAGATTTTGAGAGGTTTTGCCGTTTCTGTTTTGGGGTTTTAGCTATGCTTTATAGCTACAGTGCTGTGGTTGATATATACGGAATCATCCGATCAGTAATTTGAAATTGTTTCTCTCAGTGCTTCCATTTTGACATTCTAAAAATAACTGATGCATGAGTATTAGATATGAAAATCTCCTTAACTCCCAGAACATCCCACACCTGTGGAGTCCAAAGGGCTATATGGCAGAACAGTTCACATTACTAAGCACAGTTTTAGAATCCACAATTTTGACAGAAGTCAGCCGCACAAGAAGCCCTACAGTGGAGGCATGTGCACTCCTCCAATGCACTCACCTGCCTGCCAGTGTCTATTTACACTACAGGCCACCCGTTACTACAGGAGAGGCAGCGCCAGTGAGAGGGGAGAGACGGTACTCTCACTGACAACAATTGTCAGCCTGTGGGCACTTCATTAGTGGAGGTAATGCAGTGATAACCTGAGGAACCCTGGCCAACTTTAGCCAGTACGGAATCCCGTCATAGTCAGCCGATGACCCAGCCAAGGCTCGAACCTACTACCTTTGGGCCGAGCCTGCGGTCACACCTTTGCCAACTGAGGCACACAAAAGCCCCCTAGCCCTATTCACACATCCTGTAATAGTACAGGGGTAACTGAGCCAAAGCAGGATCTAAATGTGCCAGAAGGCTCACTTGTGTTTTCTTATTTCCAGCTCTCCTGTATGCAACTATTTTCGGGAACGTCACCACCATCTTCCAGCAGATGTACGCCAACACCAACCGCTACCATGAGATGCTCAACAACGTGCGTGACTTCCTGAAGCTCTACCAGGTGCCTAAAGGCCTGAGCGAGAGGGTGATGGACTACATCGTCTCCACCTGGTCCATGTCCAAGGGCATCGACACTGAGAAGGTAGATTGGGGCCACATATACTGAAAAATGCATTCACTATTGCAAGTCGCTTTGGATAAAAGCGTCTCCTAATGGCATATGTTATGCTATGTTATGTACATAGGTTCTCTCCGCCACCCACCTCCTGTCAGGGTTTGCTATGTTAGGTCATGCTATATCTAAGAGAGTAATTTCACCAAAGCAATAGTTACAACACAATTTTATTTCATTCCAGTTGAATGACAATATTACAGATATTGCATCCCCTTGGGTCTCTAAAGTTCAACTTTTGAAGTTGGGTCAGACGGAGTCTGTGGAGTGTTTATCTCCTAAGAAACTGAGACACACATTGTGGTCATTGTTCTTTACTGAGGTGTGAACAGACATGTAGTGTCATAAGCTGCTTTTGTTTTGAGATGTCCTTCATTGATGTCCTCATCTATTGTGGATTGTATGGACTTCTAGATATTTACTAATGTACATTTTTTCACTAATTTCAGTTGTATGAACTCCAGGGCTTTTAAATAGTCGTACTGGACTGCTATTTAGATACGAACATTTTATAATAAAGTCTTTATTACTGAATATTCAAACAAACTTGTGTGAAGGTCTTTAAGGCTCGGTTTGTACCTCAAGTGTCTGCTACCTGTCTGAATAGAGTAATGGGCAGTTGTAAGGCGGGCAGCTATTTCTACTGAACATACAGCATGGCTTTTATCGGCTTGTCTGTGATCTAACCCAGTTTCAGTAGCTGCTTATTTTGTATGATATACTGGGTTCAAACATAATCACTCTGACCTTTTTTCAATGATCAGCGCATGAGGTTTTCTATTTAGGGAAGAATCTGTGGCTGATATCATGTGAGTGACCTGAATCATACAACTCTTCTCCTTTGAGTTTCTTTCTGAATCCCTTTTATTCTGTAACTAATGCTGTGGGAAATGCTGACTGGATTCTGCCAATACTGCATAGGCCTGAAACTCTATTCATGAATAGATCAATTTCCAAGTTGTATCTGAAGGACATCTCTTGGGCCTGTAACAGATATACAGGGTGTTTGAACTCTATAAACGGACACAGTCCATACTCCCTTTATGTCCACTGTAGGCGTACAGGTACCTGCCAAAATAAAGGAAACACTAACATAAAGTGGCTTAATAGGGCGTTGGTCCACCATAACCCACCAGAACAGCTTCAATTCACCTTGGCATAGATTCAACAAATGTCTGGAGGGAAGCATCACCATTCTTCCATGAGAAATTCTATCCATCATTTGGTGTTTTTTTGATGGTGGTGGAAAACGTTCTCTCAGGTGCTGCTCCAGTATCTCCCATAAGTGTTCAGACAGGTTGAAATCTGGTGACTGAGGTGGCCATGGCATGTGGTTTACATAGTTTTCATGCTCATCAAACCATTCAGTGGCTCATGCCCTGTGCATGGGGCATTACATCCTGGAAGACACCACTCCCATGAGGATATAAATGCTTCACCATAGGATGAATCAGATCAGGTGGTCACTCAGAATGGCTTTGTATTGGCATTTAATTACCTTTCCTTCTATAGGGTTGAGTGGACCTAAACCAGAAAAATGACCAAGCACCATAAGAGTCAGCAGAACCCTTCATTTACTTAATTACCTGTGTTTCCTTTATTTTGGCAGTTACCTGTATATAAGTAGTTGCACTCTCTTTTTTAAGGTGTGGTCAATTTAATTATTTGAAGGCTTTATTACTGGAGGTCTATTCGATAAGGCATTATAGAATGTCTATGACAGAATAACACATTAGGGCCCCTTTTGCACAGAACTGTTTAAGAGTATTTTCTGCATAAGTAGATGGTCCTCACGAGATTTGGTTTCTGCACAGAATTTGCCTTTTTGTGAGATTATTCTTTGTGCAGTTATCAGATTTAGTGGGGCTTGTCTCTACTGTTTGTGCTTACATGTCTTTTCGCCCCTGCTATCCACCAGCACCCCTGTAATCTTTGGCAACATCATTGGATGCCAGCATCCAGAATGATGTGTAATTCATGCATATCCGTCTATTCCCAGGTGCTGTCCATCTGTCCCAAGGACATGAGGGCGGACATCTGCGTCCACCTGAACCGCAAGGTTTTCAACGAACACCCCGCCTTCCGGCTGGCCAGCGATGGTTGCCTGCGCTCCCTGGCAGTGGAGTTCCAGACCATCCACTGCGCCCCCGGGGACCTCATCTTCCATGCTGGGGAAAGCGTGGACACCCTGTGCTTCGTGGTGTCGGGGTCACTGGAGGTCATCCAGGATGATGAGGTCATAGCTATTCTCGGTGAGCAGCAGAGAGGGTGTGATGAGTGGGTTAAAAGTGTGTGTTCTTTATTAACTTGGCAGATATGCGTATCCAAATAGGGTATTCAAGGGTTTCCATTCCACCTGATTTACCCCTCAGATGTTGTTTCATTAAAAAGCTAAAGAGCACAAACGATCCCGTCCTGTTCACCTCCCTACTTGTTCAGCCCAAACTGTGCTCAGCCGAGCGTTTGAACCTGGAGCTGGTGTGTGTTTTTCAGGGAGCTTTACTCCTGAGGGTGTCAGGGTATATTACCATCCTACCCCCAGAGCATCTTCAGAAAATAGGATAGATTTCCTTTCATCAGCTGTTGGGCCACAGGGCAGCTTCCTGAGCTGTGATTGTATTTACTGTGAACAGTTCTATAACATCATTAAAAGCCCTGCAAAGCACCATTGGAAGGTTCATAAAAATCATATTAGCCAGAGATGCATTGTGAAAGAAATGTGGGACATTAATCATCAGCCATAATGGGTGCCAACGTGAGGCCTGCTCCTCCATGGGTGGGCCTGTATCATATTAATGCTCTGTGCAGGGGGTGGGCTCCAGGAATTTATGATGTGATGTTTTAGGCTGATCATCCTGGCAGGATTCACCATGGGGAGCCGAGTCGGGCCGAGGGACTTCCTCGGTCGGGATTGCCATTTGTCAAAGCAGTGACATTAATAGCCGATCAGGAAGAGGGAAGGCACGTGAGACTTTGTAGACTTTGTGTTTCAGGATGAAGAAGCTCATCCCCCACTGCAGTGAAATTCCCTACATGTGACTCAAAGAGTATAGAATAGAATAGGATTAATTTCTGTCCCAAGCATGTCTAAGATAATGTTTGATCCTTTTGAACAAAGGTCAGCAGTAACTAAACATCAACAGAACATATGTTGTGTATAGTAGTTCCCATTTCTCCTTTGTCACATAACATACAAAATGTATTGGATGAAACTTTCATGTAGTAACATTTCAACAGAGTAGTGCAGGCTCTATGCATCCATTAAATGGATGAAAGGCATTCTTAAAATAAAGGCTAAAATGTTTTGGTTCCCCTCATAATCATAAGAGCATTAAGTGCAGTTCATGCACTGATCAGGGAATCCAAGTCTGGATGAAATCCATTTCTGCTTTTGCAGATGCAGTGCCTGCCTGCAGGTATATGTTTAACTGGTCCCACAATGCCGTGGGCATGGGGTTTGCCTGCGTTGTGGAAACAGGAAACTCCCATTAGAGGCAGCACTACAGACTGCACACAGGTCCACAGTCTCCTTTATTTCCTCCATGAAAATGACAAATATGACAACCCTCAAAGGAGCACAGTCAGGGTGAATTAAACAATGCTAATCTGCACTCAAGCTAAGGGGTGTGGCTTTGAGATAAGCATGATGCTCACTGCAATCTTGTCTTTGCCGTCTGAAGGTATTATTGATGATATGATAGGATATTACTTTTTAAAATGTGCTTTTCGCTCTGTAGTTTAATGATCAGTCTGGACAAATCTGGCCCATAGTTAGCTAGTTACAAGAACATTTTGTGCATATACCATTATATGTAGATATACTCTTGATCATTGCTTAAAGCCACCAGCCAACTAGCTTGGAATTCTTGTCAGGGGCAGGAATTCAGAAATCTGTTTTACCAATGGAGTTATGGCAGGGAATTATTCAATTTCACAATATGAACCGTCAATATATTGTATCTCCACTGTGAGGAAGATGACACAGTATTGCGGGGAGTTACCTGAGTCACTGAGGCCTCTGTATTAATTGGCTCCAGTGGTTTGTGTACAACCGCAGGGGAGTGAGTAACCTCATCAGGCATTAATCTCTTTGACCATAGACCAGCCCCCTCCAATTCCAGCACACTGGTCTATCAGCTCTGTACCACACTACACAGGCAATTTAGAGCCTTTCTCCTCTGTCTTCAGGCAGCAGCTAGTCACAGTAATGAGTCCTCCCACAGATAAACCCCCATCCCCTGGTGCCAAGAGAGACACCGCGCTGCTACTCCCAGTGTGAAACGCAGGTTAATACACATGGACCCCCATTCCAGGAAAGAGATATGACCCTGGTTAGCTGTAGAAGGAGTATGTCCCTGCATAATTGTCTGTGTGCTTGTGTGGTTACATGCATGTATACATGTATATATTTAAGAGTGTATCTCTTAAAGAGTACTGCGACTTAGGACCATGAAGTCTGGCCTCAATTAAAATGCCATAGGCTAAGGTTCAATCAATGCCAGACAGGTCATGATGTCTGTCTACGATTTCTGATGGGCAAATCCAAACTGGAGTTGTTGTTTCATATCATCAAAGCAGGGGTAGGATTAATCTCTGTCCCAAGCATGTCTGAGCTAATGTTTGATACTTTTGACCAAACTTCAGCAGTAACTGAACAAACCCAGAACATTTCATGTAGTAATGTTTTAACGGAGTGGTGTAAGCTCTGTGTATCCATTTAAAATGAATGAAAGGCTTTCTTCTTAAAACTACAGCTGAACCATTTAGTCTTCGTTCATAGTCATAAGGGTATAAAGTAGGATTACAGGGAATCCAAGTCCATTTCTGGGTTTACAGATTCAGTGCCTACTCATAGGGAATGTCTTTAACTGCTCCCACAATGCCCTTGACATGGGATTAGCCTTTGTTGAAACATAAAACTCACAGGTAGCATTGAAGACTACAGAGGTCCCCAATTTCCCCAATAAAGGTGTTTCCTTTATTTGGCAGTTACCTGTAGGTCTCTTGCACATGGCACAGCAGCCAGAGCCTTTTAAAAACCCTGACAAAGGCAACCAGCAACAGCTTGGCCAAATACCAGTCAATCTAAGCGGTGTATGCCTGTAGGTAAGCCCATTGTATATTTGGCATTTAATATATATAAAATTGTTTTGATGTAATAATGAACGACAAGGCCACAACTGCCATCTCAGTTGTGAAAATGACCAAGATTTTTCACAGCACTCTCAGATTATAGTATCTGGGAAGGTTTTTTTTTCTTTTATTGAATTGTATTTTTCCTTAAGATGACTTGGCAGTTTTGATTTAATCTTGGCTATTGTCACTTATTTCAAAGTCCAAATGTCAAGATCCCGGCTTCCAGTCCCATGATGATGACCATCCATTTCCATTGGTACTTCCACTGTAATGTCCTAATATGATATAACAGGAAGAATAATAAAAGAAGAAATGATAGCAAAGAACAAGATAATGTTTTTTGAGGCAACTGTACAGAAGCTGAAATATCACTTCCATCCTTAGAATAATGCCATGGAAGCATATGTATGTATGTGCTGTACCTGGTATATGTGGTTTTATAAGTAGTCTTGTGTAGCGTAAAATTACATACGATTAGATAGTGCTGTTGATTTCATCATCCGTTTCCCCTCAGCAGGAGCAGGGACCCCACCCCCCTCACCTGTGTATAATTATGACTGCCGCAAGAGAGGATGACAGGTTCAGTACCATGAGGAAGATTTTAGCCAATTAGCCTGTGGCACTTCCTGGAATTTCCAGCCTCCGAACATGTAGAGCCGTTCAATTATCTCCACTGGAGGGTGGCTGTCCCTGCTTCTACCGCAGTCAGCAGACGGTACCAGCCAGTCCCGCCCCAGGGGCTGTCAAAGGCTGCATCAGCATATTTTACCATCTCCATCGTTAGAAGAATGACTGGCGGGTAGCTCAACGCTCAACGCTCAACGCTCCACGGCCCCGCCCATCCACTTGCCTCCTATCAAAACTGTCAGTCCGAATCTGTGCTCTGATTGACATGGCTTGCTAGGTCCAGAGTAGGTCTACTTTTTGCAGGGGTTGAGTTGATGCTTTGAGGCCCGGGGTAGGACTGGGGCTCGGCTGGTTCTGCTGGGATCCTGCTGGTGATTTGTAGACTGCAGACACACACACAGCCTCCACAGTGAGCGATGGGGGTTTAACAGAGTTGAATGTGTTCCAGAACGCCCGCTGGAGAGCTATAGACACAAGACTTATTTCTCCCTCCGCAACGTTGTTTGGTTCATTTTTATCCGCCGCTGCCACAATGAATCACTTTCAGACAGCTGTGAGCTGGTTTTATTTGTTGTCTCGCTGTTAAATCAATCCAATCGCAGTTTCCCATTGGAAAGTAGATTGCATAAGACGCAGTTGTTGGAGAGAACAATTTGCTAATACTAAGCATATGGGGTATTTTATGAGAGGGGTTTTGATGTTGTTTTTCAGCAGTTTTTTGAAACCGTCAAATTATTGTGAACGTGTCTGCTTGCAAGGTTTTGTCTGGAATCAATTGCTTGCCCATTTTTCTGCAATGGCTCATTCATAAACTGAGATGTACAGAATGGTTTTAATGTAGCAGTATGTGAATGTAATACTAGATACAGACACCGGTACCTTTGATGATGTCTTAATATTGATAAATCGTAACACTTTTTCATTCCCCTGAAGAGGAGTTAACTTTGTGATAGTTGTGTGAATTATGTGGTTGCCATTAGTGCGCCAACTCGGTGATGACAATAATTATTATTATGATGATGATAATGACAACGAAGAGTCTCTGGTCTATGATTTGATTTTCTCCCTTCCTCTCTCTAGGTAAAGGGGACGTGTTCGGAGACGTGTTCTGGAAGGAGGCCACCTTGGCCCATGCGTGCGCCAACGTGCGGGCGCTGACCTACTGTGACCTGCACGTCATTAGGAGAGACGCTCTGCTGAAGGTTCTGGAGTTCTACACCGCCTTCGCCAACTCCTTCTCACGCAACCTCATCCTCACCTGCAACCTGCGCAAACGGGTGAGCTCACCACCTATTCTAGTCCCTTTATTCCTTCGCTTTATTATATATGTATCTGTGCTGCCGGACGGTTTTCGAAGTGCACAGGTGGACATTTTGGATTGCACCACATTTGGGGATATGGTGGAATTATGCAAGATGCAAGTCTTATCGTAGATGATTTATAGCAGTGACATCAATTTTTGTTATTCTAGCTCAGCTGGCCTTAATATGTTTGCCGCGTGCTCCTGACAGGATACATGCGGTCCGTGAATTTTGATTCGCTTTAAAGATTTGGTTCAGCAACCGTATGCTCATTTTTATCACATTGTAATAGCAATTTACAAAAGTGTTCTTGATGACAGTTACCCTCTGGAGTGTGAAGATGTGGAGCACAATGACAAGACAAAGCTGCTGTTAGTTCCAGGTCGGTAAATTGAGATTAGGTGGCTGGTCAGAGCTCTGATTGGATCCCAGGCCTAGCCTTAATCGTATTAGTCACAAATTGAGAATAATAACTTGTCACACACATCAGATATATTATGGACAGCATTTAAGTCAGATCTGAGCACAGAGTAATTTGATTTGCCCATAATTCCGGCTGGGAAAATGGTGCTATAATTGGCGCTTAACTTTTTAATCCAGTCACATCTTTTGCTGCACTTGTGTTACGATCAACGATTAGGTCACTGTCTCTTCAAATACTTCTTTTCCGAAGGAACAAATGCAGTCGCAGATGGGAATTTAATAGAAAAAGAGGTCTGCTGCGATTTGTTTCAAGTGTTCATTTCATGGCTCTCATTTCAAGGCAGCTGTACTTCAGGATGCAATGAGAACACTATCTCCACACTGACTGCGTGAAAGGGACCAGCCACAGGTTTACAGCTGTTTTAAGACCTGCCTGTTTTTATTAACTTTATAAAGAATAAACAACAACTCACACGCATGTACACACATTATTTTTCTTAATTTCTCACTCACACAAACGTGCGCACACACACACACAAACAAACACATGTTGACGCACAAATGCATATGCAGCCACGCATGCACGTGCGCATGCATGCACACACACAGACACACACACATATACTGTAAACACACATGCACAGGGGCTCGTACATTATATTTGAATATCGAATCTGCATTCCAATACCAGTTTCAAAGATAAATGGGGAGATTTGAGCGGCATGCCCATAAGCTAAACAAATGGCCACTCAAATTACCAATAATACAATAGACATTTTAAACAGTAGCCTACCCTATTCTCTGCTAAGATGTCATGTTATGTTTATGACAGCGTTATGTTTGGTAAATTCTACCATCGGAAAGGTTATCTGCTTTGCCAAAGCATGCGGGTACGCAGATATCACTTTAAACTATGTAAATATGAGGCTTCAGTTAAAACATAGTTATACAGAACTCATATTTGGACCGGAGCCAATAAGATATTGGTCACGTGAACCAGCATTTCTTGCACTTTGCAAAAAAAGTGAGGTGGCTTTTTCACTTGAAATGGTTTTTAACTAATGGAAGGAACTCCTCTGCTCCAATACATTTTTCCAAAAGTAGTACTCAAAACTATTTCCCAATGGCAGGTCTGTAACACACATATTTGACCACTATTCAAATGAGCTAGATGTTTTCTCTGAATATCATACAGGATTTTTTTGTGGCGATTTGAACCTTTTCTGAACCCTGTCAGCATTTGTTTGGAGTGACCAAATGAGATGATTTGATCTGTAGAGATGTGCCAAAATTCTGAGGAACACAGAATTAGGCTTTTTGGAGCAATGTGTCTGCATGACTCAGTTTGACAGCCCTTTGGAAGCGGTTTAATGGAAGCGGAACAGTGGTGATTTTAGGTGAGACAGGGTGAACGCCCACGCTGCCTCAGCACGGTTACCACCGGGGTCTCCGTTTCCCCCTGTTTACCACCCAGTGACAAATCAAATCTGCTTTCACAATCTGCCCTGGGGGACTGCATTGCCTTTTTCAAACAGGGAATGCTGGCAACGAGGGTGGTGGGGTAAACGAGCACGCAGAATGTGAGAAACATGAAACAGAATGTTATTTGAAAGTGGCTGAACCTTGACTGGGGATTGACTTAATCTATCACTATCTCCCTATCCTGCTGTCTGATGCATCACATCAGGGGTATTTTTGTCCGCAATAAGATATTGAAATCCTATATTCCACTTCCTACAGAGCAAAATATGAATGCAGGCTCAGAACATCTCTCAAATGGATTGCAATTTTTACTTGCAATTGTGACTGTAATGCCAATCTGAAAGTTATTGTCTTCCACGACCATGCAGGAGTATATATGTGAGTGGATGATGGTCAAGGCACCTTTTGATGAGCCTAAGATCTGGTTAATACTCTTCACAGTGGCACTTTAAATGACTGTGCCTTGCTGTAATATATGATTCTTAGCTTCTCAGCTTTGCCCAGTTGCAATTTGAAGTAATGACTTCAAACTTTTCTGTCACATTATGGGCTCATACCAGCTGTGCTCGAATGGGAAATTAGACTGTTGAAAACATAAAAAGACTAAAGCGGTCAGTCATGCCTGTAGGCTTTCTGTCATGAGAATGACTGTCCGTGAGTGCAGGTCTCCCTTTAGTTTCCTTTCATTGACATCAGTCAGTGCTGTGATCAGATTGAGAGTGCTGCAGTACCTCATCAGTGAGCAGATTCCCTCTGCATTTACTACTGACACACGCATTCGGAGGATGTCAGACCATACCCATGATGGAAGCATTTTAGCCAGTACAACATCAAATATAGTCCTTCATTCAGTCAAATGCAATGGGCTTCAGTACAGGTGAATATAGGGAAGAAGAGTTTGGGACTGCAAATGATCAAGACCTGTATTTATTCATTTGGTTCAATTATTCCCTTCATTTTACTGTGCCATAGGTTTGATATTTCAGGAACACTAGGTTATGGTGGAGTTATTACTGCTTAATAAAACATTCATAAGTACGTTATACTTTCTTAAAAATACACAATATGGTGATTTTTAGTCCCTTTACATTTCCTTTTTATATTATTTATTTACATTATTAAATAAGAGTAGGTATTCAAATATTATATTTACAAAGGGACCAGGGCTTCAATATTGATAAGTCTGATACAATCTTACAGTATGCATTATTTTATGTATACTGTACCATTTTTTTAATTCTTTCATTCTGACCATCCTCTCCACCTTAATAGGATATTTGCTTGCATGAATTCATGTTAGCTAATAATCAATAATCAATGTATTTTTACATCTAATAATACAACAATGTATTACAGATGTATAATGGTGTTATTAATAATAAATTAAACACTTATAACTGTGGCATAATCTGAAGTCTTACCGATATTATAAACTACATCAGCTATTTGTCCACGTAATTTAACTGAAAGATAATGTACATTTTCAGCCAAAAGATCAATACGTTCAAAGATTCTAATTGTAATTAATTCAAGCAGTATTGTTTAATTCTGGCAGTACTGGACATTGACATGTGCAGGGCAATGAACAATGGTATGTAAAGGTAATCAATATAAGGGCCGGAAAGAAAATTATTTGTAGGGCAGGTTGCCCACTGCAGCCGAGGTTCGATCCATGGCCAGGACTTTCCATTGGGGGGCGTGATTGGTTGTTCGCCCCAGGGGAGGGGAGGAGGGAATCCGCCATAAGCTCGCTGCGTATAAGAATGGCTCTGTGTGTGTGTGTGGGGGGTGATAGTTGACGTAGAAAGAGGGTACAATTGGCAACTAAATTGGGAGAAAAATTAGAAAAATCAGAAACAAAAAAAATCTATATAATAATAATAATAGTTTTAAGAGTGACAGAGAGACTCATTGCCACATCACTCACTCTTTCTGCTGTAATGTCTGCCAGAATGTGAATTTGGGCTGCGATTTTAGATTTTTGAGGGGAAATATATAAACAGGTAACTGCTAAAATAGAGTGAATGAGGTATACAAAGTATGTTGAAAGCAGGTGCTTCTACACAGATGTGGCTCCTGAGTTAATTAAGCAATTAACAGAATTATTTTCATAGTCCATAGGAATATTGGACTGTTAATCATGAATCAGTGCTGTGGATCCATCCAACTGTCACGGGTACCAAATTGACTCAAATGGTTCCCCTCTCTCTCTATCTAGTGCACATAGACTGGCTCTCAATCAGCCCCTCTAACATGAGCCATCTTCTCCATCCAGGCACAAGGGCATCCATTGGTCAGCCGTACTCCTGAATATTTTCCGCCTCCCTGCTCTCTTTGTAAAACGCAGCGTACTTTAAATGCCTCGGTGCCATATGCTGCCCCTCTGACCTTGAAATGTTTCATGCTTGTGACAATGGAGCTTTCAATGCTCAACAAAGACCACTAAAATGCTATTTCACTTGGAGGCACCACACTGGACTCTATTCTGCCTTGTTATTTTGTAGGTACTACTGTGAGATGGTAGAGATAGCTCTCACCTGCCTTCCTTTACAGTGAATCTGATAGCTCATGTCCCCAGAGATAAGACTTGAGTCTCTTGTGTTTTTGCTCTGTTTGTGAAGCTGCCCTTTTTCAATGTAGACTTTAGAAGTCTTCATGTCCCAGTTCCCAAGGGGAAAGGAAAAGATGCCCAGAGATGAGATTATGGTTTCTCTTAGCTGATTGCTCCTTGTGTGGAAGACTTGTGGTGAACACAGAAGAATGGTTGCAGACACAGTGCCCCAGTGGACGGTGATCGTGTGACCTCAAGTGAAAAAGCTCAGCCAAGGAAAAAATAAGACCTGGCAGGGCAGTGCTGATGGATAGTGGAAATTCACATATTCCTTGCTTTCTTTGTCTGAACTGCTGATGCATGGGCAATTTAGGTTATTTGCTCCCATGTCTACAGTAAGTTCAGGCATTTTCTAAGGTTGCAGGGCTGTGAGAAAGCGAAACTGCTCAGGTCAGCCAGTAGCCCAATAATGCATGGGTATAACTGAAAGCATCTCTCATTGCTCAGCACTTTGTATTTTTATCAAAATAGAGTTCTTCAGTTAGTGTGAAAACAAATCAATTTTCCCAAGTCATGAATTGTAAACATTCACCAGCCCGATTAACATATCACTTTAATCTCTTGGTCTGAATGGGAAGCGGAGCGCTACCTCGCTGCCAGAGAGCATTGCTGCTGAGTCACACAAAGGGATGTGCTAGGGAGTAGTCATTTGGAAAGCACAGAAGCATTTAACATTTTCCCTGAATGGTGAGTCTATCATTACTTAATCCACTCCTTCGTAAGTAAATTCATCCTCCTTTTGTTCAGGAGTGCTCAGTGCAGCACTGAGGTACAGTTCTCTGCTCAGGGATGATGCACTGTTGGGGAGAGGGGGAAGAAGCCAGACTTCCAGGACACACCTCCGGTAACTGTGTGACTTTAAACATCTGATGCATTCATGAAGGATTTTATAAAGTGAATGAACATACAAGAGGAAGATCAGATTTACAGAATGGTTTGATTTTGGCTCGATTTCCAAAGTTCCCATCAGTGCCATTGTCATGTTGTGTTTTTTAGGTTTCGTGTTGTGGTTTATTTTTGCCATGTCCCATGGGGCTGCATGCCCACAGGGAGCATACCAAAGGAATTAACTCTGCGGCTAAAACTGACGATAGGCCGCACCAGGAGGCCCATACATTACTAATGTGGTTTAGGAAGAAAGTGAGAGTGAGTTAGAGAGAAAGACAATGGCAGAGAGGTAGACTTAGGGAAGATGATTGGAAGCATAGAAAGAGAAAAGAAAGAGGGAGGGGGGATCAGGATGAAGAAGGGTGGGAGTGAAGTCTCTTATGCAGAAAGAGTCATTTTTCCCATTCCTGTCTGGTAAATAATGAATCAAAGACCTTGGAAGAGAACTGACCTATTTTTTCAGTGAAGATTAGGAGTTATGAAAGGGTAGGAGAAGGAATCTCTTATGAAGTATCTGCTCAAAGGTATATAAAAAGAACAGAATGAATTGAAAACTACAGACAATAACAACCATGTCCGCTAATATCTCAGTGCTTGGATTGGTTCTTGAACTGCAGACAGTGTACCATTCCTATTGACTATGAAAATAGTTCTGCTCTCCCACCACCTCACAGATGGGAGCCAGGTGGACAATGGAGACCTTGAGTACATTACATGCATGAAGAGTTATAACGATTGAATAGAATTACTGAATAGAACAGTGAGCAGTGCTGAATTGACCCATCCAGTATGGCTGAATGTGCTCTTGTCTTCAGTGTACAGAACCAGTTGATACCAAGTAATATAAATACTATGTGAACTACCCAGGCCCTAACAGTATAGGAGCTGCATAAACTATATAGCTAAGAAATCCAACAAAAGAACAAGCAGCGTTCAACACACAGTGCTTTAATACCTGCTACGGTACCGTAACTATGTTGATCTACTTCAAAGAATGTACTATATATGAGACAAAATATTTCTAGCACCCAATTTCAGCTGTCAATCCAGCTGAGACTAGCTAGCTAATGTTACCTAGCCAGATTAACATCCTAAACAGAGAAGGTAACCAGCTAACCAAGTGGCTAGGTAGCAGGCTAGAGCTTAGTTAGTTATCGATAGCTAGCTACCACCAATATTTACTGATCTCTGTCTATGAGCGAATTAGTTCATCTAGCGAACGTTTGTCCACAACAATTGCTATACGAACAACCCAAAACACAGAAAACAAAGTACAAAGTAAAAATGTCATTTGAAATGTATATGATTTTTGATTACTGATATACAGTATATATCAAATTCTTGCCAATAAGCCATTCTCCCTAAAAACTGTGTTCTGAAACTCTCAGATTATTGAATGCACTGAAAGGCAAAGAGCTTGATAACCAGAGAAAGATCTAAGGCATTTCCAAGCAGATAGTCGTGTGCTCTCTGGTATGTACCAGAACTTAATTTTTGCTCACTTCCGTCATATTGTTACTTCATCGTAACCGCTCAAACAATTTCTCAAAACAGCCTGAGATGAAGTGAGATTAAGTTTTTACATGTCTTTATCGCTGACTTTCCTGTAATGACTCTGGGCTTAAATATGAAATCTGAAATCATGATTGTCAGCAGTTATGTCAGGACCAAGCTAGTTCTTACATGGTTGTCATGGTGAATCAGCAGACTTGGAGCAGGGGTTTGTTTGTCCGACTGTCACGTGGTCTTAGGGCCCCACGCAGCCCAAGAGAGTCTAACCTCACACAGTCTGTGATATCTCAGAGCATAGTTCAGAGCCTACTGGGCCTCCAAAACATAGGCCCAGATTCAACATTTGTCTTTAACCTTCTCAATTGCATTCAAGTGTTTTTCTTTCTTCAAAACACAGATGGGTGAGTCATCACCAGAATTAGTAAAAATGTTTGCACTGAAAAGCACTTGCTAGTTGCAAGTTAAAGTTGATTAATGTTAGTTTAAGTTGTTATATGTTGATTGAATGATGGCTGTAGTTCTTTGATATTATTTCATTTTACACATTTTTATATTATTTTTCCAGTCCAGTAAATCGTATATACAGTTGTCTCTCAATTGCAGTACAGATCAAATATCTTTGCATCCAGTTCTTTCAGCCAGGTCTTTGTGTTGCTGTGTTGCCAAAAGCAAACACTGTGGTTATGGATTGCAAAATTGATCCAAAATAATCTGTATGCAGATCCTCTTTAGCTGTCTTTCCAGCATACAATTGCCTTGAATTTAATTATGGTATTTTGTGCTCGCTGAGTCATGAACCCTGACCAAGAATAATGGAGTTTGCTGAAGATGCTATGCTCTAATGTACTAATTAATTATTTTGGCCCCTCTGACCACTATCAGTTCTCTAACCTCAGCAATCGTTTAGACAAAAGCATTTGCCATTACGTGCCACAATCAGACCTACTGGGCTATTGTTGTTTTTTTAAATTGGCGCAAACATTGTTTTTCCAATCCTAGCTTGGTATATTCATGGAAGCAAATTTCCCCCATCACTAGCAGCAATGTTGGCTCAGCGCTAATATGGAACAGAAGGGAAGTAATGCAAGGAGGTGGATCAGGAGAATCGTTAACCCTTTCTACAAAAAAAAGAGAGAGCAGGGGTCCCCACCCACTGCAGCTGAGGCTGTCGTCCAGCAGCAATGTGCCGATTGGCCAGCTTCAGGCAAAGGAAGTGCTGTCTGGTGTACAAGCTATGGTACCGTAGCGAAGCGGCCACTTTTTCTGGCAGCCCACCAGCCACAGCTATATCCCGCCGTAAGTGGTTAAACAGGACACTAAATCACTGCCGGGTGCCATTAAACCCCTGGCAGAGGAGGCCTGAGTTTAGGATTCATCCTGTGAAGGTTCCCCTCTCCTCTCGCTCCTGCTGTGATTGGCTTTAAGCGCCAGAGGTTTACCTCAAAAACCAAATTGCCATGCTCAAAATAAACATGCCAGTCAACACACCCCAAAAGGACAATTAGGAATAGCTACAGGCTCACGGCAGGCTCAGGAGTATACTCTCTGTGAGTGCATCCGGTGTAAGTGCCTGTGTCCGTGATTTAAAAATGCCTCTGTGGATATCTTGTCTGTGTGCGTTAGCCACATGACAACATCAGATGGCTTCCTCTGAGGCTTATGCAAGCATTTGACAATAACATGCCTGGGGTGCTGGCCATAGTGAAGTCAATTGGAAGATGTTCAGCATAAAATCCTGGTTCCACTCATGCTTGTTTACTCAGGCATAGTGTGATGCTCCTCCTCAGACAGGATCACAGTTCTTTACCTCCTGGCTCTGACTGGGCACAGTGGAACAGGTACTATGGCCTCCCACTCACAGGGTCTGTGGCATCAGAGAGAGATGACATCCAGGATTATCTGTAGTTTATGTGTTTTTCGTCCTCCCACAGTAACTCTTCCTGGGGAAAACAGGGTCTCTTTGCCTCTGATTCACCAGATGTATGGATGGATGGAGCAGGGAGTAAGAGAGAGAGCAAATGGGTGTTTTGTAACTTTGGCACCACAGACACCGTTGCAGAGAACTGTACCTCCTCCCCACCGCCTCAGTCGCAGGCCTCACAAACAGTTCCATGTCATCAGTCAGCATAGTCAGTCACTAATGTAGGGAGCACGAGCAGGCCAAGCACACTTTCAGTGCTCCTTTTGCATTTTGTCTGATGTGCATTTTTTACCCATTGCCAGTGAGAGCATAAAGAATTCATTATATGTAATCCCAGTTTGGGATTGAAGGATGTGAAATGTGTTTAAATTTAAATTAGGTCTTTTTTCTGTCAGTCATCATAAAGTTCAGATGAGATGTCTTTTTGTGTTTTATATTAGTTTAGTATTCAGACATTATTATGTTAATTTGCTTGCTGTTGTTTTCTCCACAGTGTCCCCTAAGTCTTTATTCGTTCCACTTTTTTTCCATGTTACAAAAGAATATGTGGTGATCTGGGACACTAAACTTACAACAGTGACTGTTGTTCACGTACAGAGACAATATTCCAAACACGTGAGAATTTTGAACGTGTGCACTGTTTACATGCATTCAGTGCCTAATTTCCTATGAATTATTTGCATTTACAAGCAGATGGGCATTCAGAATTAATGTAATGTGAGTATATGCAGTCTTGTGAAGATAGCAGCCTTACTAACTGATAGAGGGATGGTAGTGTCTTTAGTTTTTGTTCTTGTGTCAATTAGACGGTTTCAAAATATGTCTCATACCCCACATTCAGGAGAAAAATAGAAAAAGAGCTGGAAATTTGGGCTTGTGCACATGACATACCTCAAACCCACATATAAAATGGTGGCATCTCCATTCTGAAGTATTTGCTTTTATTTGCCACTGAGTTTTGAAAAGTTACTTGTTTCAGTACATCATCTATTTTGCCAGTTACTTGCAGTGAATAACAATAGGTTCCTAATGCAAATGGCAACTTGAAATGGAAAATACATAGACCTTTGAAAAACTAAAAGTGACAGCTTTTATGAGAAATCTTGACTTTTTCAACTAAAAAAGGTTTCTTAAACATGAAGTCTATTATTACTGTATTACTTTCAAAACTTCTGTATGCACAGAATGCAGAATTCTCGAAGGTGAAGCAAAAGAATGATTTGGTAATGAATTGGAAAACTGCTATATTATACGAAAGCCAAAGCTAGAGGTCAAAGTCAAAGTATTTTATTTGTCAAGTGCACAGTATAACACAAGGTCATTCTGAACAATGAAATTCTTGGGACATGGCAAGCAACAACTAAGTAAACATTAAACATTAAACAATTGTAGCAGTCCAGAACCAGTAAAAGGGGGAATACAGACAGTAGAATAAGAGTTTTAAATATATAAATATAAAGTAAAGTAGTGCCGATGGATATGTGCATTTAAATTGAGGTGATGTACATTTAATGTGGTCGACCACCACATCATAGCCTATGGTCCTAGATGTGTGTTCAGTATACACATTCACATTTCCCCAACCTTACGTGCATTGTCTTTCTGAGACTTCCTTAAAAATGTTCCTCTTAAGACTGGGATACCCTGTCCTTTCTTCCTCTGCACTGCTGACAGGTTTTTGTTTTCATTCATTCCAAGGGATGAAAATATAGTTTGAAGGAACAATGCCGATGTTTCAAGAATAAAAAGATAAAAATCATACAAAAAAACTTGTTGCACCAGTATTTCAGTGTTTCATTTTCCCCAAGCATTGTGCACAAACGGGCTACTTCTCTGAGATGTGTATGCCGCCGTAAATTGTACAGCCTGGAAGAGTTTAAACATGCTGAGTTTGCACAACCCTATAGCTGTAATACCAGTAATTAAATTTATTTCGCACCTGCTTGAGGGAAAGAAAGTTGTTCTTTGTGACTCAATTACCATATAATGAAGAGGAAACGAGTGCCTGCACCTAGATTGGAGAGCATCACACTCCGAAGCCCTTCGGCAGTATTTTGTCTTTCGAGTTTACAAACAGTCATTCTCAAATGTGTACGTGGTGATGTCTTTAAAGCACTCAAGCAGTCATCCTAAATGAATTTGTGTTCATCCTAAATTATTTTTTATTCACACTCCCTTGTGGACATGACATGACGCAACTGGCACAGTGCAAAGTGTTACGTAAGTATGCAAATAAACTTTGTAACAAACATGTTGAATGCCTGCTTATATCCCAAGCAAACTTCTACTTTTGACATTTCATTTGAGATATATGTCTTGGAAGGGTACTAAATTCAGTCTGTAGCTAATAGTCACATGAGCACTTCCAAGTATGCAATACTATGATTTATTTTAATTGGGTTGATTGGATTTGTGGATTGTTCACTTGATTGGGAAAAGAGGCATCCTAGGTTAGCACTCCTCGGAATCAGGATTGCTATAGCAGTTGACTAACATGAGAATGAAATGTCTCCATTTAAAAGGCACAATTGAACCAGTGCATTATTTACAGTTAGTGCATTGCATTAAATGAGGTATTGGATCTAGTTTAAAAAATGAGTCCATTAATGTAAATCTTTCAGATTTGACAGAGTAACTAATAATAGAGTAACTATCCAAACAATACACTTAAGATTTTTTTTTGTTTAAAAAGTAATGTTTCACTAACGGATGTTTTTACATTGCATTCTATTATTGCCCTAATAACTGTGGGTAAATAATAATTACATATATTCATTATCTGTGGACAACTGACAGTCTTTTGCACCACTGTCCTGAGCCATAACTGTAAATTAATTGTTACAGAGGTCATCATGCCACATCAATGAGATCAGCTTACGATCAAAATGTGGCTACCTAGGATAGGATATCAAATGAACCACCTGTTAGCCTGTTCCAACATCACTGATGGAATATAACCCCGTTTGGGCACCAATGATTTATTATTTTGCTAACTACACCCCACGGCATGGCCCTGAGCAACAACACCATGTGGCATGGTGTCCTTGTTCATAGAACCAAGGGTACCTACATAAGCATTCATTCTGTTTCACGTCAGTGAAAGACGTCAGAAGACAACAGATGAAACTCGAGGATGACTGGGGGAGGGGCCAGGAGGCATGGCTGACCTTGTCCTTGTTATTACAAAGCATAATATGGAACGCAATCGGCAAAAGACCGGTTGATGGCATGCGATGGGGTAATACATTGGTGTCAATGTATCATTATACCAGACTCCTAGTAGATTGTTGATATATAGATGTATGATGATATATCGTATATCGATTAACTTGATAGAATATCACCCAAGGCAATCACCTTCATATAAGCTGTTGTCATGGGTATGGTATGTTGACTGGCATTAAAAATAACAGAGATGTATTTGTGTCTTATACTGCACAGTCCTCACCCTGCAATACTTAGTACTCTTCATATTCTATAGCTGCTAGAACCTTTGTACAATGCTACTGACTACACTTCCTCTCCAGAACTTCAACCATAAACTTGACATGTCTGATGTAATCTTCATGTCTGATGTAATCTCTCTTTCTCTCGTTAGACACACACACACACACCCGATCTCCCATGTGGAAGAGAGACCAGAGGTTGTGATTAGCAGGGCGTTATCTCATTGCCTGTCTGCTCTGATGGAGGAACACCAAGATTTCATTGTCCTTCATTCTGACACAGCCTACCATCTTACCCATGTCTTACATTAACCACTGCTGTGGGAAGTCTGTGGTAAAGGTGCCCATGGGGAATTGAAGAGATGTAATCTCCACTACACTCGGTCCAAGCTTATCAGACCTGTGGCCTTCTCTAATCTACCTCTCCAATACACAGTGGTTACACCTTAATTGTCAGGCGTTTATACATCACACAAACACAGTCGATTAATAAGGCCTCTTTGAACTGAGTTCATCATCTAGATAGGAATTACCTTACCCTGAACGTGAGGCCTAATCTTTCAAACTCATCTTCAGCATATCATGTAAAACTGTTTGAATGTTTTTCATGCTCATCATTTCCAAATAATTGTTTAGTTCATATTGTGAAATGATGTAATAGGCCCAAATCTTTGAGAATTGTCTCTTGAGACTGTCAAGAGAAGCTTGGTTGCATGGTGATGGGTTTGGTCTATTTTGTGCTTCAGTTTGAAAAAGTGGGTTATCATAATTCAGTTTATGTTTGAACAATGATGACGATCATAGTCTATGTGCTACGAATAGGAGGTCCTCTGTTTCGCCTACATTTGAGAAACTTTATTATATTTAGTATGTCATGTTTCTCTTTTTTTGTTTTTGGATTCAGTCACTCTGCATACAGATAATAATTACAAAAAAGAATGTACTGTACTGGTGTTTTGTGATTGAAACACTGCAATGCTAATTGAATAATATATTTGTATTATTATTATTAGAATTTTACCCCCATTTTCTCCTCATTTGGAATTGCCAATTAACTGTGTTGGTGCTCAACGCACAACCCGCATCCTCCTCTGTGAATTCTGGAGAATGCAGACTAGCGCACATGTTTCTCCTCCAAAACATGTGTCAGCCGCTGTTTCTCTTTACTCCGCAGTCCACCAGTTAATCTTGCACAGACATTGAGTCAAAGGAGAACACTTTATGTGCTGCTTGTGCAGGCAGACTGTGGGTGCCTGATTTGACCAAGAGGGTCATTGGTGCGTGATGAGACGTGGACGTCCCGCCAACTGAGTTCCCTCCCTACCCGGCACTGCCCTGTGGGTTTGCTGAAAGCATTGGCACTAATTGAATAGGCTTGATCCAACCAAGGTCTCTCAGGAAATACGGAAGCATAGGAGGACCTGTCAGGACTCTTTGAGGCACGTTGATTTCACTTTTTTGAAAGGAGAGAGAAACAATAACCCTGAACTGGTAGGATGGAGGTAACTAAAGACAATCTGTGTCATGCAGTGTGGTTTCACTTCTACGATTAGTCTGTTCATGAAATATGGATAGCTCTAGCATGTGTCTGAGAATAAATTGGGATGCTGTCTCTGTCCCTCTCATTAAGATACACCAGGGCCCCTGACACACTTTCCCTGGTCAAGCGGTAAGAGGAAGTGATGTAATGTGATAAATCTGAGCTCATGTACAAGCACTGACTTGCGCTGTCCCACTTTCACCGTCCAGTCCCCCCTGGTTTTCTCACCCTGATTTTATTTTTCTGTGCTCATTTTTGTTTATAGATGACTGGCCATTTATGTCAAGTGGTTTCATTATTCATTATATTATCATAGCACAATGGGTACCAGTCAACAGTGTGACCATGCTGGACATTTTCAGTCTTATAACTGAAGGTGGGGAGCATAAACAGAGTCACTCCCCCAACAGGATGTCAAAGTGTGAGGCAGTGGACAATGTAACACACTCTGTCTGGCCAACTGGCATATGACTGGGAGCTACAAGGTAAGTCAAGTATAGTACCAGCACGGTCCATTCCAACTAGAGCTTAGCTAGAGACAGGGACCATGCTAAAAACACTGGACTTGTGATGAAAAAGGCTACACCTGTGTTTCCTTATGAACTTATGAACTTATTTGTGGCTTGAAACATTGAGGGGTCTGCATTTTAAAATGTAGAGCTGGCCCTCCTGTTAGAACAGAGTGACTCGCTTACTAACAGCTATTAGTTGTGACCCCAGTGCTCTAACACCCATTACCATCATGAAAGCTGCAAAATGCCTGTCACATACAGAACATTTTGCATTATGTTCTGTGAAGTGTTATGGAGTGGGACAGATGGAGTTTGAGAATAATTAGGCCAATAGAAATCAGGACAAATATTGGAAAGATTCAGTTTTGCCTGAGCAAATGGTTCATGGACAGGCCCACTCTTTGCCTTGTCTTGAGGAATATCTCCTCTGGCCTCCCGCGTGGTCTAGTGGTTTCAACGTCCGACGCTGGCCGCGGCGACTGGGGTTCGATTCCCCGTCGCGCCAGAGTCGGCTCTGGTCGGGAGTGCCATCGGGGCGGCAATTGGCTGTCCGCCCCAGGGAGAGGGGAGGGAAGCCGACACACACAGTTCGCTGCGCAAAGGAGTGGTTCTGGGGTACCAGAATTACAGTCGACGGCACGACGAGTGTTGTCTCGGAGGAGGCAGCGCTACACCCTTGTCACTGCTGGTCACAGGACTACGGCAGCTAACTATAAGGGAAGGGGGATTAAACTAAGCACATGGGTAATTGGCTACCAAATTGGGAGAAAAAACAGAAAAATTAAATTATAAAAGGAATATCTCCTCTGCCAAGTCCTGGTCCATGTTTGAGTGGCTCTCTCCATCTGTGGGAAGTAGCCCAGATCTCCACATGCCGTTTACATCTGTGTTTTCTTCACAATAAGAGGGTCAATGCAGTGCTCAGGCTAATTAGTAAGAAGTTGCTGCACTACCACAAAAGCCCCATGTTTCAAATTAGCAACAGACAGAAATAGCATTAAACAAAAATAGATACAATGCATATTTGATTATACAAAATGAACACGCAGTCTTATTTCACAGTGTGTGGTCTGTGGTGGAGCATCAGACATATAGAAGGACAGGGATTTTCTATTGTTGGCTGTTGGGAGAATAAAATAGTATTATGTAATTAGTCCACACCATCTGGTATCACTGGCTCGCTTTGAAATTCACTATATTTAAATGTTTGTAGTGTCACCTGTCCTGTGTCTGGCGAATGAGAAGTGAGCGTGACAGTTCATGGACACAAAAGAGTCCCGCTTGATGCTTTGAAATATTTATGAGCAATTAAGTGAGTCCTTAGACTTTTTTCCTTTGTTTCCCTCTGATCTACTGATGCGGGCTCATTTGAGACTGTTTGGCTTCAAACATTTTTTTTTTTCTACTCTTGCATCTTTTTCTGCGGATGATTTGCCGTACAGGCATTGCAATAATCCAATACGTTACAGTGAGGATAATTAATCATTGCTTAGCTGCACAGGTACTTGTCATCCAGGGATCAAGCCCCACACTGAACTAGTCCTCTTCTGCCACTGTGCCTTTCGTGGCTCTGTCAGTTTTGCGCGACGATCACCCAATTAAGAAGCAGTGAAACAAAGGTGTGAGTGATTATGCTCACTGTACAGTATGCGTGTGCAAGTGCCTGCCGTTCTCATGCTGATTTATTTGGAGAAATTGATTTGCTCAGCTGGTGTAGTCTGCAAATATTTATAAAAATGCTCCTCTGTTTTGGACAGCGGTCATGTGTGTGAATCCGAACGTTTCGTGAATCTGGACTTGAGTCGTTAATAATTCATGTGTTTGTTTCTAATCCATCAGAAGATTTTAAGACCCATAAAACCGTGCTTGACTTTCCCTGGCAGAGCGCACTCTCACTGAATGAGGAAAGGCTTCTCTGGCCTGCATTCCTCCCCAGATTGCGCAGGGTTCGATTTGCATGCAGGAGTGCACGCCCGGCCCACAGACTAGCTCTCTCTGAACTGTGGGCTCCGGGAGCCAGGTGATCTAGCGCGTCTGATCAAAAGCCTCTCTGTCCGAGAAGCCTCCATAAGTCTCTTGTTTTTCATTGTGCCATCCTGACCTTCCTCATCCCTGAGCATCAAAGCTCCCCAATCCTTATCTGCATGAGGATGCTGGCCTGGCTGTGTATTCAACCAGAGCCCCTCGCAGCGGGGGAAGAGGAAGCTCACCCCAGGGTATCAGGAACCACAGGGAGGTTGGGTGAATGTGGCAACAACACAACCCTCAATCGAAACCATGGTTACAAGAGCAAGGCTGCTGTGCCACCTATCACATTTTCAGCCAGAGTAAAATAAAGTCTTAGTCCCAGGTCCTTAGAAACACAGTGCTGGTCACTGACAGACATTGTGCCTAATTGCTGTGGATCCAGCTCTGCCTACCCAAAGTCCTGGGTGCTACTACTCACTCTGTTCTGGTCTGAACAGTCCCAGTTGCAAATGGACTTTGGCAAGGTGACCTAAACCCCCTCAACTTTTCACTAAGTAAGGAGTTTTTCTTTCTTAGAAACGTCCCTGCAGTCATTTGGATATAGATGTTATTTTTGATTGTGCAATACCTATTCTTAAACTTTTAATGCTTCACTTTTCAGCTGAATCAACTAATACCATTCTTTTCAGTGTTATCCGGCTGAATGAAAGTAAGTATTTATCTTTGACAAATGAAAAGCTACTGCTGTTGAAACCTACATTTCAGATGTCAAAAAAATCTTCGATTTAGGCAGGTGAGGCATTTTAGATCCCTCTGGGAATACACAACTTATCATTTCACTGTCCTCAGACAATTCCAACAGTTGGGTGTATTACGTAAACAGATTAGAGCTCAGCAAAAATGGTATGGTTGAAAAAGACAGATAATTTTCCTAATAAATAGTCAATTTCTTCCATTAAAAGAAAAGAAAAGCAGCCTCTCTACAGGCTGTGTGATTGACGGCGCTTCTCCTCTGACCTACGCTGTTCCCAACCATACAGGAATGATTCCAGGATTACAGTTAAAGGGCAGTAATGCAGTGTGGGTATAATGAAGGCTTTGGGAAGGATGAACAGTCTACCCAGGAGTGACACAGAGAGAGACATGAGATACCTGCACCTAAAAATCTCACTGTCAGCTACTGTGAGAGTTGTTTTTTCCTAATAAAATCTAAAAGTCTTTCCTCCACTAATTCTTGTCATTTACATCATAATTAGTGTGGAAGCGGCATCTTTCCAAGTTGGTCGAGAGTGGCTTAAATAATGCAAAATGGTGCAGGAGGCTGGATGTATTATTTAACAGACCTCCCAAGCCAACACTTGGGGGTAGGAACTGTACCAGCATAACCAGAGCACGTGATGGCCGTTATTCTATTTATATCTCTACGGATCAGCTGTTGTCGGGGGTGGTTGGGGGGCATTTTCCTCAGCGCACCATGCCATGGTTCTTCATGCTCGAGGCCTTTCAGTGTGCTTGTGGTGATAAAGCTGTATTTATTTTCCATTTGTCTCTTGCCATGTTTCATTTGGTAAACAACATGTTAATGCAATGCAAAGAGCCAATCTTTCAAACCTTTCGGGAAAATAGGATTAAAACGAGCTTTTGATGCTAAACAGCGCTCCTGAGGAAGTCGTAGGCAAACTGTGTGAAAGCACACAGCTAGACAAGCGTCTCTGTGAACACTTTCATTCGCAGCCAAGAGAGATTCCTCTGAGGAGGTCTGCTTGATGGCCTTGCCGTTAAATCACATTTCAATCATTGTGCCAGAAATTCACTGTGCCACATTGCATACAACTGTGCTGTGGTCAGTGTAATCTGGTCCACGGCTCTTTTCACTGTGATCACTGTAGCCTGGCCCCAGCTCTTTAGAGTGTGATCACTATAGCCTACAGCCTGTAGCCTGGCCCCAGCTCTTTACACTGTGATCACTATAGCCTACAGCCTGTAGCCTGGCCCTCAGCTCTTTACTCTGTGATCACTATAGCCTACAGCCTGTAGTCTGGCCCTCAGCTCTTTACTCTGTGATCACTATAGCCTACAGCCTGTAGTCTGGCCCTCAGCTCTTTACTCTGTGATCACCATAACCTGCAGCCTGAAGCCTGGCCTCAGCTCTTTACACTGTGATCACTATAGCCTGCAGCTTGTAGCCTGGCCCCAGCTCTTTAGAGTGTGATCACTATAGCCTGCAGCTTGTAGCCTTGCCCCAGCTCTTTAGAGTGTGATCACTATAGCCTGCAACCTGTACCCTGGCCCTCAGCTCTTTACTCTGTGATCACTATAGCCTACAGCCTGTACCCTGGCCCTCAGCTCTTTACTCTGTGATCACTATAGCCTGCAGCTTGTAGCCTGGCCCTCAGCTCTTTACTCTGTGATCACTATAGCCTACAGCCTGTAGTCTGGCCCTCAGCTCTTTACTCTGTGATCACTATAGCCTACAGCCTGTAGCCTTGCCCCAGCTCTTTAGTGTGATCACTATAGCCTACAGCCTGTAGCCTGGCCCCAGCTCTTTAGAGTGTGATCACTATAGCCTGCAGCCTGTAGCCTGGCCCCAGCTCTTTAGTGTGATCACTATAGCCTACAGCCTGTAGCCTTGCCCCAGCTCTTTAGTGTGATCACTATAGCCTACAGCCTGTAGCCTGGCCCCAGCTCTTTAGAGTGTGATCACTATAGCCTACAGCCTGTAGCCTGGCCCCAGCTCTTTAGAGTGTGATCACTGTAGCCTGCAACCTGTAGCCTGGCCCTAGGCTCTTTAGAGTTTGATCACTATAGCCTGCAACCTGTAGCCTTGCCCCAGCTCTTTAGTGTGATCACTATAGCCTACAGCCTGTAGCCTGGCCATCAGCTCTTTAGTGTGATCACTATAGCCTGCAACCTGTAGCCTGGCCCCAGCTCTTTAGATCACTGTAGCCTTAGCCTGGCCCCAGCTCTTTACTCTGTGATCACTGTAGCCTGCAGCCTGTAGCCTTGCCCCAGCTCTTTACTCTGTGATCACTATAGCCTACAGCCTGTAGCCTTGCCCCAGCTCTTTACTCTGTGATCACTATAGCCTGCAACCTGAAGCCTGGCCCTAGGCTCTTTCCAGTCCAGGCGGATACGAGAACAGGCTTAGGCTGTACATTTCTTACTCCCCCCATCTTCATGCACTGTTATTCAATACAAGCCCCCAGTCCCCACAAATGTAGTGAGCTCCCTACTGGGCAACATCAGAAACAGATGGCCACTGGACCCCATAACTGTAAGTGGTCTTATCTGTCTCACAAACTTAATTAACTTCACTGTGTGAGCTTGTATGGAGAATTAATTGAAGAAGACATCTGTATGATTCCGGAATGATAGGTCCATGCCCTATAGTCCTTCCTGCGATATGTAAGTAATTGGCTTAGGTTTTACAGTTACACTTGTGTGGTGAGCATTCTGGTGCAAAATGGTTGTTGTGCAAAAACGCAGTTGTGCATCACCTGGGTGGGTGCTACACTTTGAGCTGAGCTTCCCCTTTACTATACAGTGCTTTGAGATAGTGAAACGTGCTATATAAATGCAATCCATCATTACTGTGGCCTTGTACCTGTGTAATTATATACTCTCTGTATAAGTGCTGAATGCCCATTATGTGAGTACACTATGGGTCACAGTTTTTACTATATGGAAAACCCTCTGCACTTAATGTAATTACTCACATATACTTACATAATATGTGCATAGTGCATATTTATGGACTGACAAGGTCACTATAATGTCAAATATTTTACTGAATTTACATTTGGAGAGTTTTTTAAATTAGCTTTGCAATAATTGAGATTGAAATGTACTGTAGCAGGAAAGGTGAATATTGCTTGCTTATCAGGTCACTCAGTTAATCCAGTATGTTGGCTGCATTCATTTTCTTTATTGATACATGTATTTGTCATTTGTATTTTGCTCTGAACTTTTACTATGAAATAGACCACTGCATTTGTTTTCCTAGATATTGTCCTTATAAATTTAAAAAATAATTTTAAAATATATATTTTCAGGCTATATGGCATCTCCAGAGCAGTCAAACAGACCCCAAAAGGCATGTATTTCCTCTGTCAGCTCGTGGTTGTGGTTATTTTACGGCTTGCCTATAGACCGATAATGACGCCTGTAGTACATGCATGCAGAATAGAAATGAATATTTCTATTGATTACCTGGTTTTGTGATTCATAGCAGATGTTGGCACGGTCCCAAGAAACTACTGATTGAGTGTCAGGGTATCGTGTGTCCCTGCACTGTTTAGCTACAGGCAATACAGCCCCCCTGCTGTCTTTCTGATATCGGGTGTACCATGTCGAGGAGCAAGCGAGTTTTGGAGGGGATCGCTGTTTTGAAACGTTCCTGACTCCGGCATTTGTTCCCCTCTCTCCCGCAGATAATCTTCCGCAAGATCCTCGACGTGAAGAAGGAGGAGGAAGAGCGCCAGCGTCAGAAGAACGAGGTGACGCTCTCCATCCCGGTGGACCACCCCGTCAGGAAGCTCTTCCAGAAGTTCAAGCAGCAGAAGGAGATGCGCAACCAGGGCTCCTCCCAGCTGGACCTGGAGAAGAACCGTCTGCAGACGGAGCACCACCTGAACCCGCACTCCCACCAGCACCACCCCCTCCAGCACTCGCACCCCATGCAGAACGGCGCGTCCACCACCGGCAGCAGCAGCGTGGTCACCGTCTCCCAGATCACGCCCATCCAGAACTCGCTGGTCTACATCAAGACCAGCGAGCCCAGCAAGCAGAACAACCGCGACATCATGGAGCTCAAGCCCAGCCTGACCGTCAGTGACCAGAACTGCCTGAAGGTCACCAGCCCCATGCAGGGGAAGCCCGCCGCCAACCGCGGCTGGATGCGCCTCAAAAACAACACGGCCGCCGCCCCCGAGGAGAAGAAGGAGGAGTGGAACAACGTCTCCAAAGCCGGCTCCATGGAGCTGCTCTCGGAGGACAGCAGGAGCCAGGGCTCCGAGGGCAGGGGCGACGGCGGGGACAAAAAGAACCCGCTGCGCAAGACGGACTCGTGCGACAGCGGCATCACTAAGAGCGACCTGCGCATAGACAAGGCGGGGGAGGCGCGGAGCCCCATGGACCGCAGTCCTCTGGAGCACAGTCCCATTCCGGTGGAGGCGCGGCATGCCTTCTACCCGATCCCCGAGCAGGCCCTGTACACCACGCTGCAGGAGACCAAGCTGGAGCTCAAGGGGGACATCCAGATGCTGAGCAGCCGCATGGCCACGCTGGAGCAGCAGGTGGCCGAGGTCTTGAAACTGCTGTCCGAGAAGAGCAGGCCACCGCAGACTTCCGCCCCCAAAACCAAAATCAAATGCCAGGACATTTTCACCGTCTCCAGGCCAGTGACACCTGACTCAGAGAAGGACGACGGACAGTTTTGAACTGTTCAAAACTGTTTACTTGTTGATTTATCGATTTCGTTATTTGCACACATGCCTTTTCTCTCATGGGGGAGAGGAGGAAGAGAAAACTATTTTGCTTAAAATAGACAATTTCTTTCTCCCTTGTAAATATTTATCTGCATGTCCAGCTGGATTCTGGCCTGCCAAAGAAACCTAATGACTGTAATTATTGCTTGTATATTATGCAGTTGACTGCATGCAAACTAATTTAAAGAAAAAGATTATTTATTGTTCTACACTGTATCTCCAGGAATTTAGATTGTTTTAATGATGTCGATTTACAATGAAGTTTCAGGGTTTGGGAATACTGATGAGTGCTGATTTTCTTTCAGTATTTGATTTATATATATATATACATATATATATATATATATAACATCTAAATATTGTAGTAAATAAATTTAAAAAATGGTGAAATCTTTTTTCTTTCAGTATAGTGCTCCCCATCAGACCTTTTGCATTTTTACATTTTGAAATTCACAGCAGCATTCTGTCAAAGCTAGGAACAATTGCTCCAAAAAGGCTGCATCAGGGCATCATGGCATTTATTCAAGTGAATACGAATATGTGCTCTTGTATTTGACCAAGTTAACACACTTGCTTGTTCCCGCTCAAAATATGTTTTTTTCTACGTATCCAAAGAGGGTAACTTGCTAAGTTTAAAAACAGCAGAGATCTAAATCGTTGGTCAATTTCTTGAAATGTATTCTCATTAAAGACAAATTAATACTTTTTTCAAATTTTGTTTCAGATTTTATCCCATTTTCTCCCAATTTGGTAGCCAGTTGCACCCGCATATTTTCAAGTCAATCACCCCCTTGTAATGAGAGTTTGTTGCCTTGGCCCTTTGACCAGTAGTGACGAAGGCGGAGTATCGTCTCCTCCAAGATGGCACTCGCCAGGCCATCGACTGTAACCCAGTACTACAGAGCCACTCCTGCGCGCAGCGAACATCCTGTTGGCTTCCCTCCCCCCTCCCTGGGGCAGACAGCCAATCGCCGCCCCCTGGTGGCACTCCCGGTCAGAGCCGACTCTGGCGTGGTCGGTGGGATTGAACCCCGGTCGCAGTGGCCAGTGTCGAACATTGTAACCACTGGACCACGTGGGAGGCCCACAAATTAATACATTTGTTCTATATGGGACCCAAGCAATCTTTTCCTAATGTAGCCAAATAATATAGCTTACATTGCATATAACATTGGCAAGCTGAACCAGTTAACAGCTAACTGTAGCCAGCAATTATGAAGATCTAGCGAGAGGCCCTATGAGCTGCTACTGTCTAGTATTGGCAGTAGCAGTTGCTAGAGAGCAGCTGAACAGAGAGCTAGTTTGTCTACTAACTATAATAATTATGCTGTATCCAAATAGCAAGTAACTGCTAGCAGTAGGTATTTAGCCAGATGGATATTACTAGCTAGCTAATTTAGGCAGGATACATATTTTTTTCTATTGCTCCTGAAATTCATTTCTGGATGCAAGAGTGGCAGGATACATAACGATAACATTTAGTGAATCAAGGATGCCTTTGCAGCCTCCCTTTGGAGCACACATTGTATTATCTTGTAATTTCTTAATCTTGCCTACTAGTTATGATTGGCAGAATGCTACTGTCGCTGGTGGTGAGTGCTATGAGGTCAAAAGTAATTTCATCATTTATTTATGAATTTATTTATGAACTTTTAAATATATATATATAGATAGATAGATAGCTGCCAAAATAATGGAAACACCGACAGAAAGTGTCTTAATAGGGCGTTGTGTCACTAAGAGCCACCATAACAGATTCAATGCGCCTTGGCATAGATTCTACTAATGTCTGGAACTCTATACTCTATTGGAGGGATGCAACACCATTCTTCCATGAGAAATTCCATCATTTGCTGTTTTGTTTTTTGTTGATGGTGGTGGAAAACACTGTCGCAGGCGTCTCTCCAGAACCTCCCATAAGTGTTCATTTGGGTTGAGATCTGGTGACTGAGATGGCCATGACATATGCTTTACATTGTTTTCCTGCTCATCAAACCATTCAGTCACCACTGGTGCACTATGGATACGGCACTGTCATCCTGGAAGAGACCACTCCCATTTGGATAGAAATGCTTCACCATTGGATGAAGGTGATCGCTCAGAATAGCTTTGTATTTATTGGCATTTACCTTGAACTCTAAGGGGCTGAGTGGACCTCAACAATGCCAGGAAAATGCTCCCCACACCATAACAGACATGGCAGAACCCTTCATTTACTCAAGTGTTTCCTTTATTTTGGCAGATACCTGTATATATATTTGTATATTTTTAAAATGGAGAGGTGGTTTGGTAAACCTGGTCTCTTGAACACATTTGGCTGAGTGGACCAGCCTCTATTTCCCTCAGCATACCGAAGCTGCACTGCTGAGTTAAGTTGTGGAGCTGCAGAGAGTTTTCCTAAAGCTTGCCCTGCAAAGCAATGTTTTTCATCTACCCTTGAAGGAAAGAAACATTCATACTCCAATGATATTGTGGGTACTTTACCCTGAACGCATATCACATAATGTGATTGTAGCACATAAACATAACCAAGAGATAACATGATACGGTTCTGTTAACCATCCCCTATTTACCCCCTACATGCAAATTTAAAATGCCTTCACTGGCCCACTGCTGATGTGTGGTGGTCCACAGAGATTCAGGGAACAAAGTAATAAGTGACAGAGTTTTTCAGCTGTTGTTGGCAATGCAAAATATTATTTTTATTTATTTGTATTTATGTATTTATTTTGCCAAGTAGAGGCAGTTTTAGAAAGACAGGGGTACAGCTCCATATAATCCAGTGGTTCACAGTCCCCATTCAAAAGACAAGCTATTCAGCAGCAAGCAGAATGTTATGGGGCTTACAGAGATAATGGCTCGCCAAATTGTATAAGTGACTGTGAGTGCTTTGATTGCACCTCCACAGCTAAAAGCTTGTTCTGATGAAATGCTGCTTCTTCACTTTTCTGCTTTGCTGAATAGCAGTTTGGGCCCTAAAGCGTATCAGTGCAAATGGTGTTAGATCTGCGTTTGATAGCGCTGCCCCGAGGCCTATAACCCTGCCAGGCAGATCGTTCCGATTGTCCAGGGCATGAAGAGACCGCTCTTCTCAAACTTAACTCAGCACTGCAGCAGAAACTCCCATTTACAGGGAGATATTTATTGCATGCTTCAAAGTGCTCTGTACTTTATGAAATGTAAAACGAAATCCTACAGATACTTGCCAATGCTGCTTATTTATGTCACTTTCACGTTGATGTTAAGAGTTGGACTGCAGCTCTTCCAGTGACTCCTGAATGCAACAAGCACCAAGTTTAGCACTTCACACCGTTTTCATGATTGGCTTTATATTTGGGGAAACAAAAACACTCTTTTAACATTGCAGGACAGGATGATACACTGCGATGAATAGGACATATTGGACGGGAAGTGGCCTGTGTAAGGTGCTTAGTCACTTTTCCATGAACCATTGCATCATTTTATACTTTGTGACTATATATATACTAACTATATATATATGTACTATAATTACATATATATATATATATACATATATATAGTCTATATAGTATATAAAGAATATATACAGTATATACAGTATATATATATATATATATATATATATATATATATATATATACTGTATATGGGTACAAACATTCATTTAATTCATTCAATTAATCATTAATTATCAATCAATCAATTAACAAACTATATATTTATTGTGCTAATACTGCCATATAATTTTATATCATATCCAAAGTTCTACTCTGTCAGAATATGGAGTGAGTGTCCTTTATTTGTGTACCTTACCCAACCCCTGTTTTAAATTGATTATGAGAGTTGTCAGCTCTCAGTTTTATTTTAGCAATAAACACTGAGAACACTTGATACTCCAACTGGTTATAGACACATTCACTCCTGGTAAATCAACATTAACAGAAATAGGTGGAAGAATTGGCCAAAAGACCTGTGTGTGTGTGTGTGTGTGTGTGTGTGTGTGTGTGTGTGTGTGTGTGTGTGTGTGTGTGTGTGTGTGTGTGTGTGTGTGTGTGTGTGTGTGTGTGTGTGTGTGTGTGTGTGTGTGTGTGTGTGTGTGTGTGGACATGGGACATGTGTGTTTGAACATAAATATATATATATAGATACATGTTCTTTTAATCTAGCATTGCTGTGGAGTCAAAACCACTCACGCAGACACCCGATCAATTCAAGCCGTATAAGGAGAGAGCAAAAACAATCAAAGCTCTTGCTTTCACTCTGTTATTTTTATCTCTACCTCCAGATAAATCTATAAGAGCCCTCACCCACCCTGCAGCACCTGAGGTTGTGTTACCATGAACTGGCATCTACTGCACTCTCCCCTGCCCTTGCCAGCACCTTGATGAAAGATTTGTGTCTCTGTCAGTACACCAGACCCTGCTGTCAGGACTAATGTGGAGACAGACAGAGCAACCAGAAATGCCTTTTAGAGGGACCTCTGGCTTCCCCTTTACTTGCGCGACGGCGTATTCTCTTTCCTGCGTAAGGAGACGGGTGCCAGAAGCAACTCAATACTCTCCTGGTGGAGCAGACATGCCACTCCAGCACACTGTACATTAATACCCCAATAATGGCATACGGTTTGGATTGACTGGGTCTAATCAACCTCGGCACATTGCAGAGAGGGCCGGCTCCATTAGCACAGAGGAAGTGCTCCTTGGAGAGGCTCGTAATGCCCTGTGGTCTGTTGTGTGTGGTGATACGAAGTCCTGGGTCAGATGTTCTTTATTAAACGCCATTTTGTTGCTGCACACTAGTCTTCAGCCTTCGTTCAAGGGGTTGTTTGCCAGTGATGAATCGAGCCTCGATTCTGGTTGGTTCACTCAAGTAGCATTTGTGATGTTTTCAAAAAGGGAAGGTTTGTCTCACAGTATATAATGTGCTTCGCCTCTGTTTTATTTTAAATATCCAAGTGGTGTAATTTGGATACATGTACACCTTGTTTCCCAACCTGTTGGAAAGAGGTAGTGCATAACTTCCTGTTGATGTAATTTTGTCTTTTTTATGTTGTAATGTTACAAACTATGCAACCCCTTTTGATTTCCTGGTAGTGTAGAGAAGTGATAGTTGCCATCACTTTTTCACTAGTAGGCAAAATGGCGCACCCCTATTGGAGAGAAGTCCACAACTGCCCAGCACTGCTTTGGACAATATGCTCTTGTATGGCTACTTGTCTGGGCTGTCCCCAGGTGTACAAATCAGAATGTAATATATTCTGTACATAGAAACATGTCATATCCTCAGCTGTATTTTTATAATCACATTTTAGGAGGGACGCTTGACAAATCCAGGATGTGCCACAGGGAGTGCATAGGGATGCAAGATGACCAAATATTAGGCTCACTGCACACTGACCAAGAAAAAGTAATGAGTTTGAGTTGTTTTTTTCTGAACCTGGTCACATGTCATTTCCAGGTTACTTTGTCATTGCTCCATAATTGCCCCAGTGGGAGAAATACTGGGGGCTAGTACTCAAACAGACAGCGACTCTATCCCTCACGAGATAGTTTATATCGCTGGAGCAGAGGCTGGTTTTAAAATCCCCTCTCCCACAACAAACCAAAATGTTTCCCTGCCATCTCAGACCTTGAGGAGCCATGAGGAGCTTTCATTGCAGAAAAGACATGGTGTCACTGTCACTTGAATGTACACTCGGTTACATGGGACAGGTTTATTTTCTCTGTGAAGAACATATCAATCACAGATTGTCCTGAGCATGTTAATGTACAGCTTGTTTGTGCTACTGTACTCATCCATTCTAAGAACTGGTTGTAGTTTGCTAGGGGCTGCTTAAAAGTAACTATAAGAAGTGACATCTTTTCATGGCACTCCATTGAAATAATTACTTTTGCATCTACAAGCAGCGCAATAGGACCTGTGGAAAATGTTTTTTTTACTGGAATGTTTCTGTTTTATACATTTTGTTAAGCAAGGTGAAGTAGCATTGACACTGAAAGCTGTTGTTTTGCAATTACACAAAGCTGGACTATCAGCACAATAAATTAATGTCTGGAGAGAAAGTCTCTGTGCTTCTTGACTCACTTTAACCTTGCATTTTCAGCACTTGAAAATGCACCCTTGGTGATATTATCAAGGTAGAGTTTGTATTTATACAAATTTAGACACAGCCAAAGGAAGTAACACTCCTGGAAGAAAAAATCATAGTAGTGTACATCTACAATATAAAATGTAGTTTCTCATCCATTGCTGCTAAATAAATACAGTACTGTAGCCTTGACATCCATTATCGAATATATACTGTACTAATAGTATTATATTACCACATTATATCTACAGAAGAGTGTTTTCACAGCCAAACTACTGTAGTATGTATCCTGTCAGGTGTTTATATTTTATTTATATTATATTTTATGTTTAATATATCATATTCCCTGTTTGAATTGTTTCCAAACTGCTTTGACAGTGTCACATTTGGAGCAGTAGCACAGATCTGAATAAACAGGAAGGAAAAGAAGTGAGCAATAGAAACCCCATATTATCAGAGAGAGACACTCCCATGAGGCACCTGGTCCTGTAACTAGGAGAGAAAACTCCCATGATGCACCTGGCCCTTTAATTAGCAGAGAAAAACTCCCATGAGAACCCATTTCAGGCCTGCTGTATTGACTCAGTGTATGTAGAGCAACGGAACATTTGGTGCAGAATAAGTTTGCTTAACATACAATAGATCATACATTTAATATACTGCAGATTGTTAAGTAAATAATACATATATGTATATATATATACACATTTCATTGTAGAGGTGGTGTTTAACCTTAATTTATGGAATATGTCTATACAATAGTGTGCTTGTGGCTTACAAATAAAAAAGCATTTGTATTTATTGAAAACATGACAAAATCTTATCGCTATGGATTTATTTTATGATACCCAGATTTGACTGACATATGCTTGACTGACACTGATAGCTTGTTTTCCCAACATGGATGTAACTAGGGTGTCAGAGGCACACTGACTCATCTGCTTTCACATAGATTTCACCAATAATTCAATTTGCTGTAAAACAATTACAGCAAGCCCACAATTAAGAATGCATTTTTCACATTTCAAATGTCCATTAAATATATTTCCTCTGTTTAGGAGCAGATTTAAATAGAATTTGTGGGTAAAGATAAGTGTATATGTGTTTCTCTGTTGTGTAAACTGTCAATGCTAACACTGTATAAAGCAGCAGTGTTAAGGGACTGGCTTGTATTGTGTCCCTTGAGAGAAACTGAGCACAAAAATGAGAAAGCCTCACTTTTGATACTGAGATTTGCAGTTGTAGTCCTGAAAGCAATTTGATGCACAGTGTAGGTTGAAGGCCTCTGAAGGTGGTGATTAACAAGATGCCTTCTGCACCGCATGGCACAAATGTACCGAATAACCAGAAGAGCTGCTCCAGCAACACATCAGTACGTGTGAAAAGAATGTGCAGTGCGACCATTAGTCATGATATATCCATGGAGTACCAAGAGCAGTCATCTTTGGTGTGAGAAACTATTTAGATGTGCCCTCTCTGCTTTCATTTTTAGCTGTGTGAGGACCCGTAGTCTGTCTTTAATTCAGAGAAGGAACAGAACATTGAAATGACAGCGAAAGTAGTTTTCAAATAGGAGGAAGGGTAATTTTATTAAGAAATGGAGCACTTACCGTGTGCTTTTGTACATATAAATTAGTTGGCATTTTGAACCTCATCTTGGCCCAATCTTGGTTTTACAATAACATGGCACGAGTGACAGCGCAGGTGATTGCAATTTTTGCCAAAATTGCAATTTTCATCCTAACCAGTAGGATGAAACAAATTCCTAATTATAAGGAGTGTGGCTGGTGTTATTGCATTTGAAAGTTGGGTTGTAAATATACATGACACTGTTAGTATTTCTAACTGGATGCAATAAAAATTAATGTGGCAGTGCCCAAACAGTATAAAAATAAGAACATAAGAATACATAATGACGAGAACGGGCCAGGCCGTTCAGCCCATGTAGGCTCGTCATGTCCTAATCTAAAGACCATCCAGTACTGCATCTAGCCTGGACTTCAATAGCCCAAGTGTTTCTGCCTCAACTACCTGACCTGGCAAGCTGTTCCAGGCATTGACAACTCTCTGTGTAAAAAAACAACAATTTCCTAATATACCAATTTCCACCTGTGGCCGCTTGTTCTGCAAACCGAACTTATCTTACTGATAAGACAATGGTTTACTCTATCTCATACTTGCCAATCCTCCCGTTTTTCCCGGGAGTATCCTGTTTTTCATGGCCATCCCCTCGGCATTCATTTCCCCCGTATTTGTAGTTAGTCACAACGGTGAGAGCATTAAATGAATGTCCCATTTTCCCCTTGCTGTTAAAAAAACATAGAGGCCACAAAACTCAAGTGAGCGAAAACACAGAAATTAGCACCAGTTAAGTAATACCTATCAATATCTAGCTAGTTAGAAAACCTTTTTACCTTTTTACAACAGCCCATAAAATGGAAAAACTTTGGAAGTTGGAATGAAATTTTGAAACAATGACATCACTGAGGCATTGATTGAAGTGGAAGCAGACCAAATGAAACCAAATTGACAGATATTTATGGGTTTTCTCTTTACACTTGTCTATGAGTGATATTTGCAATTTTTTTATATTGAATTTTTTGCATTATCATGTCAACTGGGTCCTTTTTGACAAGCTTGCCAAGATAGTAATGCATAGCTATGCTTGAGTTATGATCTGGCTTAAAACACCTCCAACGGCAGATGGACGTAGAGGGGACTGGAACATCTTAGATTCTATAAATCAAATGCAGAAATTTACATATTATATTGCTACCAAGGTGTGTAGAAGAGTCAAAGGAAATTCTAGGTAACAGCAGACAGGGCTTCCCATTTTGGTGCCTCCCTCCACAGGGCCTCCCATATGAGACACTTCGGTGCGACTGAGACCGTGTGCTGAATCGTTAGCCATTGGCCATTAGCAGGTAAGAGAAGCAGAGTAGCTGCCAATCAAAAAAGAAGAACTACAAGAAAAATCTACAAGAAACCCCCTTCTCAAAGGCATCGGTTAAGCGTGTATCAGTCCTTCACTCACCATGTCATAATCCACTGCCTCGTCACCTCCCATGTTATCCCTCATCACTGAATACCCCGAACACACTGAAATACATAAATCAAGCTATTGGCCAGCTTTGATTGAAGATCCTCTATTTCTCATTATTCCTTTGTGCCACATTGAGACTGTACTTGTTAGAATTAACTTGCAAACTGCAGAACAGTTAAGGTAACACCTGCCCCCAATCATTTGCACATTTGATCATTCATATCTACTGCCATTGAAAACCTTAAAAAATAAATAAATCCGATGTTTCTTGATTAAAAATATGACAAATCCCCACAGGCAGTCTTGAGCCATCCCTCCTCCCACCACTACCTTTGTCCTGCTCAGTTCTTGTACTTGTCACTCACAGTAATTCAAGTGGAAATTATTTTTCTGATAGAAAAATAGAGGTTTGGCATTGATCTGGGACAAGTTCAAAAGCTTCAGTTAGCAGCTTGATAAAGGCTATGAAGCCAATAGAAGTGTATGATTACACACAGAGGGATTACATTGGTTAATACACCAGTCTTTGTGTGTTGAGATGCAGCCAAGAGAAACGACTCCCGGTGATTTGGCAAATACACATTCTGGCAAAGTTATTGCTTTTATTATTGGATAAAAAAGTTTTTCGCTTCTTCATCTTTCACAGCTCCGTCTTTAAAATAGAAAATGTATGAATTTAATGCATTGGATATATTTTTTTAAAGTTATGTCAAGATTAGTTATTGTTTAATGAGTGATTAATATTTCCACTCCCTTTTAAAGATTTAAGAACTGCAAATGTTATTACTCCCTGGAGTACAAATTAAAGATTTAAAATAACCTTAGGGCAGTCAAGCCTCTGGAAAAGTTTCATCCCATGTGATAATGGCTTGGTAGAACATCAAGTTGTGGTATTTAATAACTTGAATTACCCTTTGAAGTCTGCAGCAAGTCCATGAATATACATGCCATGTTTCTAATGAAGATTGCATAACTGTGATCCTCGGACATGGGATCTGCCCACAACACAGATTGTGGTTTTGTTGGATGCAGGTTCCTATGAGATACAGTCTCACCAAGTTGTTGCAGAAATTATATTTTCATTAAAATATATATATATATATGCACGGTGGTGCAGTGGATAGCACTGTTGCCTCACAGCAAGAAGGTCTCAGGTTCGAATCCAGGCCGGGGGCCTTTCTGTGTGGAGTTTGCATGTTCTCCCCGTGTCCGCGTGGGTTTCCTCCGGGTACTCCGATTTCCTCCCACAGTCCAAAAACATGCACGTTAGCCTAATTGGAGAGTCTAAATTGCCCGTAGGTATGAGTGTGTGAGTGAATGGCGTGTGTGTGCCCTGCGATGGATTGGCGACCTGTCCAGGGTTTATTCCTGCCTCTCGCCCCTATGCATGCTGGGATAGGCTCCAGCCCCCCCGCGACCCTGACCAGGAATAAGCGGCTTAGACAATGAGATGAGTTGAGATGAGATGAGAGATGAGATATATATATATATATACATACATTCCATTTCAACATGTTTAACATTTAAAAATATGCCTGACTTGGACATATGTCTGTCTTGTGCTGCAGTTGAATGGCTGAGAGTGTTTGTTTCTAACTAGGCCGTAGCTGATATGAAAGGCTACCCTTTAACTTGCATAAGCACCGGCACTACTAGGCACTGAACTTCTGGCAAAGTAACAAATGATTATGTAACTTCAAACTTGTATTAGAAGAGGATGGGGAGAAATGAGGCAGCTAAAACAACATTTCTCTCAAGCTATTCCAGAACTGTGCTTTGACACTTATATTAAAGTCATTTCATTTCTGATATGGGTCAACACTTGAACATGAAGAAGAATATAGATTTCATTTGGGCCTGCCTGTACTTGAATGTAATGTTAGAATTCAAATAAAGAAAAGTTTTATCCAAAAAATATGTTTCAGCATTTTAGATTATTGTTGTCCATTACTGCCCTATGAAGTGGGAAAGAACACATTTTGAGTTACTGATTGAAGAACTATTATCTATTATGACTCCTTGTTAACGTGGTGAAAATAACAACAGGTTATTGCAGTATATCCATGATTTGACTGCCACTTCTTTTAGAATGAATCTTGGTTCTGAATTCCCCTTTCCCCTCTCCCCTGTCCTGTAGCTGAACAATGAGAAGTTTCACCTGGCTTCAGACTGTGCGGCTGGCTTGGATGATAAGCACGTTCAAATAACAAAGATTATTACATGTCTCAACCAAAATCATTTGTGTTTTTATATTGATAAGGATGTCCCTTAAAGTAATTACATTAAATTAAGTAAATGTAAAACAATTAAATGAAAACATGGTCATTTGAACTGCTTAAAAATGTAGTTTCATTTTGTTAATACATGGCATAGACATTTTGATGTTTCATTTCTGATCAATATAAAATGAGAAAACGGTTGCTTTAAAAAATGCAAAGAACACTGAATCCAACCAATGCAGTATATGCATATTCCAAAAATACAGAATTCTGATATTTTATGTAAAAACATAATATATGCTAACATAAAGTATCTAAAGAAAGTTTTTAAAATTCACTTTGGATGCATTATTCATGTTTCTAGAAAATTTATTTTAAACTGCAATGTGGAGTGTCCCTCAAGATGAGCAGACGATGAACCAGAACAGTTTCATAAAGACGGAGCCAGCTGGTAATAGCCCCAATTACATAAGAGATTGTTTTTAAGTGGGAGATGTCAGAACCAGACAGAGAGGTCCAGTGGCCCTGCTGTGTTTAAGCAGGCTGGGAAGTGTACCGGGTCACAGTTTTCCCTGGACCCGGAGTCTGCTCATGTTGCTTGGCAGCGCAAGGCACACATGCGAAGACTGTCTGGCTTTATGCAATGCCGTCCGTCTACTCATCCTTCCAGCACTACTGACATCACCGCTCCTGGGTTCACATTTGCACACTTCCTGAATAATCCGCCTCCTGTTCCATCTTCCTTACGTGAATCGTGACAGGATCCCCAGCTCCTGTCCATAGTAGGGAGATATATTGTCAGATGTGATTAGAACAGCAGGAGCCAGGAAAAACAGGAGCAGGAGCTCCTAACAGGAGCAGTAATTGCAGCATTGCAGGTGCAATTGATCCGGCAAAGGGCCTCGTTGATTCTTACAACGTTTTTCTCCATTCAACGGTCAAAGCATCACGAGTGGCACAAGTGCATTGGACCAGAGACCCTCCAGATCCCCCGAAACGGGGGTCTCTGAGATCAGTCACAATGCTGATAACGATGTCTTGAATTGCAGGCAGGCCTGTTATGTTGGAAGGAGGGAGACCGTAATGCCCTTAGGAACACAGTGTGATTTCATTTAAAGGGTGTAAAAGCAGAGATTCTAAAAACAGAAGTAGTTGTGCAGTAGGCAACGTGTGCCTGTATAGAAGTTGTACAGAAATGTCACTTCGCTCCACACAGAACTTTTATATTTTCATTAAACAGTTGTTGTGCTTTTGCTGTGTTACTGATGCACAGATTTAACTGCACCCTGTCCTTATATTCTTATATTGGTTGTGCTTAATTAAATCAGCGGAGGTCTGGCACAATGAGAGTGTGCAGTACCCCACAGACAGGGTTCAGTTCTTTCTTTAAAATAAAGAAAAATGCCATACAGACATTTCTCAGACATTTCTCTTCAAAATTCCCCAAAGAGTAATTTTATTTTGAGTAGTGCTTTATCTGCCTCCATGATAACATAAGTCCATGTTTTCACCTCACATTCAGTACATGCCTTTTGCATTAAACCAATATGCTGCAAGCTTATACAGCAGAATTGCCTATATTTTTGCTAAATATTACACAATATGTTATCAGACTTATAACAGACCTAATTTATACCCTGGATATTTATAATAAATATTATATTATGAACCCACTAAACTGATCATATTAGAAATTGGCTCTTATTTTCTCCCTTTCCTTTAGCTATGATGTTCTCATACAGTAGCTTGTTTGGAGTTCATGGTAGCTGTGTTGACGTTTTTTCTAATTAATAAAATATGCTAGTACTGTGCATGGTAGGGGACATGGAGGAGGGGGGCTAATGGTGATGTAGCCAGTCACTATAATGTGTTAATCTGGAGGGCAAATTGCCAAGGTTGTGTTAAGCACGCAACACCATGGAAAAAACAAACAGATGGAAAAACAGAGGGATTTGAGTGGATGTGTGTTCCTATCCTTTTACACCATGATTGAGTCAAAGTTCATCAGTAAACCATCTGACTCTTAAGGAAAACTGGAAATTATTTAGCTTTACCAATGCAAATGCTGAAATTCAAGAAAGAAGTTTGCCTTCAAACATGCTCATCGAATGCAAAAGTGGCTCTGTGTGTACCGGAGTTACAGTCGACGGCTTGGTGAGTCCCGTCATGGAGGAGACGGTTCGTCACCGTCGGCACTGCCCATCCTGGAGCTGCAGGCAGGGAGAGTTGAATTAGAAATAGGGTTCATTTGGCTACCAAATTGGGATAAAAAGGGGAAAAAATCATGAACAAACATTTTAAAAATGGCAAGATACATATATATTATAACATGTAACACAGGTAAGGAAGAGTATTACATTGAATTGTCCAATACATTTTTGATAATCAACTCCTAGGTATTAGTGCACCAGAAAGTCAATTATGAGTGTCATAATACCAGACATTGAAAAACACTTCATCTTATTATATACTTTCTCATTCCTGACATTCCAGTTCCTGAAATAACACCTTGGATCTCGGTTTTTCTGTATTTTCTAGCTGTTAGTGCAATGATGCACACTGCAACACCAGAAAGCTTAGTGAATGCTGTAGCTTATTTCATGAAGGGCGCGATGAACACACTTCTGTACCCTGCTCCCCATTTCTTTCAGAAAGGCCCGTGAAGCACTGAAAGGCCTGTCACTGCTGCGAAGAAAATAAATATATTTTCCTTTATATGTATTAATTTATGGTTTTTACGACAAATTAAGTAAACGGATGTTAGATATTGATTAAATGTTGTTGTCATCGGTTTGATAAATGCATTATTCATGACTGGTCAGGATACACTCGATTAACTTTGAGTGCTTCATAAGCACCATAACACCTCATTAGTCACAGGTGTGATTGGGCATAGGCAATGAGGTGACTTAACTTGTTGAATGTCAAACCCGGTGTAAATAAAGTCAGGAAATGACACAAAGCAGCCGATATGACCGGTATTAATCAAGAGACCAACACACTCACGCTTAATTATGTCAGTGCATCATGGTTCACCGTCAAGGATGTTTTCAGCTCTCTGACTTACAGGGTGATGCAACGTTTATGCAATGCAAGTCAAGGTCACTTACGCATGCTACAGTCAAACATGAGCGATTTCTGATGGATATATTTATTTTGATGATCTGTATATGTCATGGGAAGGATCCATCTTATCCATAAAGGACTCTGCCTCTTATCTAGTCTCTCTTAGGCTGCTGGCAATTGCTCTGTGCCTGGGGAGACAGGTGCACACATCCTCCTCACTGCCCAGGACAGCACAGCAACTCCCAGCTTGACAGCTCTAATACAACCATAAAGAACCTGGCAAATAGTTTAGCAAGGAGATAAATGCAGCTTACATTTTTTATATTTCCTGCGCAGATTCATGACAGTAATAAAGAAGGTTTTTTTCCACTCCGTCTCCAGATATCCAAAGCGTGTAATGAAGAGCGATGAAAAATACCTGTATGATTTCCCCTGAATTCATACGTTCCGGAGATCTTTTGAAACGGAGTGTGGAGGTTGAGGGAAAGAATGAGTGCACCTGAGGAAGATTTGTAATCACTAGCAATTCTGTTGTCACGTTTTTTCTCATGGGTCTCCATACTATGTAGCATGAGAAATATTCAGTCTCATTGAACACTTTAGAATTGGTAGGGTTTAGTGTAGTTGACTGACCTAAACTAGATATGTGTAGTATTTTGAAAGCTAAATGTAAAATATTCACTCTTGGATACAGACAGCTCTATGCTTGTTGCTGTCCTGGTGCAGTTCGCAAATGATTAGACCCCCCTCATTGATAGAGCCTCACTCTTGTACTCCTGAAGGGTCTGCCTGACCATAGAATGTAATTCAGATACACATCATTAACCACCATCTCAATTTTCCTCATTCGGCCTTTGGGAAGGAAAAGAGATTGCAGACACAATATTCATTGCGAAATGGCACACTGGCAAACAAAGCATCAAACAAAAGCAGTTGTCCTCAGAGCAACGTAAAGTCTGATTTAGCATCACTAATTACATTAATTGAAAGGGACACTTAAAAGCATTGAACAGACAGTCTTATTATAAGAGATCTGAGATTTGTACAAGATCAGTGTATAAATGTATATTTAGCACAAAAGACCTTTTGTCATATTGGACTGGGGTGAAATAAAAATAAATTGCTGTCTCCAAAAGTTCACCATGTTATTCATCTAATTTGAATCCGTCTTGTTCTTATTATTATTCAGGCAACCATAATGACCATATTTAGTCAGAACAGAACAGAATCTTCCTCTTGCTGTGATGACGTGTCTTTGGGGTGAAGTGATATTAGAATATGTTTTGTGCACGCGGCATGAGAATTATCCCAAGTCACGTTTCTTGGTGTACACCTAACTCTCATTAAAGAGAAGCTTTAAACTAATGGCCCTCAGAATTTTCTACAGTAATACAAAACTATACTTTGCTCCTCCAGCTATGGTCACCCGTTTTATCCCCAGCTTTAAGCATTGAATAAATCCAACCAGACTGACAGCTGGATGAAACTGTCTCACACTAGGAGCTTGAGTCATTCAATCACAGAGGTGTGAATTCTACACAAGGGAAATGCGTGGGCACAGTTGTCCCTTATTGTACTAATGAGCTTTTTAGAGAACGTTGTCGACCATCACAGACAAGGAATAAGAACGACTGATGCTGACTGATGTTCTCACCCCTTCCTCTGATGGGGGTTAAAGCTAGCGGAGGGGGGAGGACAGAGCCTGCTCTGGTGAGCAGGGGGAGGAGCACATGGGACACAGGGTGTGCACTTGTCGCACAGGACCTCCTCAGTGATACGGAAACAGGGTATTTGTTTTAAACATTTCACTGAAACTAAAAGAAAAATATTATGTCATTTGGACCGTTGAACCTAGATATAGGTATTAAAAGCAACAGCTTGTAAGCAGTATAAGATTCAAACTTAATGCGTGCCATATGGCCAAATTATATCCGTTTCTATAAAAACAGCCTGTCACAAGGGAGGGCTAACCCCTTCACTAATACAGTAGGACAGAAGCACACCTCCAGGGTAAATGAAACCATTGGTGCAGGAGAAAAGGAATGAATTCATTAATGGAGAGGGGGGTGGTACTCATCTCGCCTACTATCAACATGTAGCATTTTGAACCAGAAACCTGAGGTGAAGAGGGCAAGATTCATAAGCCAGGTGCCATTTGCATTTATGGCCAAATTGAGGAAGTTGGCCAGGACACCAGGGAACCCCCTGCCATATCTGAAAGACAGAGCCTTCAAGTGCACAGTGTCCTCATCACCGCTGTATGGCATTTGTTTTTTGCTTTCTACACAGGGGAAATTGCGTCCTACCAGCCCGCTAACATCATATCCAGCAGAAACGTGGTTTTCCCAGGTTTCCCATCCCATAATACATCCCCGGCATTAACCACACCCAACTTCACTTAGCTTATGCGTGCACAGGTGGAAATTGGTTCAAGGTCAATTTCACACTGATCAGCGCTGATGTGCCGGGTCAAGTAGGCGATGCAGAAGCACTTGGGGTATTCAAGTCCAGGCTTGACGCAGTGCTGGATATTCCTTAGAATAGGAAATGATGAGCCAAACAGCCTCTCCTCGTCATCATGTATTCTCGTGTTCCTGTGTTCTTTTGTTCTTATTCCACATGACAGGAGAAGGCTAGAGGGTGGTAAGGCTGCTGACAGAGAAAACAATGGGGAGCTCTGGTGCCACTTCACTAGACTAGCAAGGTGCGCAGAATAGGCAGCAACAGCAATGAGGATAAATAATTACAGCTACTACAAATGTAGCTGGGAGTTCTTATTCTCATTGCTGACAGAGCGAGAGAAAGGAGCCACTGGCTGAGTATGCTGTTGCGTCTGTAGGCACACCAGCAGGTGAAATAATGGTGTAGCTCCAATACAGATATGTGTTTCTGGTTATCTGCATTTATTATGCATCAGTGGCATCAATAGTGGTGGTGAAACAATACCCATATAAACCAACATATAAACATCACACCTTGTTCTAAGCACATTTTGTTGGCATGAATATCATTTCTTAATGGATTACTTCACAAGATCCCCCTTCCCCCACACACATGAAAGGATTTGGCTACTTTTGGAAAATGTTTAATTCTGTAAATGATGGCAGACTTACAAGATGCTTTTTTTAATCTTCTGGTTTCCCATAAATTTGCTCTGGTCAATGGAGACAGCAAATGCCATCTGTTCCTGGAGGCAAAGCAAACAGAAGCAAACTGTAATGATTTATGGTCAGCAATTTATATTCATCGCTCTATCTTGTGTTTATTGTAGGCTTTTTGAGCCAAAAAAAATCTTGTCGGTTATTTGTTTTCAATTTGCAGGCTAAGGTGATAAATCAGCTTTAGAGTTTGCTTATGAACACAAAGTTTAGATTTACGTCTTTAAGTGTTGCTACAATGCTTGGGGCATATAAAGTGTTCCTCCTTTGTATGTTAAGGTTAGCTCATTCTTAATGGGCACATAAAAAGCACCCAGTTTTCTGCAACTCTCTGCATTGTTCCATAGAAAATGATTTTCTCTTCTCAGACAGGTGTAATTTTGCCCAGATTCTTCAGCGAAAAGCGCAGCTCTGTCAGTAGCAAGTTTGCAAACCCGTATTAGCACAGCTGAGATCTGCTTCGTGCAGTGCTGCAGGGTTTGGTGTCAGGACTAGCAAGTCAGAGTGTAACCCTGTAAGGATCTAAAAATAGACATTTACCTGCAATTCTCTTCCATAGACACAACTGCAGTTCTTCACAGCGCCAAATCATTGTTTCTGAGCTTTCGTCTTTCACATTAGCTATTTAAACGTGAACATGGCAAACTTCTCTCCAAAATGTTATTTTTTGACCCATGTACATTCTTGATATAGTTCCTAATTAGGGAAAAATGTATGAATTAGAATTGGTGTGGAACGTGTTACGAAAAATGTCACCCTGTTCCATTTTCCTTGGAAAAGTTTCGCAAGATTATGAATATGGATGGCTGGCGTTGTGAAAAGATACGGGTCGATTTGTGTGCGCCTTGCTGGTTGATGAATGGTGATTATGATATATGGAGGAAGACAACTCCCCTGGGGGTGTTAAACCTCAGCTCAGCTGAATAAAGCCCTTATTTAATCGCTCTCTCACACAAAGACGAGCATTGTAAATTAGAAAGCGTTCCTAATGTTTGCCCACGGGGCACAACTATCCTTCTCGTCAGCTGACATATGGGAATATAGAAAAAAGACAAAAGTGTATAGTGTTTGAGCAATCAGACATGCAATAACATTTCTTAATGGCTCTGCGTTTTATGTATACATTGCTACTTCAGTTGAACGTGGCCAATGTTAGAGCAGGTGTTGTGATGGAAGCCATGAATCTGATAGGAGCAGTGTCCAGATTGGTGTTGCCATGGTACTGTATCCCTCCACAGGCCTTGGTCAGCTAATCTCTCCACAGTGGTTAGCTTTGTCTCAGATGATGGTCCTAGTCCAGATATTTAGGACGTTTTTGAGAGTGAATCCATACACCTTCATTTTTAGCTTACGTTTCTGGGCACTTGCTGCTGGCATGTTTATTCTTTCGCACTTGAAACTGTTTCCACATTACAAGCTTTATCTAGAAATTAGTTGATTTACTTTTGACATAAAGCATCTCCTGCCTTGAAATGCCGGTGTGTTAATAAGCTCCTTGGAGGGGGCCGGTGTCTGTGTGGATCCCCCTGTGGATGGCTGTGGAAAAAACCTGTTGAGGTAATTGTGTAGGGGCTTGCTGGAAACGTCTCTCCTTCATCTTAACTTCCCAGCTGAGTTTAAATGTCCTGTTGTGTCGTACCCTACAGTAAAGGTGCTGCCTTTTTGGCAGTGATAATGGCCATCACAGGTATTTGTTGAGATTCATACCTGCCTTTACCAGCAGTGAGTCCATCTATGAAACCCTGTGCTAATGATGTTAAGAGCACAGAAATGGCCCCCCTCTCTCTAAATGAGATGCTCCAGCTTCTCCCTCTCAGTGCGGTTCAATATCAGAAGTATCAGCAGATGTGTCCTCCAGGTATACCACTGAGAGGCTCTCCTCCTTGCAAAATGCTTATTTCAAACTGAAAGAAAGAAGGTGGTGGGGAGTCCAGCTGGACCATGGGCATGAGTGACCGTATGTCTGCGTGTGCGGACTTAATGAGTGCAATCAATATTAATTGTTCTACTGTTATTTTTATTTTTACACAGGTGTTCAATTAGCAGATGCATCTATGCTCTATCGCCTCCCACGTCCCTGCAAGTGTCATAAAAGCAGCCACAAGTAGGCCTTTGTTGACACTTCGCACCTCTCTAATGCTTCTCGCATAAGAGAAAAAGTTTTCAAAGCGGTTTTCGAAACAGTGGCCGTCCAGGGCAGTGACTTTGTGAAGCAGTAAGCATTAAACTCTATGCTTTTCCATCTGGATGTCCAAAGATTAAAGTATAATACCTGCAATCCCCTGTAAAAAAATACCTGCAATCCCCTGTATTTTTTCTTCTCTCACTAAAGGGTAGGGTCAGGTGATTAGCAGGGAGACAGCCCTGTTCTCTTGGGTTTTGCTCCCTCCCTTATGCAATCCATATAGTCAGTTAAACACAACACAGTACTTTCTCACTTTATTGCATTTTGTCCCTGACATTGAGTAGCATAAAGGTTTTACCTTTTAAAACAGAAGTTTTTTATTTCTGTTAGAACATACAGTATCTCATCCATGTTGTGTAGTGTGGAAAACAACAATCCTTGCTTAATAACTCTACATTATTAAGGGCAAAGTGCAGAGCAATATAAACAAGCTAGTACAGTTACAGTGGTTAAGTTGCCTGTTTCATTGAGATTCAGATTCGAAGTTCAGTCTCGAAGTTGAGCCTTCCGCCAGCTTAGGCTTTCTCATCCCCAGACACCTCCCCTTCTCCCTTCCCATTACCCACAATGCCCTGCTGAACACTAAATGGAGACAAGACCTTCAGCATAGAAACTGATGTGGAGCTCTCCTTTCAATTTCTCACAGCTTAAGACTTTCATAAGAAAAACAGATCTAGCTTCACAGTAAGAATGAATGACTTTCTCGCCAGATCATAAAAGCTGCTTAGTACAACTAAGAGAGCTGTGTGTGGTAAACAAGGATGGAGAAGGAGGGATGGGGAGATGTCCTCCAGTTTCTCCATACTGCATAGCTCCAGTCAATGCTGGATACTCCTTTTCAGTCTGTTTCAGACATTTAGTTAGAGCAACACTGGAATTGCATCTAAATGTACCCACAATGAAGGTTTGCCTGGCAAGGAGGGTCTGGCAATGCCCTGCAATTTCTCTTTCTGATTAGCATGTGTGGGGGAAGAACAGAGCACAAGAACTAACTTACAACAATAGGGCAAGAATCATCTAAAGAACCCAGCTATTACAGCCTTTTATATTCCTGTTTGCTGTCTCTGTCCAATGAAGGTTAAATGGGTAGTTTTCCTATTGCTTTGCTCTCCCTGGGGTGACTCTGTGACAAACACAATGGCTATGAGGTGAGGTGTCTGTGCTCTGCATGGTACGAGTCCCTTCTTCCCTGAACTTCAGAAGGAGCAAAACCTTCTAAATGTTAGTTTGGGATTTTTGTATGTGCAGAATGCCTGTGTGTTTGCGTGTGTGTGTGTGTGTGTGTGTGTGTGTGTGTGTGTGTGTGTGTGTGTGTGTGTGTGTGTGTGTGTGTGTGTGTGTGTGTGTGTGTGTGCAGAATGCATGTGTGTTTGCGTGTATGTGGGCCCAGAGTGTGTGTATGTGTGTTTGCGTGCATGTAGAGGGTGCGCCCGTGTGCGTGTGTGTGTGTGTGATGAATCCCCCCCGAGGAAACCAGGACACGCGCAGGCATAGCACAGACACTGTAACTCTCACCTGCACACAGCTGCCTGAGGATGGGGTCCCTCACGCCTGTACAGGTTTGCAATGCTATTCAGCTTCAAGGAGGGAGGCGCAGTGGCTCCGCACCATATGTCAGCCTTTTCCACCACAGCATGCAGTGAATTTACTTAGAAGTGACAGAAAAAACTTGATTAAGTAATGCATGAACCAGCAAAAAAGTGCAAAACAGAGTAATCCAGGGTCATGTTCATCCAGGGACATTAGTAGTCTATCCTTGTGAGGCTCCTCTGGTCCAATGTTGTGGTTCATACTGCATAGTGTAGCGTAATAGGCTGCAATTTTGAGTAGATGTATAAAGGCATTTAGACATGAGGTCTATCTAGTGTGATGACATAATGATGTTGGTAATGGGTGGTGGTTGTTACATAAGGTGGCGTGATAAAATTGTTGGTCAAGTCTCCATCTGGGCTTTATGTAAAATAATTAATTGGCCATTAAAGTATTACTACTTCAGTATGTAATTTTAGTTACACAACAGGATTGCGTGGCCTAAATTCAATCAATATTTGTCCTTAACTTCAACTCCAAATAATACTTCTGTGTTAAAAAAAGTTACTTTTTTCTTCACAAACATAGTTACTTTGACAAGTGAATGTTTGTGATTGCAGAATTTGTCAAACTGCCTTTGCTTTTAATTGCAAATGTATCCAGGCCACTGTCCATTAGTGCTCATCTAAATGCAAAAAGAGACCAATCCCAACTTTGATCAGAACTCACACTAGAAGTATTATTATGATCATTAAAACAATTGAAGAAAACAGCACACATAGTTCAATACAATCCAATTTAATCACTGGTCAGTGTTCAGAGGAAATGCATCCAAGTGATTGACGACTGATTATTTTCTCCTGGGCCCGCAGAGTACAAGAGCTATCTGACAGAAAAATAAAGAACAAAAATAAGTAAATTAGCTGATTTGCATTTAAAACACTGCCGCAAATTCTTATATCAGATTTATGTGACATCTTGTGCCTTTTTTTTATTGGGCAAAGAACCGTTTAAAAGTTGGTGAGTCAGTAAATGATATATAGCTTTAAACTCTGTTGGAGAAAAAGGAGAGGGAACTGTAGTAGACGACTTCAGCCCTCTGGCCAGCAGGGCTGCTTTCTACACCTACCTCCTCGGCACCCAAACTCACACGGGATGGGGACAAGTCCTCTTGTTGCTAACCTGTCATATCAGAACTGTGCGAATGGTGAAGAGTGTTGACAGCGTTAATTGGCTCATCGCACAGGAGCTCATGACGATGGCTAAGCTCATTGACCGGTCTGACAGTCTCTCTCTCTCTCTCTACATTGCAGGCTAACAATCTGACGGTTATATAAGCAGGGGTTGCAGGCGGTCCTGAATAGCTAGCCCACTTTAAGGTCTGGCGCAAAAAACAAACTGGACACAGGACCACCCTTCATCTGTGACAATCTTATGGGATTTAGTGAACCTAAATCCACTGCTGATCAGTCAATAGCTAGAGTTATAGCCTTTAGAGTTAACAACCATTAATGTAGTTCTTTACCTCAGTAGCTTTTTTATATAATGCGTCTATTCATAGGATTCTAAAGCAGCATCATATGCTGGATTTTAACTCAAGTGTGGAGTCTGGGGCCATAACCACTGCACTTCTCCTGCAGTAAGAGAAATCGGAGCTTCGGCTGTAGCCGTTTGCCAGCATCTGTTCTCATTATGTACCGCAGGTCTCTGACAGTCCTGTGACAGCTATTAGGTTACTCCTCAGCACTCCGTCATGTCTACATTGTCACTGGCGCATTTCTTTTTTGTCAAAAGTGTCCTCGAGAATCCGGGCCAGTGAAGAACAGAAATCCTAAACTTGTTATCGATGAGGACTACTCTCATTAGACCGAGGCTCATTCCCTCCGAGCGCCCTGACCCTCACCGCCGCCATTTTGAGCTCACGTCGAAATTGGGCATTCCTTCGGGGAATACAACACTTTACTCTGAAAAGTTTCAGTAGTGATACCCTAAAGGCTGCTAAGCATTGTGATGATGCAGCTGTATCATATTGCGGTGTGCATAGAATTCCACCTGTGGAATGCTCTCAGCAAAGCACAGGTGGCCTAGCTGTGATCTCTTCTCTCTTCATTTGTGTAAATTATGAACTGTTACTATACATGGTCTCACCTTCCCCACCAGAACACACGCAAATTTGTCCATTGTTACAATATACTGCATTTTGTGCGTCCTCATCGTTTTCGCTCCTTATGTGGAGGATGATGCCAGCCTGTTTCCTTAGCAACACAATATTAGTTACCAAGGAACAATGTAAAATATCAAATAAAGCTTGTTGTTGTGAACTTGAGTTAGCTCAGTGATGCAATATGAAAAGCAAATTACAAAAGCATAGGATTTAAATATTTTTTCCTTATCCTGTTCTAAGATATTATCAATCACTCCAATGGGCCAGGGAATTCAATAGCTGCATCAAAACCAGAGACTTCAGTTCTGATCAATGAGGCTGCAGTGAGTGGACAGGCCATTGGGATGTGCAAGTCAGCAGCGTTCATTCTCCCTACACATTGCCACCAGTTGTGACCACAGTTCAATGTGGCCCTCTTTCCAGGGGAATCCAACATCAAAATCAATTTTGTTAACCACAGTGAAAGGGAGAAGGAAAGGATAGGGGAAATATTTCAAAGAACTTGTCAAACTGACTACATTATAGTTTCATTGGCTGGTGCATTAAGTGTGTTGAATTATTCAGCTGCAGTGGAGAGGTGTGGTGAAAGCAAAACTGGCAAAAGGCTAAATGGCATGAAGTGGCATAAATGGCTTTGAGATGGTACAGACCAGTGTTCAATGCTGTTTTAGATAAAGATGACATATTTTCATGTCACAAGACCATGAACCAGAACTAAACAGATACATTTAACAATGTAAATATCAGTATTCAAATATTTTCTTCACCTGACAATCATACTCTCTTGCCTGCCGATGATAGCCTGACAGAATGGTGTCAGTGATGTTTAACAGCATCAACATCTCTTCATTATCGCAGAGGAAGTCACTCAACATGCCGTCTATGCGCTGGCTGGGGAGCTTCATTCAAATGTGTCGCTGTTTGAGATTGTCAAGTGAGGTCACCAGCAAATTATCTCTCACTACCAAACCTCTGTTTGAGCTGACTCACTCCTCTTCATGTTTATTGAAGTGGGGATAGATAAGTCGAGCAAAGCAATTCCACCGGACCAATTGATTGATTCATAATTTAAATCCTTGAAGAACTAGACGATGACACTCTTTTGAAATGGCTCTCGACAGGCTCTTTCCTACACATGTTTTGAAGGGGAGCGGTGGATTGGCCTTTTTAATCTCTGAAACCACATCACATCTGAAATGGCAAAATCTGGAATTGTTATCAATGTAATCCTGTGGGACCTTTAGACAGTTACATGACGTCTTATCTAATTCATCAAGTCTGTCGGAGAGTACTGTTGAAGCATTTGATCCGCCTGAAGGATGTGAATGCTTTGCCCTCTGAAAGAAATCATTCAATGCAATCCATTGTAGGTTAAATGGAACAATGCAAAGCATAATCATTTGTGTTGTGATTATATGTGCTTGGTCATGGGCATCCGTTACAGCAGGATCTTCATTACATTTATATTTTAGCATTTAGCAGATGCTCTTATCCAGAGCGACTTACAAAAAGTGCATTTATACATGGTAAGATTAAACATGGTTAGTGCAAGAGATCAGTGTAGTAACTCTGTAACAGATATCATTTTTGACAGTTGCACACCCTACCTGTAACACAGGGAAAGAAAAGTTTGTTTAAACAAAAAATGAAAACATCACCGTGGTGATGGCAGTTCATTAATGCATAGAGTTAGTGGTAGTGGAGTCTAAAGAGGTGGGTTTTTAGTCTTTTGTGGAAGATGGCCAATGATTCCACATTCCTGGCCAGGTGTGGAAGATCATTCCACCACCCAGGACAGGGAAGAGGTGAGACCATGAGGAATGGCTGCTTGGGGCCCGGAGGGATGGGACAGCCAGTTTGCCAGAGGAGGCAGAGCGGAGGAGTCTGGCTGGGGTGTAGGGTGTGATGAGTGTCTGGAGGTAGGAGGGAGCTGTTCCTCTAATGACCTGATATGCCAGTACCAGTGATTTAAATTTGATACATGCTGCAATGGCGAGCCAGTGGAGTGAAATGTGTGAACTTGGGTAGGTTGAAAACTAGGCGTGCGGCAGTATTCTGCACTAGTTGCAGTGGCTTGATGGCACAGGCTGGTAAGCCTGCCAGCAAGGAATTGCAGTAGTTCAGACGTGAGATAACCAAAGATAACCAAAGCCTGGACCAAGAGTTGTGTGGCCTCTTGGGTGAGGAACGGGTGGAATCTCCAGATGTTGTGAAGGGAAAATTAGCAGGACCGGGTGATTGCTGCGATGTGCCCCAAGAAGCACAGTTAGTCATCCAGAGTCACTCCAAGGTTCTCGGCAGCCTGGGACAGAGACACTATAGAGCACTTCCACGGTGATTGAGGCATCAATCATCAGGGAGCTCTTCGCTGGGAGGAAGAGCAGCTCGGTCTTCCCCAGGTTCAGCTTCAGGTGGTGGGTGGACATCCAGACAGAGATGTCTACCAGGCATGCAGAGATACACACCGGGATCTGGGTGTCAGAAGGAGAGAAGGAGAGAAAGAGTTGAGTGTCGTCAGCATAACAGTGATATGAAAAACCATAAGCAGAGATAACAGAACCAAGTAACTTGGTATAGAGGAGAATAGGAGGGGGCCTAGCACAAGCCCTGCAGGATGCCAGCAGAGTGAGTGTGGGGAGAGGAGAGAGATCCTCTCCAGGCTACCTGGTAGGACCAGTCAGCGAAGTACGATTCAAACCATGCCAGTGCAGATCCGGATATTCTCATTTCGGTGAGAGATGAGAGCAGGGTCTGGTGGTTGAGCAAGAGGAGGACGGAGCTGAGTGATTGAGTCTTAGCCGAGTGGAGAGCCTCAGTGTCCACAAGCAGAGCAGTTTCAGTAGAGTGACTCGCCTTGAAGCCTGATTGGTTGGGATCAAGCAAATCATTCTGTAGGTGATAGACAGACAGTTGAATATATACAGCCCGTTCTACAGTCTTGGACAAAAATGAGAGGAGAGAGACAGGTCGATGGAAATGTCAGCAGGATTCAGAGAGGGCTTCTTGAGGAGGGGGATGATATGGGCCCTTTGGAGGGCAGAGGGGACAGAACCAGAGGAAAGAGAGGAGTTGATTACATTGGAGACAAAGGGGAGGATGTCCATAGCAATGGACTGGAAGATAATGGGATCAAGAGGGCAGGTGGTAGAACAATGGGAGTGAATAAATTGTGAGATGTCAGAGTCAGGGAGGAGTGAGAAGGAAGACAGGGATGTGTGTGGTTTGAGTTGAGATATGGGTGAGGGAGCGTTAGGTGCAGGAGAGGTTGGGGAGAAGGAGTTGCACATGTCATTGACTTTCTTACAAAAGAAGGATGCAAAGTCATCGGCAGTTAGAGAGGAGGGGGATGGGAGAGGAGGAGGGGTGAGGAGAGAGGAAAAGATTCATAAAAGGACACCCCAACACATAAAATGACACCTACTACTCTTGCTTTAGGCAGAGGGATATTACATCAATTTCAGAAATAAAGTTAAATGTTTGAAATAAATATTTAATATTAAACATGACATACAATTTAGAAATCCTTTCAGGAATATGTGAACGTGTTTAATAATTTGGAAATACCCAAGCAACCTGCAATTAGTAATTATGCATACTGTATATTGCTTTGTTATTGATGACAGTTTTGAAAGATGAGTTCCACTCCGTTTTGACAATTTACTCTGACAATGGCAAATATTGCGATTTCAGCTGTAGAGATAGAACTGCAATCCTCTTCCCGACGTTCTCGTATTGGTCAAGGTCACTAGCACTACATTTTACACAATTGGCTCCTTTCAGCGTACCACTGCTCTGGGTTCAAGGGTGAGTCTGTCCTCTGTATTCAGATACGTTTCACATTTTACAGCTGCCATCTTAAAATGGTAGAGGCTAGACGCCACCCATGCAGAGGACGAGATGCAATTCGAGATGCAATTTTTTATTTTACAATGTGTGTGACCGAACCCTAACCCTAAGCCATAAACCTAACCATAACCTGAACGATGTTAGATTTCGTGCATTTGACATCACCTGTGCTTCGCATCTCTGTCCTCTGCATGGGGGGCATCTAGTCTCTACCATGTTAAAATGGGCCCATTTGTTTTCAACCGAAGCTATCCAAAAAACAACGCTTTTTTTTCAGAATGGCAGGTTTCCCCCAGCTACTGAGAGCTATCGATTGCACCCATTTCCATACCTGCCAACGTTGATACTTGAAAATACAGGAGAATCGTTTTTGGTCAGCAGTAGATTACAATACAGGATTTTTTAAAAATGTAACTGGCATATTCTAAACCATTGTCAATAACACATTTAGCCATGGATTTATTGCACAGCTCATAATAATAATTTGAATTGCGTTGTGGCAAAATAATTAAAAACAAAATGCTGAAATCTGGAGAAATCGGAGAAATAACAATAGGGGAAACAGGGGGAAGATTCGTCTAAAATACGGGAGACTCCCCAAAATACACGGAGATATGTATACCCCATCATTCTACCCAAGGACGGCGAAGCAGTATTCACACAATCAGTAGTTTACGTGTTAAATATGCAACACTTCATTAGCATTACAAATTCATTGGTTGTCAATTGAGACAATAGGGCAAAGTTAATCCGACTGCAACGACATGTTTATGAATCGGAGACTCAATGAATCAATTTTGTGTGACGAAAAGCAGTTACCGTGGACTATGAATAACCCCAGTTATGCAGTATTACATTTTGTTAACTTGATTTTCAGCATTAACAAAATCATCTCTAATTAAATTAAGTTGCGATTGCTTTTCATGAAAAAATGTTCAGTGTATTTGTTCTAATCCGTTTTTCTTTTTAAAACTTTTGAGTCTCTGTCCTCGTAAATATTCTGCACACAGAAGTCCCATAGGTACAGAATATGTACACTGAGGTAATTAGTCTCATAAAAGCACCAAAACTCCCATTATGTTCAACATGCCCTGTGAATCATTGCCTGTTACTTAGTGCTCTTGACTAATGTTTATATATAATAGTTCATAAATAATGGATTACAGTTACAGAGCATATTTAATGGTCCACGTCACTTCCCTATGAGAGTGTGCATTAAACTGTTGCGAGTTCATATCATCTGTGACAGAAGAAAGTCACCCTGTCTGCACATCTGCAGCCTTGAGGAGGCACAGGAGCGGGGCAGGATGGTTGGCATGTCCCAGATTCGCCTGCTGGCATCCAGCTGTCAGTGCCATGTGCAGTGCCACATGGAGACCCTGACAGTTACAGGCTTGTTCCTGTGTCTCAAGCATCAAGCCCTGCGGACACGCAGGCAGCGACCTTTGCAGGGATCCAAGACTATATACCTCTTATGCGGGTGTAAACATTTTATACAATTGCTGATTTTGTTTTGGTGGTGAATGGTGACATCGTGGCAGCTCGTTCCGCTACAAGGTTAGATGTGGTTCTATGTGGCTCAGTTTGTAGAGCACGGCGTTAGCAACGCTTAGGTTGTGGGTTCAATCCCCACTGGGGCCACATTTATACTGAAAAATTTATGCATTCTACTGTAAGTCGCTTTGGATAAAAGCGTCTGCTAAATGGCATATATTCTATGTTCAAACGGTGTGATGTTTGGTAATACTTCACTTTAGGCAACGTCCTTTTTTACCCAAAGCCAGCAAAAGGGAGTGGTCTAAAGAACGACAAACATGTTCCAACCCTCCCAATGAAACGTAGTTTCTGTCAGAGAATAAGACCTATTTGGAGAGGTATACGGAGACTCGGCTTGTTACTGGCATCACCGTGCAGGTTTCCCACACCACAGGGACATGGGTACGCAGCGAGGAACCATGCATGGGCAGGGGGTTTCTGTAACTCCAGTGGGTGTTTTTCCATTGGTGTAGCTTATTCCATTCAGAGACAAACAAGCTAAAGGCTGGATCAGAAACATCAGCGACTGAAGAGACAATTACAGTAGACCCCCGGGTCTCATTAAATAGTGCACCTGCTCTAGATCAGCACACAGACTCTGTTCCCTTTTCTTTATCACATATGGCATTGCGAGACATTGTGATTGGTGGTAATAAAGAGAATGAGGGTTTATTTTCTCTTGATCCAAGTGAGGTTACGGGCACTGTCTGCTGAAATTAGTAGGTTTGGATCTTCCTTGGTCTTATAAAAGCTTATAAAAACAAGCTTGGGACAAAATGATAATGCTAGCTTTGACATTACGATCCGACTGCATGTTATGTAGGAGATGGGCTGAGGTCACATGTAAGTGAATGCCTCTCATCTGTAAAACACTGGCAGTAGCTCCACCACCTCAGCTCTCCTAATTCATTTGATTAGGTTAGTTATTCTAATTAGTGGGCTGAATTAAGCTATCATCATTTTGCTGGCTTGAATGTGAACAGATACTTATGGAAAACAAGCAAAGGTAACTTATAAAAACAAGCTTGGGACAAAATCATAATGCTAGCTTTGACATTATGATCCAATAATGCTGAATTGAAGCAAAAATGTACCTTGGTTGGCTTAGGGTGCAAATACAAAACCACCAAGGTACATTTTTTGCTTAGACTGAGCATTATTTTCCCACAAACAGCTGGGTCATATTAGGCTTTTAATCATACACGGACAAACAAAGGGATTGACACATTTTGGCACACCACACACAGTCACCATCGTTGAGTGGCAGCCCGACTTATTTTACCCTCTCATTTTGAATTTCGAAAGCCACAGTAAATCCACAGGAAATAGTGATTTCTAATAAGAACAGTCACGTATCATTTCATAAACATCTTCCTCGGCACTGAAAAGCAACTCCGGGCACATCAGCACGAGCTTTTACATCAGCAAAAAACTGGGAGCCGATCAATATTTTTCTCTTTTATATTTAAACATCCAAGAAGCTGCATTTTTGAACCGGAGAGGGGTGGGAAAGGGCCTTTTCTTTTCAAGTGGTAGAGTTGGTCCCTTCAGAGCTTGATGAGCAGTAATGGGCAGCGCTATCACAGTGCATGTTCATCAGGAGATAAGGGACAAGCCAGAATTAACTGGAGCTGGGAGGACGAAGATAAAAGAGGAATAAAGTGCTGGAGGCTGGTAATAAAATCCAGCGCGTGAGAGTTGGTCGTGCGGCGTCTGTGCCAAGCCCCTCTGCTGACTCAAAGCCTGCTGCCAGCCACTGCACAGAGCACTGCGCTCGACAGAGCAGGGCCCTGAGGAGGGGGTGGAGAGCATCCCACCCAAGCATTTATCACAGGCTGACCACAGGGGTGGGGGAGTAAGACCCCATTGATATGGGCTCGCGATGTCACGGCCTTTCCTCCCTGACGATGCCTGTCTCTGAGCCAGCTGCAATAGAGCCCCACCCACTCACTACAGAGTTTGGACCTATGTGTCACCAGTCTGCATCTTCCCCGATGAGTCAAATGTGAAAGTCTGATGAAGTCACATAAAATATATTCAATTACGCTCAACACACCTCCTACTAAATAATCTTTAAATTATGAATTTAATCATACGAGCTAAAGAATCGTGATTATCTGTACTTTGGGTAGGTCTGACACTTTGGCATGTTTTGTCATTTATGTGCAATTTTAGCATCAAGAAATCCCCCGCTCCCCCCAGGACAGGAGACAGAGTGAAATCCCTGCACGACATGGAGCTCATTTTATTTTATACTCCCCGGTGTAGAGGCCTACTGAAGGATATCAAATATTCATGCCGATTGAATTGTAGCAAGTTTTTCTTTTTAATAGTGGGTGATTAATGGCAAACAATACTCAGCTGATGAGATTACATTGGGCTTTGCATTATGCATGGAAATCCTTACAGGGGCGAGCTTTCCACTGACGTGGGAATCGAAGACTCAGGCGGATGTGTAACAGCCTTGGGAGGGTGGAATTCTGAGATAGGAGGAGAGCCCAGAAAAAAAGGAGGCTGGGGGAGGAGGTGGAGCCCAGTGAAGTGACGGGGTAAACGTTCCACCATTCTGCCCCCTGCTTTGAGAGGGAGGGTCTCGAACCTTGGGAGCGGAAGACATACATACATCCCCAACAGGGTCGTATTATGTGCGAAATTAGCACAAGAAACAATGTGGTGTGGAAAGCCTTTGCCAGTTTATCCAGAACATTCCCCCATTCACTGTGTAACTTTAGGGAGAGGAAGAGGAGCACCATCCTCCCTAGTGGATATTACACTAAATACACAACTCTTCAGTTCTATAGGTAATACATAAACATGCCCTCTCTTCAGCCTCTAGATGCATTTGCACATGTTCACACTCCCGCCACAGCGATGAAAGTGAGCTGTGTTGTAGTTTTTATTCTGCCCCGTGAATCCCTTTGAACAATTTTCTCCTCTCTGGCTCCCTAGCTTCATTTGGTATCATATTAAAAATGCACATTTTTATCCTTTTTCATTTCCACCACCCTTAGTCACGCTGGGTGCTTATTTTTCAAGGGTGGAATTGTATGTTTTTCTCCTTTGTTTGGAGCTAGGAGCTCAGTGACCCGATGTCGGTCTTATTCCACTGAATCTCATAATGGTTGGGACACTAATATAGCCCCTTGATCGGTCCTCATCATTCATTCTGATTGGTCCCTCAGCCCTAGTCAAAACAGCCAAGTCTCATTGATTAGCATTGTGTTTAATCTCCCCATATCACGGACAGTTGAGTCCACCATAACCTGCGATTGATTTATGTTTCGTTCAGACTTATAATGAGTGGCTTTTATGCTACTGATGGCTGGAGCAGGTGACTACTTGGCATCAAACTGAGGCTGGGGGTCACCGGCAGGAGAAGAGGGTGTGAGCAAGAGAAGAGGGTATAAAATGAGATTTCCCATTCTCATACTGATGATATATTAGCAGGAAGATGGGCGGTTAAATGATGTGGATGTAACGGGGCAAAGCAGCTCAGTCTGTTAAAAGGCTTCTCGCCATCATAAATGGTGCCTTGGGCTATGGAACCTGTGTCAACACAATGACACTGGATGGAGACTGGAGTTTCCTTTTGAAGGCAGGATATAGAAAAGTGCAACTTTTATCCCACAACTTTCAGCTCAGACATCAGGTTGCAAGGTAGATCATCCACTTTAATAATGATGTGCAGTGGGAGCCTTCATCTGAACCATTCATTCAGTAAAATCTCCCCAAACACAAGAAATTCACACAAATGTATCAACTTTCCCATTGGGTGGGGAAAACTCCACCCACTCTACTTCATTGGTTTATAGACTATTACACCTGTGTTATTGGTTAACAAGCAGTCCCTATGCATTCTGTCTTACAATCCACCCCTCACTCTGTGGCCCCCGCAAGGCATCCCAGACCAAAATTTCATTTTTAATTGAACCCAAATACTAGGAGAAGGGTGAGAGATATTCTAAATTCGCTGTTTATTTAACATTTTATATACAATTTGAATGTAATTAAAGTTAAGTACGAAATAGAAACGTTTTATTGGAACGTTTTACAAAATGACCATTTTCACCAGTCTTGAAACAGTCCTTGCTTCCCTTCTCAGAGGGCACTCTGCTGCCCACAAGCCATTCACACTTTTAACCTTTCAGTAATGGGCTCCTGGATACTGTGTGAAATGATGGAGACACAATTGTATCTTACTTCCTAAAAATATTGTGCGCCGTTTATATCCCAATACTGAACTTGGATTCAAGTGTACTGTAGATATGTATTTTTTTGATATACGTGTCTACCAACACAACAAGCATTTAAAAAAGCCCCACTGAAATATCAGAAATATATCAAAGGGAGCCACTTAGTAAAAACAAATATGGAGGTGGTTCTTGCTTAACACTGCACAATAAACAAATGAAGAGCACAGAAGCACTATTTATAACATTAAGCCAGCCGTAAACAAATGCCATATTTTATTCAGTAAAACAGCTTTGCATCTGCCTCCATGGCTCATAAATTTAGCCACCTGCGAGCTGGCTGATACGCATGCGCTTTGCTCATAAACCTAGCCTCCTCTAAGCGGGCTAAATGTGCTGTGCTCATAAATTTAGCCTTCTGGGAGCAGGTTACAGTAATATGCATGCTCTGCTCATAAACGTAGCCTCCTGTGAGCGGACTGAAATGCATGTGCTTTCAAGGGACGTTCCATTACTAAGGCAGATTGTCAGAGTTCATACACAGCCCTGCCAATGGCAGTACTGCCCTGTCCTGCCTGTCTCCTCACTGCCCTGGCCTTTCCTCCACTGCAATGTGATCTTTTAAAATAATTATGCATCAATGCACTTTTTCTTCTTAATCTTTCAAAAACCCCTGGAGGAGGAGTCGGAAATCCCCCCTGACTCCCCCTCCCACCCTCCTCCTCTCAGTGACAGTGAGGTAACCCTCTCAGACAAATGACCATATGGATGAAATAATTCATATGAGGAAGGAATAATTAAACTATTTTAAGGTTAATAGTTTAGGGGTTAAAGGGCGTTACACTGTCTTTTGCTTCTCCTCATTTCCCTTGAGGGGCAAGGCAGACTTTTTCCTGGACGAGCTGCTGCTGGAGGACATCTGTAGTGTAAAGCAATGTGAATCAGCATCAATTCCTCAGTGTGTGTCAGTGTCAGAGTGATTTGCTCAGCTTTGGGGCGCTGCATGGCGTTGGATGATCAGCCACGGTGATTTTGTGTTTGCAGGCTGTGTGTTTGTGTGTGTGTGTGTGTGTGACCTCTTCAGGTTTTTGCAGACAAGTCACTTTGAGACAGGTGGTGCTGTCCTGCTAGGTGAACAGTGTCTTTCAGGTTTCAGGGAAGATTGACTGAAGTTTGTGGTTTTGTGGACAGACACGTTACAGGAATTAAATTTGATTTAAATTAAATTTGATTTAAATGTGATCACAATAAGCAATTATATAGTTGGGTTTAAACCTGTCCATGGGAATTAAACAGATTTGGAGGAAAGAATATAATCCTCATAATGATAATGATAAGATACAATAATTAAAGCTGAAAAAACTGAGGACATTAAATGTGTGTTAACTATTAGCCTTGAAGAAATAAATCAGCATTATTCTGCTCTGTTGCTTGTAAGCAGTTCATTCTGCCACTGGGCAGCTCAAGAGATAAATATTTAGAAACAGAGTGATTGAAGAGATACTGTGCCAGTGCGTGATGATCTCAACAGACAAACCAGGGAGCAGGACGAGTTTAAAAATAAGAGGCAGAGGAGCAGAGCAGTACAAATAACAGCAAGCTGAAAGAAAACAAGCGTTGTGACGCTCGTTAGAGTATATACAAGGAGCCAATGAAAGGAACCGAGCAGCAATGAAGTATGAGAGAAGAGAGAGGAGACAAACAACAGAATTCAGGGTTAGTTGAAGAGAAACGCAAGAGTGGGCAAAGGGAAATGACTGGAAAATAGCGGAGAACCAACCAAAAAACAGGCAAGCGTAGTGAAGATTCTAAGAAAAGGACCAATTGCATAGATATGACCTATTTGGAAAGAAAAGTTCATTAGAAGGATTCCACAGTGACACGTGAGCCTTTAGTGGGAAGGGATGAGCAAAGAGTGACTCTTAAAATATGTCTTAAAAGAGACATAAATGAAGAGGGTGAGGGGGAAATAATAAACAAGAGGACTCGATTTGAGCTTGAAGGTGGTAGAGATTACCTGAAATCATAAATCATAAATAACTACATCCAATGTTCGTAAATGGCTGATGTGATGAGAGGATTCAGAGAGCCCGTATACAGTCCCGGCCAAAAGGTTTGTCGCATGAGTGGACAAAAGTGACAATTGCTAATTACCCAACTCTTAATTAGCTAATAAAGTTAGGAAACAACACAAATTAATCATAAGTGTCTAAAGTTTATTTAGATACCATCAAAACAAAAATGTTATAGATGCTTATAAGGTTTATTGCTTGATAATGATGAACAAGCCAGTTTCTACCTGGACAAAAGTCTTGTCGCAAATCAAATTATAATCAAGAAATTTGATCTTTCTCAAAAAGTAAATAAAATAACAAATGAAAAATCAGTCTAGTATTTCATCATGGACTATAAGTTAAGAAATTAATATCTTGTATGGGTTCCTTTGGCCTGCAGAACAGTTGCCATCCGGTTTGGCAGAGAGTCGTAGAGCTTGTTGATGAAGTCGTCGGGGATGGCATGGAAGGCCACCTTGCAGGCATCCCAAAGCTCCTCCAAGTTCTTCGGCTTGGTCCTCCAAGCTTCCTCCTTCATTCTTCCCCAGATATGCTCAATAATATTCATTAAAAAAAATTTTATATATATATTTATTTACTTTATATATATTATTTATTTATTTTAGGTCAAATTTTTGGTAATTTGTTTTTTATATATATATTTTTCCATTATATATATTTTTTATATATTTTTTTGGTCACATTTTTTTGTACATTTTTTTAATATATATATATATAAAAATATATATTTTGTTTTACGTTATATATATATTTTATGGATTTTTTTGTCACATTTTTTTACAACATTTTTTTATATCTTTTTTTCCTTTATATATATATTTTATAGATTTTATTTTTGGTCAAATTATTATTATTATTTTTTTGACATATATTTCCTTTTATATATATATTATTTTATATTTTTTGGGGTCAAATTTTTGGGTAATTTTTTTTTTTATATATATATTTTTTCCTTTATATATTTTTTTTATATATTTTTTTGGTCCTATTTTTTTTTGTACATTTTTTTATATATATTTTTTTTTCCTTTATATATATATTTTATATATTTTTTTAGTCTATTTTTTTGTATTTTTTTATATATATATATATTTTTCCTTTATATATATATTTTATATATATTTTTTTTTGGTCAAATTTTTTTGTAATTTTTATATATATATATATTTTTCCTTTATATATATATTTTATATTTTTTTTTGGGGTCAAATTTTTTTGTAATTTTTAACAAAAATATATATATATATTTCCTTTATATATATATATATATTATATATATTATTATTTTTGTCAAATTTTTCCTTTATATATATATTTTATATATATTTTTTTTTTTGGTCATTTTTTTTACACATTTTTTTATATATATATATATATATTTCCTTTATATATATTTTATAGATTTTATTTTTTGGTCAAATTATTATTATTATTTTTTTTTTTTGACATATTTCCTTTATATATATATTTGATATATTTTTTTGGGGGTCAAATTTTTTTGTACATTTTTTATATATATAATTTTTTCCTTTTATATATATATATATATATTTTTTTTTTTTTGGTCACATTTTTTGTAAATTTTTTTTATATATATATTTTTTCCTTTATATATATATTTTTTTATATTTTTTTTTTGTCAAATTTTTAGTAATTTTTTTATATATATATATTTTTCCTTTATATATATATTTTATATATATTTTTTGGGTCACATTTTTTGTATTTAAAAAAATATATATATATATATTTCCTTTATATATATATTATATATATTATTATTTTTTGTCAAATTTTTCCTTTATATATATATTTTATATATATTATTATTTTTGGTCACATTTTTTTTGTACATTTTTTTTATATATATATATTTTCCTTTATATATATATATATATATTTTGGGTCAAATTTTTTTGTAATTAAAAAAATATATATATTTTTTTTTTTATATATATATTTATATATTTTTTTTTTGTCAATTTTTTTTTTATATATATATATTTTTCCTTTTATATATATTTTTTATATGGTTTTTTTGGGTCAAATTTTTTTGTAATTAAAAAAAAAATATATATATATATGTTTCCTTTACATATATATATATTATATATATTATTATTTTTTGTCAAATTTTTTTTATATATATATATTTTATATATATTTTTTTGGTCACATTTTTTAGTACATTTTTTTAATATATATATTTTTTTCCTTTATATATATATTTTATTTTTTTTTTTTTTGGTCACATTTATTTTGTACATTTTTTTTTATATATATATTTTCCTTTATATATATATTTTATAGATTTTATTTTTGGTCAAATTATTATTATAATTTTTTGACATATATTTCCTTTTATATATATATTATATATATTATTTTTTTGTCAAATTTTTCCTTTATATATATATTTTATATATATTATTTTTTTAGTCACATTTTTTTGTACATTTTTTTATATATATATATATTTCCTTTATATATATATTTTATAGATTTTATTTTTGGTCAAATTATTATTATTATTTTTTGATATATATTTCCTTTATATATATATTTTTTATATATTTTTTTGGGGTCAAATTTTTTTGTACATTTTTTTATATATAAATTTTTCCTTTATATATATATATTTTTATTTTATTTTTGGTCACATTTTTTGTAAATTTCTTTTTATATATATATATTTTTTCCTTTTATATATATATTTTATATATATTTTTTTGGTCACATTTTTTAGTACATTTTTTTAATATATATATATTTTTCCTTTATATATATATTTTATATATATTTTTTTTTGGTCACATTTATTTTGTACATTTTTATATATATATATATTTCCTTTATATATTTTTTTTTGTCAAATTTTTTAGTAATTTTTTATATATATATATTTTTCCTTTATATATATATTTTATATATATTATTTTTTTGGTCAAATTTTTTGTAATTTTGTAATTTTTGTATTTTATATATTTTATTTTTGGTCAAATTATTATTATTATTTTTTTGACATATATTTCCATTATATATATATTTTTTATATATTTTGGGGTCAAATTTTTGGTAATTTTTTTTATATATATATTTTTCCTTTTATATATTTTTTTATATTTTTTTTTTGGTCCTATTTTTTTGTACATTTTTTTATATATATATATATAAATTTCCTTTATATATATATATTTTTTTTTTGTCAAATTTTTTAGTATTTTTTTTATATATATATATATTTTTCTTTATATATATATTTTATATATATTCTATTTTTTTGGGGTCAAATTTTTTTGTACATTTTTTTATATATATTTTTTCCTTTATATATATATTTTATATTTTTTTTTGGTCACATTTTTTGTAAATTTTTTTTATATATATATTTTTTTTCCTTTATATATATATTTTATATATATTTTTTTTTTTTTGGTCACATTTTTTAGTAAATTTTTTTTAATATATATATATTTTTCCTTTATATATATATTTTATATATATTTTTTTGGTCACATTTATTTTGTACATTTTTTTATATATATATATTTCCTTTATATATATTTTTTTGGTCAAATTTTTTAGTAATTTTTTTTTATATATATATATATTTTTCCTTTATATATATATTTTATATATATTATTTTTTTGGTCAAATTTTTTGTAATTTTTTTATATATATATATTTTTCCTTTATATATATATTTTATATATATTATTTTTTGGTCAAATTTTTTTGTAATTTTTTTAATATATATTTTATGTTTTTTTGGGGTCAAATCTTTTTTATTTTTTAAAAATATATATATATATATTTCCTTTATATATATATATTATATATATTATTATTTTTTGTCAAATTTTTCCTTTATATATATATTTTATATATATATTTTTTTGGTCACATTTTTTTGTACATTTTTTTATATATATATATTTTTCCTCTATATATTTATTTTATATGTTTTTTTGGGTCAAATATTTTTGTAATTTTTTTAAAAATATATATATATATTTATTTTATATATATATATATTATATATATTATTATTATTTGTCAAATTTTTCCTTTATATATATATTTTTATATATTTTTTTTTTTTTGGTCACATTTTTTTAGTACATTTTTTTTTAATATATATATATTTTTCCTTTATATATATATTTTTATATATTTTTTTTTTTTGGTCACATTTTTTTGTACATTTTTTTATATATATATATATTTCCTTTATATATATTTTTTGGTCCAATTTTTTTGTAATTTTTAAAAATATATATATTTTTTTCCTTTATATATATTTTTTTTTGGTCAAATTTTTTGTAGTTTTAAAAAAATATATATATTTTTTTCCTTTATATATATATTTTATATATTTTTTTTTGGTCAAATGTTTTAGTAATTTATTTTTTAATATATATTTTTTTTTTTTTGTCAAATTTTTTGTACATTTTTTTATATATATTTTGTTTTACGTTATATATATATATATTTTTCCTTTATATATAGATTTTATAGATTTTATTTTTGGTCAAATTATTATTATTATTTTTGACATATATTTCCTTTTATATATATTTTATATATTTATTTTTTTTTGGTCAAATTTTTTTGTAGTTAAAAAAAAAATATATATATATATATTTCCTTAATATATATATATTATATATATTATTATTTTTTGTCAAATTTTTCCTTTATATATATATTTTATATATATTTTTTTAGTCACATTTTTTTGTACATTTTTATATATATATATATTTCCTTTATATATATTTTATAGATTTTATTTTTGGTCAAATTATTATTATTATTTTTTGACATATATTTCCTTTATATATATATTTGATATATTTTTGGGGTCAAATTTTTTTGTACATTTTTTATATATATAATTTTTTCCTTTTATATATATATATATATTATTTTTTTGGTCACATTTTTTGTAAATTTTTTTATATATATATATTTTTCCTTTATATATATATTTTATATTTTTTTTTTGTCACTTTTTTTGTACATTTTTTTATATATATATATATTTCCTTTATATATATTTTTTTTTGGGTCAAATTTTGTAATTTAAAAAAATATATATATATTTTTCCTTTATATATATATTTTATATATTTTTTTTTTGTCAAATTTTTTAGTAATTTTTTTATATATATATATTTTTTCCTTTATATATATATTTTATATATATTTTACAGGTCAAATTTTTTGTATTTTTAAAAATATATATATATATATTTCCTTTATATATATATTATATATATTATTATTTTTTTTGTCAAATTTTCCTTGATATATATATTTTATATATATATTTTTTTTTGGTGACATTTTTTTGTACATTTTTTTAAATATATATATATATGTCCTTTTTATATATATTTTTTGGTCAAATTTTTTTGTAATTTAAAAATATATATATATATTTTATATATATTTTTTTTTGTCAATTTTTTTAGTACATTTTTTTATATATATATTTTTCTTTATATATATATATTATATATATATATTTTTGGTCAAATTTTTTGTAGTTTTAAAAACTTTTTTATATATATATATTCTTTCCTTTATATATATTCTTTTGTCACATTTTTCTTGTACATTTTATTAATATATATATTTTTCCTTTATATATATATTTTATATATTTTTTTTTGGTCAAATGTTTTAGTAATTTTTTTTTTATTTATATACTTTTTTGTCAAATTTTTTTTGTACATTTTTTTATATATATATATTTTTCCTTTATATATATATTTTTTTTTTAAAAATATATATATATATATTTCCTTTATATATATATTTTATATATATATTTTTTTCTTGGTCAAATTTTTTGTAATTTTTTATATATATAATTTTTTTGTTTATATATATATATATATTTTTTTTTGGTCACATTTTTTGTATTTTTTTTAAATATATATTTTTTTATTTTATATATATTTATTATTTTATTTTTTTGTCACATTTTTTTGTACATTTTTATATATATATATTTTTCCTTTATATATATATTTTTATATGTCACATTTTTTTTGTTATATTTTTTATATATATTTTATCTTATATATATATTTTATTTATATTATTTTTTGGTCACATTTTTTTGTACATTTTTTTATATATATATTTTTTTCCTTTATATATATATTTTTTTGGTCAAATTTTTTAATTTAAAAAATATATATATATATTTTTATTTTTTTTTTCAAATTTTTTAATACATTTTTTATATATATATTTTTTCCTTTATATATATTTTTATATATATTTTTTTATATTTTTAATATATATATTTTTTCCTTTATATTATATTTTTTTTTTTTTCCTTTATATATATTTTTTATATTTTTTACATTTTTTTATTTATATATATATTTTTCATTTTTTTTATATATATATATATATTTTTTTTTTTGTTCAAATGTTTTAGTAATTTTTTTTTTTTTAAATATATATATATTTTTTTTTTTTGTCAAATTTTTTATATATTTTTTTGTCACATTTTTTTATATATATATTTTTTTTCCTTTATATATATATTTTATAGATTTTTTTGTCACATTTTTTTAGTACATTTTTTTAAATATATATTTTTTCCTTTATATATATATTTTATAGATTTTATTTTTGGTCAAATTTTTTGTAATTTAAAAAATATATATATATATTTTTCCTTTATATATATATTTTATATATATTTTTTTTGTCAAATTTTTTAGTACATTTTTTTTATATATATTTTTTCCTTTATATATATATTTATATATATTTTTTTTGGTCAAATTTTTTGTAGTTTAAAAAAATATATATATATTTTTTTTCCTTTATATATACATTTTATATATTTTTTTTGTTGTCAATTTTTTTTTTGTATATATATTCTTTCCTTTATATATATTTTTTGTCACATTTTTCTTGTACATTTTTTTATATATATATTTTTCCTTTATATATATATTTATATTTTATATATTTTTTTGGTCAAATGTTTTAGTAATTTTTTTAAATATATATACTTTTTTGTCAAATTTTTTTGTACATTTTTTTATATATATATATATAAATTTCCTTTATATATATATTTTATATATTTTTTTGTCAAATTTTTTTAGTATTTTTATATATATATATATATTTTTCCTTTATATATATATTTTATATATATTTTTTTTTTTGGTCAAATTTTTTGTAATTTTTTTATATATATATTTTTTTCCTTTATATATATATTTTATATGTTTTTTTTGGTCAAATTTTTTGTAATTTTAAAAAAATATATATATATATTTCCTTTATATATATATATTATATATATTATTTTTTTTGTCAAATTTTTCCTTTATATATATATTTTATATATATTTTTTTTTGGTCACATTTTTTTGTACATTTTTTCATATATATTTCCTTTATATATATATTTTTATAAATTTTTTTGTCATTTAAAAAAATATATATATTTTTTTTCCTTTATATATATATTTTATATATATATTTTTTTGGTCAAATTTTTTAGTATTTTTTTATATATATATATTTTTCCTTTATATATATATTTTATATATTTATTTATTTTTGGTCAAATTTTTTTGTAATTTTTTTATATATATATTTTCCTCTATATATTTATTTTATATGGTTTTTTTGGGTCAAATATTTTTGTAATTTAAAAAAAAATATATATATATATTTCCTTTATATATATATATTATATATATTATTATTTTTTGTCAAATTTTTCCTTTATATATATATTTTATATATATATTTTTTTTTTGGTCATTTTTTTGTACATTTTTTCATATATATTTCCTTTATATATATATTTTTATAAATTTTTTCATTCATTTAAAAAAAATATATATTTTTTTCCTTTATATATATATTTTATATATATATTTTTTTGGTCAAATTTTTTTAGTAATTTTTTTATATATATATATTTTTCCTTTATATATATATTTTATATATTTATTTATTTTTGGTCAAATTTTTTTGTAATTTTTTTTATATATATATATTTTTCCTCTATATATTTATTTTATATGGTTTTTTTGGGTCAAATTTTTGTAATTTAAAAAAAAATATATATATATATTTCCTTTATATATATATATTATATATATTATTATTTTTTGTCAAATTTTTCCTTTATATATATATTTTATATATATATATTTTTTTGGTCACATTTTTTTGTATTTTTTTTCATATATATTTCCTTTATATATATATTTTTATAATTTTTTTGTCATTTAAAAAAATATATATTTTTTTCCTTTATATATATATTTTATATATATATTTTTTTGGTCAAATTTTTTAGTAATTTTTTTATATATATATATTTTTCCTTTATATATATATTTTATATATTTATTTATTTTTGGTCAAATTTTTTTGTAATTTTTTTATATATATATATTTTTCCTCTATATATTTATTTTATATGGTTTTTTTGGGTCAAATATTTTGTAATTTAAAAAAAATATATATATATATTTCCTTTATATATATATATTATATATATTATTATTTTTTGTCAAATTTTTCCTTTATATATATATTTTATATATATTTTTTTTTTGGTCACATTTTTTTAGTACATTTTTTTTAATATATATATATTTTTCCTTTATATATATTTTTATATATTTTTTTTTTGGTCACATTTTTTTGTACATTTCTTTTATATATATATATATATTTTTCCTTTATATATATATTTTATATATATTTTGAGGTCAAATTTTTTGTATTTCTAAAAAATATATATATATATATTTTTTTATATATATATATTATATATATTATTATTTTTTTAGTTTTTTTTTTAATATATATTTTTTTCCTTTATATATATATTTTATATATATTTTTGTTTTTGTCAAATTTTTTAGTACATTTTTTTATATATAAAAAAATATATATATATATTTTTTTCCTTTATATATACATTTTATATATTTTTTTTGTTGTCAATTTTTTTTTTTTTATATATATTCATTCCTTTATATATATTTTTTGTCACATTTTTTTATATATATATTTTTCCCTCCTCCTTGAGCCGCCACCTTACCGTGGTGGAGGGGTTTGCGTGTCCCAATGATCCCAGGAGCTAAGTTGTCGGGGGCTTCATGCCCCTGGTAGGGTCACCCAAGGCAAACAGGTCCTGGGTGAGGGACCAGACAAAGCGTGGCTCACAAGACCCCCATGATGACAAACAAAATTGGAAATACGTTTCCCTCGCCCGGACGCTGGTCACGGGGCCCCCTGGAGCCAGGCCCGGGGGTAGGGCTCGAGGGCGCGGCGCCTGGTGGCCGAGCCTACACCTATGGGGCTCGGCCGGGCACAGCCCGAAGAGGCAACGTGAGGACCCCCTTCCCATGGGCTCACCACCCATGGGAGGGGCCAAGGGGGTCGGGTGCAGTGTGAGATGGGCGGCGGCCAAAGGCAGGGGCCTTGGCGGTCCGATCCTCGGCTGCAGAAGCTAGCTCTAGGGACGTGGAATGTCACCTCTCTGGCGGGGAAGGAGCCTGAGCTGGTGCGGGAGATCGAGAGGTTCCGGCTAGATATAGTCGGCCTCGCCTCGACGCACGGCATGGGCTCCGGAACCAGTCTCCTTGAGAGGGGTTGGACTCTCTTCCACTCTGGAGTTGCCCCTGGTGGGAGGCGCCCGAGCAGGGGTGGGAATACTTATTGCCCCCGGCTCGGTGCCTGCACGTTGGGGTTCACCCCGGTAGACGAGAGGGTAGCCTCCCTCCGCCTTCGGGTGGGGGACGGGTCCTGACTGTTGTTTGTGCTTATGCTCCAAACAGCAGCTCAGAATACCCACCCTTTTGGAGTCCTTGGAGGGTGTTTGAGAACACTCCTTCGGGGACTCCCTCGTTTTGCTGGGAGACTTCAATGCTCACGTGGGCAACGATAGTGAGACCTGGAGGGGCGTGATTGGGAGGAACGCCCCCGATCTGAACCAGAATGGTGCTTTGTTGTTGGACTTCTGTGCTTGTCACAGATTGTCCATAACGAACACCATGTTCAAGCACAAGCGTGTCCATATATGCACCTGGCACCAGGACACCCTGGGCCGCAGTTCAATGATCGACTTTGTGGTCATGTCGTCGGACTTGCGGCCGCATGTCTTGGACACTCGGGTGAAGAGAGGGGTGGAGCTGTCAACTGATCACCACCTGGTGGTGAGTTGGCTCCGATGGTGGGGAGGATGCCGGTCAGGCCTGGCAGGCCCAAACGTATTGTGAGGGTCTGCTGGGAACGTCTGGCAGAGTCTCCTGTCAGAAGGAGCTTCAACTCCCACCTCCGGGAGAGCTTCAACCATGTCCCGGGGAGGCGGGGGACATTGAGTCCGAGTGGGCCATGTTCCGTGCCTCTATTGTCCAGCGGCTGACCGGAGCTGTGGCCGCAAGGTCGTCGGTGCCTGTCGCGGCGGTAATCCCGAACCCGCTGGTGGACACCGGCAGTGAAGGATGCCGTCAAGCTGAAGAAGGAGTCCTATCGGACCTTTTTAGCCTGTGGGACTCCGGAGGCAGCAGATGGGTATCGGCGAGCCAAGTGGAGCGCGGCCGGCGGTCGCTGAGGCAAAAACTCGGGCATGGGAGGAGCTCGGTGAGGCCATGGAGAACGACTTCCGAACGGCCGAGGAGGTTCTGGACCACCATCCGGCGTCTCAGGATGGGGAAGCAGTGCACTGTCAACACTGTGTATAGTGGGGATGGGGCGCTGCTGACCTCGACTCGGGATGTTGTGGGTCGGTGGAGGGAATACTTCGAAGACCTCCTCAATCCCACCGACACGCCTTCCAGCGAGGAAGCAGGGTCTGGGGACTCGGAGGTGGGCTCTCCTATCTCTGGGGCTGAGGTCGCCATGGTGGTTAAAAAGCTCCGTGGTGGCAGGGCCTCGGGGGTGGATGAGATTCGCCCGGAATCCCTCAAGGCTCTGGATGTTGTGGGGCTGTCTTGGTTGACACGACTCTGCAGCATCGCGTGGACATCGGGGGCAGTGCCTCTGGACTGGCAAACCGGGGTGGTGGTCCCCTCTTCAAGAAAGGGGACCGGAGGGTGTGTTCCAACTACAGGGGGATCACACTCCTCAGCCTCCTGGTAAGGTCTATTCAGGGTTCTGGAGAGGAGGGTCCGTCGGATGGTTGAACCTCGGATTCAGGAGGAGCAATGTGGTTTTCGTCCTGGTCGCGGAACTGTGGACCAGCTCTACACCCTCCGTGGGGTCCTGGAGGGTGCATGGGAGTTTGCCCAACCAGTCTACACATGTTTTGTGGACTTGGAGAAGGCTTTCGACCGTGTCCCTCGGGGAGTCTTGTGGGGGGTGCTCCGGGAGTATGGGGTACCGGACCCCTTGATACGGGCCATTCGATCCCTGTACGACCAGTGCCAGAGCTTGGTCCGCATGGCTGGCAGTAAGTCGGACTTGTTCCCGGTGAGGGTTGGACTCTGCCAGGGCTGCCCTTTGTCACCGGTTCTGTTCATAACTTTTATGGACAGAATATCTAGGCGCAGCCGGGGCGTTGAGGGGGTCCGGTTCGGTGGCCTGAGGATTGGGTCACTGCTCTTTGCAGATGATGTGGTCCTGTTGGCTTCATCGGGCCGTGACCTCCAGCTCTCGCTGGAGCGGTTCGCAGCCGAGTGTGAAGCGGCTGGTATGAGAATCAGCACCTCCAAATCCGAGGCCATGGTTCTCAGCCGGAAAAAGGTGGAGTGCACTCTCCGGGTCGGGGAGGAGATCCTGCCCCAAGTGGAGGAGTTTAAATACCTCGGGGTCTTGTTCACGAGTGAGGGAAAGATGGAGCATTGGAACCCATACAAGATATTAATTTCTTAACTTATAGTCCATGATGAAATACTAGACTGATTTTTCATTTGTTATTTTATTTACTTTTTGAGAAAGATCAAATTTCTTGATTATAATTTGATTTGCGACAAGACTTTCTTCCAGGTAGAAACTGGCTTGTTCATCATTATCAAGCAATAAACCTTATAAGCATCTATGAAATTTTTGTTTTGATGGTATCTAAATAAACTTTAGACACTTATGATTAATTTGTGTTGTTTCCTAACTTTATTAGCTAATTAAGAGTTGGGTAATTAGCAATTGTCGCCTTTGTCCACTCATGCGACAAAACTTTTGGCCAGGACTGTAGACTGAAAGGGAATAAAACAATGGACCCTAAAGTAAACCATGGGGTACTTCAGTAGAGTGTAAAGGCAGGGACAGTGTCTTGCCAGGGAACAGGGTCAGTGTGATTACAAAGGTAAAAGAGGACTCAAACTTCAGCCTAAACCAGAGATTTCCTGATCAACAAGGCCTGAAAACCTTGCCTTACCTGCAGTATGAAAAGCAGCAGTCAGTTTCAGATAAAAAGCAGTTTCCATTTCATGAGAGGGACAAAGTCCAGACTCGAGAGCATGAAAGATACAGTCTTCTTCGGGGTGAGCGTGTTCAAGGGTTTTTGAAGAGCAATGGCAACAGTGGAAATTCGATTGGAATGAAGAATATATATTTTTATTCTTTGAAAAAAGCAATGTGAGCCAGCTTTAAAAAATCGACTTTAGAGGTGATGTGAAAGTAGCCACATGTAGAGAGTAACATCTTAATAATCAGTTTGAGTTACAATTTCAGGATGGGAAAGAAGAGAAATATGGTACCAGAACATTGGCATGTCACTGTCCTTAAGTTTTCAAAATGGATTCAATCTTTATTGTACAGACACTAATAAGAGGACTATTACAGGACTATTATCCAGTAGAAGATAGCCCATTAAACTCATTATCTATAGCCTAGTTCACCGAATATACTGTAGACCTGCTCGTTAGTATCTATGGTTAACGATAAGTTCTCTGCCTTAGCCTCCCACAAGTGGAGTTACATCACCGTGAACCTACACTGTAATGTTAGCTATCTTGGTTAGATGCACAATGAATTAAATTAGCCTACCTTAAGCGACAGAACAATGGGACACCTGTTGCTCGTTTCACAGTTATGGACCAGCTTTTGTTAGGCCGGACCATATGTTTGTCTGAACAGGATAACAAAATACACCTCCCCAACAGTAATATGTTCTTGTTTAGATAGACACCCCATATGTTAATACGTGACTTACTCCTGATCGTGCTGATGAAGACAGAATGCATATACATACATAGATTTTGGGCTCTAGTTTCGTTGTGAAAGTACAATGCGCAGCGCTAATCCAGGATGGAGGCGCATTAAGGCGTGTCTTTCTCCATTCCAATAGTTTCATGCCAAGATACAGTAGCGCACCGGCGGCACAGCAGTACAAGAGGTTGGTTTAAGAAGAATAAATTCAATGTGGTTGTGGCGAGGGTTTGGTTCATTATGGCGAATCAGATCATCGGCTTTCTCCCCCTTTAATACCTTTGCCATAGCGAATTGGCAATTTCTTCATGTCTGATGAAGAGTAAGCGCCATGGCTTGCAAAGATCCGGTTATGAGGCTTGCTTTCACTACAATAAAATTGAGCGCACAATTGCATGGCGTAAAATACTAAACTAAACTAACTAGGCTGACCAGATGCCTCACATTTAAATTCTTCAATAAATGTTGTTATAGACAACATGTTGTTATTTTGATTATTACCACATTTTAAACAAAAGATGAACTCTCACGGATATAAAATACGGATATGATTCCCCGTGCCCCATAGCTCAATGATATCATCAGCAAAAAAAACGCTTTGTTATTTTCTACTGCGCCTTTCCCATCCCGCAATATCCAATGAATACATCCTGCTTGTCCTGCATTTGTAATGTTTGAATCTGGTCACTAATGGGCATGTGTATCAGTTTCCAACTGAGGAAAGCTCTTTTCTCAGTAAGAAATTGATATAGCAGTTGGGATGAGGACATTTAGTTTAGTTTGTGTATTGTCATCTAAGCCTGCTATATTATATCCTGTTTATTAACTGCACTTGTGATGCTCAGTTCAAAAGGTCCCTCCTCTCCTATATACTCTGTATATTTTAAGTTTAATGTTCAATATGTAGTGTGGATCGAGGGTGGAAGAGCCACACGCAGATTTCACGAATATCTAAAAGCTGACCACGAGTAGTCAGCCACTAAGTCTGCGAACAGATTAGGGAGCAGGGGAAAAAAATGGAAGGACAAAGAAAAGAAAACTCTGGGCATAAAAGTCCATGGAAAATAATTAAACAGAAAACAACCAAATAAGGGCGAAAACTCTTCAACGGAGAGGTAAGAAACTAAAATGATTTTAGAGACTTTAGCTCTGGGGAATTTTAACCCAAAAAAACAAAGAATGAATCTCGAAAGGAAATACCACCAGAGTGGCAAGCATAAAACCTTTAGATAGGAAAGGAATATTCCTCCTAAAAAGGCAACCACAGAGTGGTAACGCTAAACCTTTAAATGAAATAGTAAGAAGTACCTTCTCTCTTTAACTGAGAGACCACAGGGTGGAAAACTAATACCTTAGTTCTTAGTACCGGCTAAAGCGTAAGAATGGTTTACACAGAAGCGTTTGAATGAGGAAAACACAGACCTTAAATACCAGGCGGAATTAACAATGATAACCCTCAGCTGAAAGTGATAGGAAAACTCCCCGACAAAAGACCATATAAGGATGGCGGAAATGACAAGGATCAAGGATTCCTCATGCAAAACGAGAGAAAAGACCATCACATGATCAAGCGCCCTCCAGCGGCCGAACAAGGTAAAACCATGACACAATATAACAAAAACAGTGCACATACATACAGGTAATTGCCAAAGTAAAGGAAAATAAAGTAAAGGAAACATAAAGTGTCTTAATAGACATATAATTTGATGTTTCGTTGATGGTGGTGGAAAATTCGATGGCACAACGAGTGCCGTTTCGGAGGAGACAATACTTCGCCTTTGTCATTGCCGGTCACAGGGCTACGGCAGCAAACTACGAGGGAGGGATTGACCAGAAAATAGCAGGTGTAATTGGCTACCAAACTGGGAGAAAAAATTGGATAAAATCAGAAACTGATTATATATAAAAAACTACAACTAAGAAATAAAAATTAATAGTGTCACCAAACTAGCACATAATGCTTGCATTTGAGCTAAGTGGTGGTCTGTATGGATGAAAACGCAAACAAATTATCAGACAGGAAACTGTCACAGTGCCAAATGTTTTTATTAACACACCTCCCAAATGCACCGCCAACCCATGTCGATGCAAATGCCTTTATTGCAAACAACGAAACTATCAAACTTGGCAGAGGCAAGAAATATTCCGCTTGAAATGGATGAAACCAGCAATTATATTACCCCTCAGGTGTGTTTATGCTACTGTCCTCCCCAAACTAGGCCCCTTAATGTTTGCAGGTATCATTTTTTCACCAATGTCACAAATGTTCCTCTACAATGAAAAATCCCAAGAACCAAATGGAATGGAAGGTTAAAGGAGAGGAAGAAGAAGAGATTATAATGAATTTAGGAATTTTACCTGTCAGCACCTCTATTTAGGATTGAAACAGCTGGGCAGAGCAGAACATCCTATGTGGCAGGAAGAGTAAGATATGTTACAAGGGCAGCTGAAGACATCCAATTTAAACCACAACAGTTGATTGACTCAATCAGACTGATGTCCTGGGCATTCAGGAATGAGGTGCTTCCATGTTTAGCTCTTCAGTGGCACAGAAACTTACTCTTGTCACATTAGCAACACAAACTGAGAACAGGACTCCTTGGAGAGCCTGCATTAGTGAAGAATTGAAGCCCTTAGCTATGTCCGATCAGTTTGGACAAGGACAAAGATTATATTAACCTACTTCAAGACCATGGCTATAATCCAAATATGCATCTTAATACAGACACGTCAGTTGCACAGCATGCTCTCACAGTTAACATTGAGGATGCCATGGCGATGACAGAGGCCACCTGTACATGGAGCTCTCTTTTGAACAGGTGTGACTGTGTGAGTTCACTGGGCATCTCAGCCTGAGACAGGAGAGTGACTGTTTTGTATCCTTAGCAGACAGGTTGCATTTCACCCCCTACTGGTGATAGGGTGTCATTGCTGGCCTTTCACCACCCATCAGAATCTGCACTACCAACCACAGTATGTATAGAGAGATATTGTGTGTGTGTGTGTGTGTGTGTGTGTCGAGGTCGAGGTTAACCCCTGGCTCACACAAACAGATGGAGGAGAACTGCTGGGCACTGGGCAGAGGGAGAGAGAGAGAGAGAGAGCAAACAGTGCTGCTCTCCAACTCTGATACTGTTGCACCAGCACCATACAACTGCCCGTCCACCACACATTAGGACTAAGCTTTTGAACTGTGAACAATCACATATGACAGCTTGGATAACCTACTAATGGGTTTCCTATGGCCACGTCTGTCTCAGAATACATATGCTGTATACATACAAAGCATACAGTGAAGTATTTTACTACTACATAGGTGTGTCTACCCATGGTAGAGAATGTGACAGTTATATCTTTGTTCCTTTTAGAGGACAACATTGCCCTATCCACAGGGATAGTTTCAGTTTTAGATTCAGCTGATTGTGTTCAGGTGATTGCATGTATGAATCTGTAGAGCTGGTACAGTTAGGTATATAGTGCCACAGTATTGTGAAGCCAGATGTGCAATTAAGGGGCCACTCTAAAGCGAACTACTTCCACACCTGAAACAACCACTGGACACTGGGTTGGATTGAACCCACCCCTGCTTTAAGGCCCCATTATGTCAAGCTAAAGTACTCTGAGTCTCGACAGACCATTGGTTGGGATAAATAATAGTTTTAGCATCATTCAGGATGTACGTATTACATCTACCTGCAAAGTCCTGATGACTCCTCCAACTAAAACAAAAAGGAAAACTGAAAATAGATGGCGATGGATTAGTGTTCTTTCAATCAATGTTTTGCATTGGCATGCCTGGCTCGTTTGCCCATCGAAGGAGAGGAGGAATTTCAGCAAAGTCAATCCAAATATATATAATTTTGGGCCTGTTGTTAAAAGCAACGTCAACCCATTGTGAAATGATCCGCTTTCAGTGATCACACACACACACACACACACACACACACAATATGGATGTACCGCACGTGTACTTCACATTCCTTCACACTTCCAACTACCAAATTACATTGACCGGTCAGCTTTCGATGACCCCAGCAACATGAGCTGTTGCCTTAATGTACCAGAGGTTTTAGAGATCAGAGCCAATCAGACTGAGTGCTCACTTTCATCTGGAGACAACATGTTCCCTCTCAAGAACACAGAAAGAAGTGCACGAGAACAGGCTAGTGCACGGTGCACTCACATGAGTAATATCTGAAATTATGCATGAGATGGGCAAAGATTCACTGTCCTCATCTGAGCAAGCGGTGCACAGACTGTGTCTCCGTGTGCTTTTTTGAAGTGGATTCATTTATTCATGAAACTGCATTTCAGAGATTGTATCCTCAGGTGTGTCTGCACAGTTCTAAAAGAAAGAATCCAGTGAGAGTTTGCATCATTTGTGTGATGCTTTATTATGGCAAGTCTGGGGTCCATTTGACTAATTCCCCTTGGTTTCCAGCCGAATTGCCTGACATGGGGTCTGGATGCTTTAGTCACAGCCAGAGAAAGCCTGCCCTGCCACGCCCACCCCTGGCAGTGGCCGCAGTCCCTGTGCTTGCATAGTAGGCTCTGAGAGGCAGTTTACTCCTTGGTAGGACAGCCTCTGTCTCTCTGCATCTTTCCAGTCTCATAGTGCACCCCAAGGAGTTCATCCGTACACACCAAGAATATATCCCCAGGTGTTTGTTTCCACACACTAAGGTGACACGTGGATATATTGAACATGAAAGCTGTCTCTTTCGGTTGCATCCACCTTTCACATCAAAAATATTGAGGAAGAGAGCATGCTAGCCTTGTTGTAACTACTGAGCATTGTAACACTGTACACAGCTATTCTGCTGTCCTTATAAGCTTTCAGAGGAGTGTTAATATTATGTGTGCCATGAAATACAGCGGACCAAGATACTCCAATAATAATTATGGAATTAGGGAAAGGAAGGAAAATATTTCTCTCCCTACATGTGTGTATATAGCACAGACAAGCAGAATGCCAGTGTTTGACATGCTAGTGATTTTGAACTATATTTTGACGACCTCTGATGGCTCTGATAACCACGTTCATAAACACAAAGAAAATACACCTTCGTGTTTTGCATTAAACCTGTACATTTAATTTCACCCTCCAAAATAAAAAAACACAAAATCTGTGGAGCTTCAGGCTAAAAGAGATCTAGGTACTCGGTGCTTTATAAAAGAAAGCGGTCTCCATTCTGCAGTCTGTCACGTTGGCAGATCTAATTAAATAAGAGTTTTCCCGTTGCCCAAATTGCCAGTGGAGTCAGATCGTCAGGTGAAGGAATTATCCTGTCAGACAAAGGTAGGGGGGGGAGGGGCCTATAGAACATGGTGTCCCTGGCAATTAATCCAAACAGACCTTTCCTCCTTTACCTGTCAAATCCAGCTCATTCCAACAACATAAGTACGAGTGAATCCAGTCCTGCGGTTTCGAGGCTGTGTCTTCGCCACTGTGCTTATGTGATAAATGACGCTAAGCAGGAACATCCCTCCTTGCGGTAGTCTTCAGATGGCAAACAAACAGTGCCGTGACAGCAGCAGTAATTAAACAGTCAGAACTCCTGTTCACTCACACTAATTTAGTGTGCCCGTGAGCTGCATAAAGTGCAGGTACTCTGGGCCCTGGACCGAACGGTTTCCTCTTACAAAATGCCACAAAGGGCTTGCTTTATCGAGGGCTTTTACGGTTGACAATTATACCCCTGGTAAAAAAGGGCCGATACTTAATAAAGGTTGTCAATAAAAAGCTGATTGGACATTGGCACTTCCAGAATATTTTCTAGTAGTTATTCACTATTTTAAATAAGATCAGACAGCACTGTATCAACCAACTGTTCACGGCCCCTTCCCACCCAATATTACGCATGGAAATTACAATATGACCAACATGTCCTCACAATCGGCTTTAAAACCTGCCATTGTTGAATCATTCAGCTTTTCAAACTTTCAGTACGGGACCCTGTAATTTGGCTTGGAAAATTAGCAGTGTAATGTGCCAATATTATTTTTGTAAAATGTTTTATCTTGTTTTTGCATCATATAGCAACAGTGTAAAACCTTCAGTCAGAATACATCCCGTGTCTCAGAAGGGTGGGAAAATATGAAATGCGTGTTCACAGGCCCACCCTCTGAGGAAGTTGGAGGTGACGCTTTATGGCTGTTATGGGGGTACTGCAGATCAAGGGCTACATTTCAAAGGAGTCTTGAGGTCCGGGGAACCTTTATATTAGGGTTCAATCTAAGTTGGCTCCCAGCACGATGAAGAAAACGTGTTTTGGAACAGCAGGACCCCCTTCCCTTCAGCTTCTCCTTAGCGAGCAGACTCTGTGCTTGATCACATCTCTGAAGTTCTGTGTAGCTCAGTAGGTAGAGCATAGCGTTGACAACTCTTAGGTTGTGCGGTTTGATTCCCATTAGGACCACATATACTGAAAAACGTATGCATTCACTACTGTAAGTCACTTTGGATAAAGTGTCTGCCTAATGGCGTATATATATATATATAAAAGTGCTTTCACTCAGCTTCAGATGAGTGGGGTTTTGCTGCCCTCTAATGGCCAATACAGTCTGTACACCAGGAAATAAGGTCCCAGCAGACACATGCGAATATTGAGGTTGGCTCACGTTACTAAATGTACTATAAAAGCTGAAAACTGTTCACCTTTGATGGACTGCGCACAGCTTATTCGCAATGTTTTCTCATACCCCGTATGGTGTGAAAGAGGAGACTGTCATGGGGGCCTGTTTTTGTTGACCACTGCCTCACATCATGCAAGGCCATATAAGAAGCACAGATTAGCACCTGCAAACTCCTCCACTACAGCAGAGGTTCACCCGCGCGCGCAGGCACAAGCATATGCACACAGGCACGCGCACACACGCACACGCGCACACACAGGCACGCGCACAAACACACACACACACACACACACACACACACCTGCCTACTATATTGTTCGCTGTCTCCCATCACAGGAGCATGAGTATTTTAATTTTAAAATAACACCATTCGGCATCTGGGCTTTATCACAAAACAGGTTTAATTTAATATCTCTTTATTTTTTAAAATAATTAGACATTTTTATGTATCCAACCCTTTTTTCTTTTTAATTGTATTATATCTGGGCCGTCCTAAAGCACACATTAAGTTTGAACGGGGTTGATATCGCAGTCGTTACTGTGGATTTGGGTACGATTTTGAGTACGATGTTGAGTCCCCCCCAACCCCCCTTCTTTTGCACTCCACCCCTAAAAAAAACTCAGATGACCAAAGGAACTTAATAAAAAAAGGAAAAAGGGAGAAAACAGCATCATAAAACCAGGAAGTCTTGTTCCATTATACCACTTTATATACTGGATACTCCTCAACTGTTCCTAAGAAAATATAAGCTAAATTACTACAAGATACAAGATATCAATGTACTGCATTCATTAACAATATACAGATTCTTAATACTGTGAAGAACTGACACAAAATAGTGTTCCTTTTCACAATACATGAGTTTCACAAGTTCACCACTAGCTTGGGAACCTCTACAGCTTGCGGTTGTTAACATGTTCATCTTTACAGGTTACTGATCACTGGTACCAGTACCAGACCGGTACCACCTGGTACTGCAGAGAACGTACAGGAACCGAAAAAAGACAAAGAACCAAGAACCTGACAAAATCAATCTGATGGTTTGGTCAGATGCACATGGAGCGCAAACAGAAAATAAAGTAAGAGTGAGGAAAATGAAAGTGTGCAATAATTTATTTTCCACTTTTTATTTTACCCAGATTTATGCAGGAATCTGGGGTGGGGTGGGGAGGGGCGGGGCTTGATAAATTCACTTGTTTCGTTTTCTTCCTTCAGACTAATGGATCCGCAGCAGTTGGTCTGGTTGGGGCAGGGCGAGCCTCGGGGGTTGGGGGGTGAATCCTCGTGTCTAGGGCCCAGCGTAGCCCCCCCCCCACCTGCCTCCTGAAGGGACCCCGTGTTCTGCACAGTCAGGAACGCAGCCCTCAAAAGAGGTAAAGGTACAACCGCACCCTGGGGAGAGAGCTGGGACCAGGAGGTGAGGGAGGAGAGGGGAGGGGAGGGGCCAACTGAGGGAGACGGGATGCGGGTTAAAACAATCTTTTTCGTTTTTTTCTTTCTTTTTTTTTCTTTTTTTAAAATGGATTTTTTTGTTTTTTTTTTTTGTGTTTTTTTAAACAGAAGAGTTCGTTTCAAGTCCTACTGTCCAAAGTCTCTTTCCCCCCCCCCCCAACAGGTTTCCTTTTCTCAGTTTTTTTAATTTTCTTCGGTGTAATATTTTAAGGGAAAACAAAAAAAAAAAAAAAAAAAAAAGTTATTTACAGTGCTGTTGAAATAATGAAACAGACGTGTGAAATCTACCGTAAAGTAAGTCGCACAATACAGGGGGGAAAAAAAAGAAACCGGTTGCTCCATCCGGCGGCAGGGGGCCAAGGATGGGCGGGACGCGCGGCGCGGGGAGGCGCCCGCCTGTGTTAAGTGGGAATGATCCCATCGCTCCGAAGGCCCCGCTTCAGCTCCAGGTCCTCCAGCTTCTTCCACAGGTCCTCCCGCTCCTTCTCTTTTTTCTTCTCACTGCGGAAGGGAAGGAGAGAAGAACACAAATCAAATCAAATCAAGTTTATTTGTATAGCGCTTTTCACAATAGAATTGTCACAAAACGCTTAACAGAGGGGGAACCCAGGCCTAGACCCCCCCCAAAAGCAAGCCTAACGGCAACAGTGGCAAGGAAAAACTCCCTTGGTAGGGAGAAACCTTGGGAGGAACCAGACACAAGAGGGTCAGGGCTCAACACATTCCTTTAAACCACATTTAACACTGCAGCCGTTAAAGGAGTGTCACCCAATCAAAACCCTCAGTTACGGGCCTTGCAGGTTGTCGAGCAGTTACAACGTTCAACGCTGGCCACTGCGACCGGGGTTCAATTCCACCGGCCGCGCCAGAGTCTGCTCTGGCCGGGAGTGCCACTAGGGGGCGGCAATTGGTTGCCCACCCCAAGGAGGGGCGAGGGAAGCCGACATGAGCTCGCTGCGTATAGGAGTGGCTCTTGAGTACCGGAGTTATGGTTGACGGCTTGGCGACTGCCATCTTGGAGAAGACAATACTTCGCCTTTGTCACTGTCAGCCTCAGGGACACAGCAGCGAACTCACAATACGAGGGGGGGATTGACATGAAAAAGAGAGGGTGTAATTGGCTACTAAATTAGGAGAAAAATGGGATAAAATCAGAAACAACTTTATATATTTTTTTCTTCCCATTTTCCCCCAATTTAGTAGCCAATTCGACACACTATTTTATGTCAATCCCCACCCTAGTAATGTGAGTTTGCTGCCGTAGTCCTGCGACCGGTAGTGACGAAGACGAAGTAACATCTCCTCCGAGACGGCACTCGCCAGGCCGTCGACTGTAACCCGGTACTACAGGGCCACTCTTATGCGCAAACGTCCTGTCGGCTTCCCTTCCCCCTCCCTGGGGCGGACAGCCAATCGCCGCCCCCTGGTGGCACTCCCGGCCAGAGCCGACGGGGAATTGAACCCCGGTCTCCATGGCCAGTGTCGAACGTTGTAACCACTGGACCACGCGGGAGGCCCAGAAACAAAATTCTAAAAAATTATAAAACCCTCAGTTGCAGATTGGGTCAAAGGTCAGATCAAGTGCTCCGGCCATCCTGTGCGTGCAGGCTAGCCTACAGATGTGCTCACTGAGGTGTGTGCGTTTGCTTGCGTGTGCGCGCACGTGTGAGTTTGGTGCCATGTGTTCACGGAAGCGCATTTACCAATGAATGCATTTCCTTTGTGCGCTGTGCACTGGACTGAGTGCACATGGATGTTAAGACCGTGCACACATGGGTGGCACAAATGGCATTTGTTGGCTATTGTTGGAAACCATATTCATTCCATTTAAAACACTCTCGACATGCATACTACAAAGCAGTCAGCTGCTGGACTAGAACACCACCCCAGTTACAGCAGCTGACCACGTCACAGTAGAGACGGCGGCGCAAAGACTCGGGCCTTACCGCTGGCGGTCCGACTTGTACGTTGCTGTGAGGTCATCGAACAAAGTACTGTTCATTTCCATAAACGCTTTCAGTACATTGTAGACTAAAGCTACTATCGCCCTGGAAAGAAGACCAAGGAAAAAAAACGCACATTAAAAACACAGTCGAAGTGAAGATGAGCACTGACAGCAAATCCATAGTAGGCTTTTAGTAGGACACTTTGAAAAGATTGAAAGTGTTCACATTGGGCCAAATAAAACCGCCCTGGCCTTTTTATGGTATGTCTAGATACTAAATCAACTTGCAGTGAATTGCATTCCATCCAATTTCACGTCAGATAAACGTGTAAAGCGCCTGTAGTTAACCATGAATACAGACAAAACAAAAACAGCGGTGCATAAAACGTGGTTCCGACAGGCTTGATTAGTTCAAGCGTGTCACTGCAGAATCGCCTCATCTCGAGCCGTTCCTAAGGCAACGGCCCCTTTGTGGACGAGGCTGAAACAGGACAGCCCGGTGCTGACGCAGCGCAGCCTACGGGAGCTTTTGTATTTGTATTCTGGACAGGGGGAGCCTAGACGCATGAGTCCACTCTAAGGGAAGCCAAAGAAACACGACACAAAGTTTTATTTGTGAATGTCTGAAGCGTTGGCCACATTCTCAGCTCCTTCTTCTGAAGGAAATGGAGAGAATGATACAATTTCTAGACTGCAAGTGAAAATTGTGGTCAAAGTGTCTGGAAAAACATTTGGGTGAAGGTTTTTCCTGGACACCTAGCAGTTTTTATTTATTTAAAAAAATATTTTTTTTTTTTTAAAGTATAAATAACATTACTGTGGCCTGTAATAAGAACATAGGCCATTCTTTCAGAAGGCAAGGCTGATGTGAGAGACAGCGAGGGCTCACTCACGGGTTCCAGTGTTCTTTGGAGATCCTGTAGAGGCTGGCGAACATGATGGGCAGGATGACGCTGGAGTTCTCCTCGATCAGACTCATGATGTACTCGTTGTTCCAGTAGTACAAGGCGCGCTCAGCCACCTGGGGGAGACAAAGGCACCCATACGGATCACAGCATCCACTACAGCGCAGCTTGCTTCTCTGCTTCGACCGGCACACTTCACAACCCACAAGCTAAACTCCTTAAACCTGTACAGACTTCAAAACCCCTCACTGCTTTGCAAAATGGTACAGGACTTTCAGGCACAAAATAGTGTTCCTTTTCACAATACATGAGTTTCACAAGTTCACCACTAACTTGGGAACCTCTACAGCTTGCAGTTGTTAACATGTTCATCTTTACAGGTTACTGATCACTGGTACCAGTACCAGACCTTCAGATAACCACAGGCTCCAATGCCACAGTGTAGCCTGGTGATTCAAAGGCAATTTCAGATGCACTTAAATCATTCCACTTTACATGAAGCCTCCTATGGAGAAAACCAGTGCCCCCCCCATCTCATATGATTGTTCCTACCATGTATTAGTGCACATCTTGTAAGTCGCTCTGGATAAGAGCATCTTCTAAATGCTTAAAATGTCAAATGTAATGTAAATGTATCTCTCTCTGGACTGACCTGAAAGTGTGGGCTGGAGACACATCTGGAGATCTGTTTGAAGAGGGGCTCCTGGATCTTGACGAATTGTGTGGGTTCGATCACGTCCAGAATCTCCTCCAGCTCCCCCAGGAACATTACCTGCGGGGACACGGCCAGACACGGGTGAGGACCAGGTGAATGGAGTCTACTGAACTCCTGTCGGTCCGGCACAGAGAGCGACCATGAGACAAGTGTTTATGAGGGGCTCTTCAACTGTATGAGCCAGAACCAGGGAGCAGGAACTGTAAACCTCCTTGTTTTTCTGTGGCCTCTCCTGCGAGGCGGAGCAAGAAGCGTACGATGTGAAAGCACATCAGGCCCGTGGCTAAGCTAGCGCTAGGTAACAGGAGCCAGGCAGCGTGGGCAGAGCTGGCACACCCACCCCCAAGCACAGCATATCAGGTGAGAGGGTGATCACGTTTCTTTGAGGTCGACGGACAGCCTACAGTCAAAAGCCTAGAGGCGGACTGCGGTTTTAAGAGAAAGATCTGCTCTCAGGCTGATTCAGTATGTTTGTAATCAATGACCTTTGATTTGGCCAATATTTAGCCAGCACAAATATTTCCGCATATCCACCTCCTTCTTATGCTGCTTCCGTGGCTTGTAGTGGCACAGGTAGCTATTTGTGGGCAGATTAAAGTCCTGTGCTCCAGGGACAGGCCTACAATTGTGACCGATCATCAATAACAACAATGTGCCAATACATTACTTTTTTTTTTTTATTTGCTGTAACTGATTGCTATTGTTTTTTCTTTTGGCAAAAATAACATTGAGGTACTGGTATGTGGACGCAGACCAACTGAAACCTTATCGGCAAGGGACTTTTCTCCTCACGCGATGTGTGCTTGTCAGTGGTATGGGGTGGTGTGGGGTAGCGTGTACTGTGTGCCGAGAGGAAACACAGAGAGCGAGAAGCGCAGCCCGTGCTGGAAGGTTTCACAGCACTAGCTGGTCAGGAGTCACACCTTCTACTCACTGACAAACAGATTCCAATCTCCTTATGGTGTTCCACAAACACTGGAATGCCTTGTCGGGCACACCTTCTCGTGATTGAGTTATTGCTTGATTTTCTGTGTGACGCAAGTCTGCGCTTCCGAACACGGAGCGGAAGGTACATTGCTAGACAGGAATGTGTACGCCTCAATCATCAGAGAATGTGATAACGCACCGTCTAATCTCTACATCTTCCATGATGTGCTTGTGTATGCAGCGTGGAATGCGTGCCAAAATAAGTCTCAGCGACTGTGGACAATTTTACCTCTTTTTGACTGCAGGTTTTTGGCCAGAACTTTAGCAAGCCTCTGATGACCTACATGAAACAAACATGCATTAGCAACCACAGTGAAATGAACCACACAGTAAATCAAGAGAAAATACACAGGCTTCTCTGGCAAACCGTAAAAACCACTTACTGGTTCTGTTAGTGCTGGGTCTTTCTCTAGGAACTGTACAATACAATACGCCAACTGGAAAATAACCAATAGACAAAACTGTTCAGCTTTGACGAGAACACACTATTAGTGTACAAGGAAAATGTACATAGCATGCCAGAAGGTGCATATGCACACACACGCACGCACGCACGCACTCGTTCACACACATAAACGCACAAATGCTCACACACGCATGCACGTACGCTCTCTCACAGATAAACGCTCAAATCTCTCACAGATAAACGCTCAAATACTCACACACACACACACACACACACACACACACACACACACACACACACACACACACACAAACACACACACACACAAATGTTCACGCACACATGCACGCTCTCTCAGATAAACACTCAAATGCTCTCTCACACAGACACAGACACACACAGACACACAGACACAAAGACACACACACACACACACACACACTCTCTCTCTCTGCATTACCTGTGCGTGGAAGAGGGAGAGACTCCTCACTGTGTGCAGGGGAATCAACACTTTGACCAGGAACTGTTTGTGCTCGGCCTTCAGAGGCAGAGCGAAGCCGTTGATTATGCTGTGACGGTCAGGGGAGAGAAACACAAGAGTTAAAGGGAGCAGCTTCCTACCTGGCGACACAACAGCAGTGAGCAAACCAACACAAAGCCTTCTCTCACATGCAACTGCCACTTAGATGATGCACAGCAACCTCTACATGTCAGAATGCAACGGTCAGATGTCACTACACATCCGCTGACATGGAGAGGTGGAGGCTAAGAATGTATGCGATGCGTGGACTTACAGCTACAGAAAGTTTGTTGTCATTTTTAGTTGTCCAGCAGCTTAAGCCGTTACTACAGCTGGGTCGCGCCTTCAAGACATCAGTCCATTTACTGTAGGCTTTCAACGTTCAGTTCATAGTGTGGCCAGCGACAGATGGACATACCTTCCCAAGATCTCCAGCAGCTCAGCTACCCCGTTGAAGTGCTCAGTTTCATAAACAAAACTTTAGAGGCAACAGGGAGAAAAGAGAGAGAGAAAATGAGAAAGAGAGAGAGAGAGAGAGGGAGGGAGAGGGCAGGGTGGTCAGTTAACCGTCTGCACACTTTGGCGTGAGGTGATTTTACAGCGACGATTCCACGCGCCCTTACCGTAGAAAAATATTATTTATCTGTTTTCGTATAAAAGCCCGCAGCCCCAGGAACTTCCCGTAAATTCTGTGTAAGACTGTCTTCAGGTAGTCTCGCTCCCGGGGGTCCTCACTGTCGAAGAGCTCGAGAAGCTGTGGAGAGACAAGGGTCGAGGCGCCGACATCAGCATTCTGCTGCAGAGCAATTTCATCCAGCGACATCCAGTTACAGAGCAACTTCATACAGCAACATGCAGCAACAGAGCAACTTCATACAGCAACATGCAGTTACAGAGCAACTTCATACAGCAACAGAGCAACTTCATACAGCAACATGCAGTTAGAGCAACTTCATACAGCAACATCCAGTTACAGAGCAACTTCATACAGCAACATGCAGTTAGAGAGCAACTTCATACAGCAACATGGAGTTAGAGAGCAACAACATACAGCAACATGCAGCAACAGAGCAACTTCATACAGCAACAGAGCAACTTCATACAGTAACATGCAGTTAGAGCAACTTCATACAGCAACATGCAGTTAGAGAGCAACTTCATACAGCAACATCTAGTTAGAGAGCAACTTCATACAGCAACATGCAGTTACAGAGCAACTTCATACAGCAACATCCAGTTAGAGAGCAACTTCATACAGCAACATGCAGTTAGAGAGCAACAACATACAGCAACTTGCAGTTAGAGAGCAACTTCATACAGCAACAGAGCAACTTCATAGAGCAACATGCAGTTAGAGCAACTTCATACAGCAACATGCAGTTACAGAGCAACTTCATACAGCAACATGCAGTTACAGAGCAACTTCATACAGCAACATGCAGTTAGAGAGCAACTTCATACAGCAACATGCAGCAACAGAGCAACTTCATACAGCAACATGCAGTTAGAGAGAAACTTCATACAGCAACTTCCAGCTACAGAGCAACTTCATACAGCAACATCCAGCTACAGAGCTTAATTTCCAGTTAAGTTGCACCTTCCTTACATATACCCACAATCCCTTCACAATGGCATACAGTGCCCCTCTCACTTACCTGTAATACAAATTTCTGGTCTATGTACTTTTTGGCAATGCTGGGCTGGAATTCTTGACTCTCCAAGAATCGTATGAAGAACTCATATACGAGCTGTGGAGAGAGAGAGGTGGAGAGAGAGGGTGAGAGAGAGAGGGTGAGCATTAGGAAGGTGGGCGTGGCGACGGCACAGACTTCAGGTGAGGCTGGAGGAGGACTGCAGGGTCACAGCACACAACGGACAGCATTAGGACTACTGCCACAGGGGGGGGGGGGCTTTAGTCTGAAGTGTCTATCGATAGTGACGGGGGGTTAGATACGGGACAGGGAGGATGACTGGGGTGGAGTGGGGGGGGGTTAATCTCGAAATTTAGTTAAATGAATTTGGTTTTTAATTCAGAATAACAGGAAATAAAAAATAAAAAATAAATGAAAGTAAATAAGGTTTTACCAGGAAGATTCTCCTTGAGATAAGCATCTCAATTCTAAAGGAGTCCTGGAACACAGAGCAGTAAGTACACAAAACGGGTGAGAAAGCACCCAAAGCGTCAAAGCCAAAGCTCAAAAAAAAAAAGCTCAAGTATCAAAATTGGCTCCAAAACATAACAATGTTAGAAGACAAAAAAAACAAAAAAAAATTAAAAAGAATAAGCAAGATCTACTTCACAGCTAGGGAGATTTCCACAGGAGGGAAGGAAAGACTGACCAATCGATCGGCTATCTGTATGTGCGCACACAACCTCTGCCCGTTTGGCCATTACGGCTAGGGTTCCGCTCTTCCCTCCTCGCTACCTGTAAGTGTGGCCATGAGGCCTCGAGCGTCGGCTCATCCTCCTCTGGGTCAAACTCGTTACTGTCGCTGGGAGGAAGGGTCCGGAATATATTGTAGGAAACCTAGGGAGACAAGACAGAAGCGCATTAGATTGCTGGTGAGGTGCTTCTGCCACTGCATTATATTACATTACATTACAGGCATTTAGCAGACGCTCTTACCCAGAGCGACTTACAGTTTACATTTCTTTACATACAATCCATTTATACAGCTGGATATTAACTGAAGCAATTCAGGTTAAGTACCTTGCTCAAGGGTACAATGGCAGTGTCCCACCTGGGGATTGAACCTGCAACCTTAACGTTACAAACCCAGTCCCCTAACCATTATACCACACTGCCGCCACTGCTGCAGAAGTTGAGCAATTGGCACACTCCCATTCCATAGCAATGGACACAGAGAGAAGTCAATTAAACAGAAACAAGTAGCCTAGTCCTCATAGTCATAGTCCAACATTCCTTTTGTTTACAGTGTACCACGCTGCCCCCTAGAGGCTGATCTTAACATGAAACAATGAGCCCCCGGCCATTGGGGGTGTAGAACTAGCCTGCACATAAAAAAAATCAAAATCAATTGGTCTCAATATTTATAAATAACTAAATGGATCTTAACGCTCCAAATTGCTCAGCGCTTTACACATATCTTGGCGTGGACTGTGGGAGTGTGAGGAATGTGAAATATGCAGCGCAGTATAAGAGATTAACGCCTCCACTATGACTTGACGTACCGCGAGCGTGTAGTGGAAGCGCGCCCGCTGAATGGGATGCAGGCGCAGAGCCGGTCGCGCTGCCTCCCATAGGCCGCGGCGGCGGCAGCGTGGCAGGGTATATATTTAGGGTAAATGTTTATATTTAGTTCCTTCCTCCCACACTCCTGGCCTCACGGGAGAATCTCACAGTGTGGTCACGGAGCAGGAATTAATAACCGCAAAATGCGCTCCGTGGGCTGCGTGCCGCCGTGTGCTCGAGTCTTATCAGAAGGAACGCAAACAGCACATCTATATTTGGAAAGTCAAGTTTACGTTTGGGTTAACGAGCAAGGCATGGGCTCTGGGGGGGTAAAACCAAACAGAGAGTCACGCCAAATGGTTTCGGACTGAGTGACTGTCTGAGATTAACTCCTCTTCCAAAACCTTCCATGGAGAGTCGTGGGTAAGCCTGGCAAAAGGACAAAACGTGGAGGGGCCAGTTGTGTGCACGTGCGAGCGTCCGGTGTGTGAGTGTCCGAGCGTGAGCGTCAATGTGCGTCAGTGTGAGCACCTGTGTCTGAGTGTGCGTCCCAGGGCGAGAGTCCTGCGTTCCGTTCCGTTCACTCACCATTTTGACGACCTCTGGGTAGGCCTGCTCCGTCAGGTATCCCCGGCTGACTGTGACGTAGTCCACCAGCTCGTTGAGCGTGGAGCGCTTGTACTCCTTCATCTTGAGGTCGGACAGTGTGTCCATGAAGTCGAAGAGCGTACAGCACTGCTGCAGCTTCTTCAGGAACAGCTCCGACTGCTCCGGCGCTGGGACGTCTGGGGGGGGCACAGAAAAGAGACGCACGTCAGATACCGGGAGGGACACCACGGGGAGAGGAAAGGGGTGAGAGAACAGAGAGAGAGAGAGAGTGAACAGAGAACAGAGAGCTAAATGACGGAGGATAAGAGATAGATAAAGGGGTGAAGGCAAGGCGGGAGGGTGGCAAGTGTAGATGTAAATATTCTAGATAGCTGGCTCCCTAAATAAATGCCCAGCGCCCATTTAAAGTCTGTTTAGGCTGCGTGGTTTGAACCGAGTGGGCTGGAACTCGGCTGGGGAATCCGTATCGATGTACGAAGCATTACATAACGCCAGTCAGCTTCTCTGCATTTGTACGCTTAACGATGCATGTTGGCGTATGCCTTTTCCTTTGACAACTCTATCTAGAATGTGTCCGTCACGCCCACCCCCCCACCCCCTCCAAGCCGGGTTCTCTGCCCTGCTGCGCATACTCAATGGACAACCTCAAGCTGGCCTGCGGAACATTTGTGCTCCAGAAGTCAGTCGCGTCGGTGTCCGGGGCAGAAAAAGGGAAGGGGTGAGATCCAGGGGCCACAGAAGACCAGGACAGAAAAGAGCCCTTAGTGAGTAAGAGACCCAGTGGACCCAGTGGAGGCTGAGAACAGGAAGTGAGAAGAGACAGGGACAACGACTTCAATACAGAACAAGGTTTCTGAATGGTGCATCTCATCAAAACAGTTACAAAGTCCTTCCATTCCCCTTCCTTGAGCAAGACTGCAAACACTCCTACCAGAAACAGGAAATGGACAAGTGGAAAAGCGGATATGGATTTGTACTGAAAACCCATTTGTTCTTATAGTGCCACAGGAAGCATGAACTCGGGGTCACTGGTATTTTCCTACACAACTTCAGGGAGAGGGGGAGAGAGAAAGGGAAAATAATGTGAAAGAAAGAGAACCTCAGGGAGGCCAAGCTCAACCGCGACTGGAATGAAACGGATAACACAACGGAGTCATTTAAAAAAAACTAAAATTAAGAGACAAAACAGCAGGCTCCCTGAATAAATTGTCTGATGAGACGGTCACGGGTCCTGCTACTGAGAGCACTGGGCTGAGATGAAGATGCAGCCAAGAGAGAGGTTCCTATTTGGGGCGGCGATTAACAATGCTGGGATTAGCGGCAATTTTCCTGGAAAGGGCCAGGACGGCGCCACGCCTCTTCCTGAATCTGCAACGCAGCAACACGCCGGCGTGTACGCACACCAATCAGAGCCGGAGCCCTCCCTTTCCCGCCGTGAGTAATGGCTCAAGCGGCCACGACTTCCCTGGGTCCCGCAGACACTGCCGCGCATTCGAACAGCCTTAAAGGGCCACTATTAATAGCCAAGATAATCGCGGAGGAGAGAAGTAATCCCCTCTGGGCCTACAACTCTGCTTTGGTCAGCGTAAGAGTACGCTGTTCCCATCATGCACCACTTCCTGCAGTCTGGACTGGCGCTGTACACAATCTGGATGCAGGCGGGGAGGTAGAGGGAGACCGTTACTGCAACGCTGACATAGGGGGTGGCACTGCCTTTCATCTTTACGAGCTCTACCCACACACTCTGCACAAAGGGAGTGAAAACAGGCCCCTGGGTCTCGGATCCCCGCAGGCCTTCACTCAGGAGGGGCCGGTCATTCCACACAGCTCTCCAAACCCGGGCTGGATGGGCTCTGTGTGAGGGGCCCTGGCAGAGTTTCGGGGAGCTGGGAAAATGCTCCCAACGTCTCTGCTCTCCTGCTGCTCTGGAGGCAGGACTGAGAGGGGGGAGGAGGAGGAAGAGGAGGAGAAGCAGGAGGAGGAGAAAGTACAAGTGTAAACATGCCTCAGCTCTGCAGTCTCTTCAGGGACAGGGATCTCAAACAAGAAACCCAAGTTCCTTAACAGGACACCAGGAACTGACCCAACATCATTTGACATTAACGTAATGGCCATTGGGCATTGGTTCTCCAGGGTGGATCGTAAATAAGACAACAACTCAGCACTGAAATGATTTAAGTGTTCATTCAATATCAAAAGGCAGTATTCTTGGGCCTCGGGTAGTGTAACGGTCTAAGCATTCGCTTGGGAATGCGAGTTGCCTACTGCAGCTGCGGCTCGAAACCCGACTGCACCAGGCAAAGGGCGTAGGGGAATTAGCTTGCCCCGTAGTGATGGGCGGCGAGCTCGTGGGGGAGGGCGAATCGAAAATAGAGGGTATAATTGGCTACCAAATTTGGAGAAAAACAGGAAAAAATCAGAAACAAATGATTTTAAAGAATTTGGGCAAAAAAAGCACTCACCTGCCTGTAGCAGCCTCAGCCCTGAGAGGAACCCAAGCCGAGCACCTGAGTTAGGCCAATGTGGACAAAGCCCAGTCCAAGCAAACGTATTAACGGATCACACCCATATCTTCAAAGTTAATTTCATAATCACGTAAACCTACTGAAACGAGCACCACTCTGTGTGCAGCATGTTTAAACTCTCTCTCCGTTTGCACCATCCTGCGCAGTAGAACCACCAGTCCCTCGTTGATCGGTGAGGCGTCCCCCCCTCCCGGCCGCAAGCTGCCAATCCCCTTTCTGTCCTCCGACCAGAACCGTTGTGTCTGGTGGAATGAGACAGGTTGGGTAGCCTGAACTGTCCCAGCCAGTTCAACATCAAAACATTCAAAGTTCAAGGAGTGCTCGCTGTCAGCAGATCTGCTGAGTACTTCCATCTCCCGAGCCGAGGCACTGGAGGGGGTGTGACGGACAGTAATGCGCCCCCCCCCCCCCCACCCACACGGTTTCCTCCCCCGGTGTTTGTCACAGCAGTCCGGAGAGCTTCCTGCCCGCACAGAGCGGCCAGCAGAGGCAGGGGGGAAAACCCCCGGTCTATAAAAGCTGTGGTGTGTGACCGAGCTTAGATTACTGCGGGAGAAAATGAGCCGAGCAAGCAGGTGTGCTCGGCAGGTGACCAGACGAGACCATGCCAAGTGTGAAGGTCAATATGCATGATATGTACTGTATGCATACGCAAAACAGCACAAACAGCACCAACAAACACTGTGCCAGTGGGAATCCGTTCCAGAACCGCCACTGCCCCTCTCGTCGCTGTTGTTGTTGCATAAGATCACCAGATTAAAGGAGTCGCCTACACCTTTTGCCAGACAACACTTGGGTTTGCACCTGGTAAGCGCAAAACGTGTTGTGTCCATCTGGCCGGTCACGTAAAACATCAAGCGAATAAAATGGAACCAGAGTACTTTTTATTTTCCAATTAGATGAGTCTACCATTTAGCAAATGGTATTTACTGGCATAATGATGAATTTACTTATAATTTCAAGACTTTCTTGGTATTTCAAAGTGTGAGTATCAATGTGCTGAGTATCAATGTGCTGCTCCAATGTATAGCCACTAAATGATTACAGGAAGATGTTTACACCGTATACATGTCAACTGAAGAAGTAAAGAGCACACTGCTCAGAGACAAAAGACACTTACTAGGCTATAACACGCTAAATCACATCACACGTTTACCCTACGCACTCTTTTTGTCAAAATGTATTTAAAATGTATATTCTAGTGAGGAAAACAAATTCAAACTAATTGGTATCTGCTAGCCAAATCGTCGTAAAAGTTATTAGGGCTACTGGTTCAATATATACCTGTACCTTACGCCAAGTCTGAAGATATGTACTTGATACATAACACAAAACCACATTTCCTGCCAAGACCATATTAGGCGGTGCATGTTTCTTTCTAGTTATCAAAAAGATTTCATCATCCATCGATCCCAGACACTCCTTGCAGTGTAAACACACCTGACTGGGGAATGAACCGACAGCCACCCTCCAGGCCACCTAACCTGAATCTTTACATGCGCCTCACTGACTCCAGCAGACGGTTACTCATTTGCATTTTTCTACTACTGCCTCGCCCTGATTGATGTGTGCTCCGAAGCCTTTTCGCTTGTGTACATACGAAATCAGCACGTGGCGTGTGCGCAAAGTCAAAATGTCATCTGGGGTGAGAGGACTTCTGTCCTTCAGAGCACACGCCCACGATAAACGTGTTGCATTCCTGTACTCGCAGAAAAGTGACGTTATTTTCAAGACAGGCCGCCATTTCAAATGCAATCTCTGCTCTAGTGGAGCGGGCAAATTCATTTTATTAACGAAACATAGACTCGTTAACGAAAGTACGACCGTATGGCTTTTTCTGACCTTCCACGTTTTCGTTTTGTCAACGAGACACCCGTGATGCAGCTCTTGACACAACTGCTATGGAGAGAAATATTAACTAAACTGTGGTTACAGCAAACATGTACCAGGAAGTAAAACCTTAAACAGTTCTTGTAACACTTAAAAAAAAAGGCATGCCGGGCCACCTCAGAGACACGTTTCGTTCTCCGGCTGCACGCAGGGGAGAGCGCTGTGGCCGTAACGCGCCGGGGGCGGTGTGCCTTGCACTTCGCAGAAACGTCTTCCTGATAAACACGGGGGAGAGTGTGCACGCACGTGCTGCCTGTGAGAAGCATGTAACTATAATTGGCCGCCCACATCAACACGGCGCGCCTCTCATCCGTCACCTAGCCCCGCCGCCGCCGCCGCGCAGACTGCATCACCTGCTCGCACACACAACACCCCTCGCGAGTCCGACTCTCGAAATGCGAGGAGGCGGAGGCGTCCGAATGCCTCGCATTCCGCCAGCCAAAGGTGCCCCGTGACCTCTGCTCCGAAAACATCCACTGGAGGAGGGCCGCTTCCCTCAGGCAGAGGGTCGGGCCCCGGCTTGGGGAGGCTGGAGGGGGTGCCCGTGCCCGATTCACCACGTCCCGGTGCGCTAGAGCACTGCCGTAATGACAAAAACAGACACGTCTCTCCCGTCGCCCGCCGCCCGCCCCCCTGGCGAGAGAAGTGCCCGCGGCGGAAGGCGCTGGGAGAGCGTTTCACAGCACCGGCCTCTCGAGGGCCGAGCCATGGTCTCCGGGACTCAACCCGAGAAGCCTCCGACACACTACCCATTCCGCCCCCCCCCTCGCTAACCCCGGCAACAACACGGCAAGTCAGGGCGTAGGTAGCACAAGCACACACAGCAGCGTTGCACACTGGGACTCGGCTAGGGGAAGGCGTTCCACACCAGCCCGACCCTGGGCCCCTGCCCTCGAGGCGGACTCACTCGAATCAGGCTTCCGGCTCTCCGCGGATCACACCGGGAAGAAAACAGCAGCCGCTCTGGGGGGGGCAGGAGGGAAGGTCTTGAGCTTCGGCGGAGCGTAGAGGCCCACCGTCCGCCGCTGCTTGCTTTGGAGGCGGTGGGACGCAGAGGGGCTGTAAAGAGACACCCCGGGGATCGGGTTACCCCTACGGAGAGGGGGGCTGGGGGGGAGAGGGAGCGCTGACCGAAGGGGAAAAGAAGGAAGGACGGGCGCGGGGGAACCGGCGAGCCGCTCCTGAGCCTGCGACGCACTCTGGACTCTCCCTTTGGTCTGCCTTCTATTTCTGCCCTGCGCTTTTATTTCTGCTCGCGAGCGCAGGGCGACAGCGATCCGTCTTCCGCCCAGCGCGGAGGGGCGGGCCTTATTTTAGCACCGCTACCAGCCCACCGTGCGCTGCGCGATCCGGGCGCCGCCACGCTGAGCGGATGTGCTGAGGAATGCTGGGATGGCTGCCCCGGGGGGACGGGAGTGGGGGGGGACGGGGGACGGAGAGAAAGGCATTGTGGGATTCATAATCACTGTTGGCGGAGGCTGTGGAGCGGCGACGGCTTGTCCTGATCTGGCCTGCTTTTGGACAAGCTTCTTCCTCTCGCTGCAACTTCGTCTTGCCTCGTAAAGACTCACTAATCCAGTCCACAAGGCCACATGCCAAACCCTGCTCTCGCGCTCTTCCTTTCTCTTTCTCTCTCTCAGCACTAGGAGTATACGCACGCACGCACGCACGCACGCAAGCATGGATGCACACACAGACACACAAACAGCCAAATCTCACAGAAATAAGACAGGCTTCGAGCAGGCCCAACGCACAGCATGGGTACAGAAGAAAGTGGATATTTCACAATGCTGCTCATGTTTTAGTGTTGCGTTACCCTAGCGTTACCTAAGATGCCCTTCCAAAGCTACCCATAGCTGGAGCTTAAAGAATCACCTGCAGCTGGTGCTGCAGCATGTAGCCTACAGAGGCTCCAGTGTTTTAGGAGCCAGTTTGAAGCCTTGTGGCCCACACGGTCACTGAAAAGGCCTGCCACAGTTGCCGTCACATCTTGGTGGATAACTCACACTACAGCGCACACTGAAGTTCTATCGACTAGCAAGCTGAGGTTCCCTCAAAGGCAGAGGACAACAAAACATTTTGCAGTAGAGCTGGTCAGAGATGAAGCCAACAGCTACAGGTTGTGGACTACATTTAAAAGGCTTGGTCTACACCCCCCATCAAACCCTGCAAGGAACATGTCAAGCTTTTCAGATGCTCAGTTGTGTGTGCCTGGGAGGCCGAGTTTACCTAGACACAGCCATCTCATGTTAGGCACATAGCCCCGATGCAGATTCTAGTACTTGATCCGAAATTTCAATTTGTGCCATGTCATTTGAATCTTAAATCAGTTCCACAGCATATTCTCAAAATGTCCTCTGTAGTTCAACAATGCTTGTGAGGATACAGAAATGTTCATCTATCAATGACAACTACTACCAAGTCCTCATGGCACGAAACCAATATTAATCAAACCTGTTCTTAAACCGGTGCATGACTAGAAACCTCTTGTGAAAGAACCAGCGCGTGTTTGACTATGCCAGTGAGAGAACTGTCACCAATCCACACCCGTAAAAATAAACTATTTTGGTCACCAATTGAGCCACGAACCTAAAGGTTAAATAAAGGTTAAATAAATAAATAAAGAACCATTGTCATTGGTTAATTGGGGCCAGTGGCAGCATCAGAGGAGCTTAATACTGCTAGCAGAGAGGCTGTGAAACCCACCAGCCCAATTATCCACTTTCATTTTCACAACAGCGCAAAACATCAGAGAAGGCAACGCTGTATTATTAGCCAGCTTTGAAGGCCGTCTCAAACGAGTGGCCTCCACGGTGCGGTGCACGCACAGGACACAGGCAGCAGGCCACGGAAGAGGAGCAGTTTCCGGGCCTTCCCGCCTTTCCTCCCTCCACCCCCTCCAGCTGGGAGCCTCGGCCTTCAGAGTTCACCGCTAGATACGTGTAGGGGGAAGATGGCCACTCTGAATATTCACTTCACTCTCACACTGGCTCAAAGTTCCAAAATAACTCAATTCGAAATACCCCACAATGCAAGGCCATTGAAAACCTTGCAGTGAGGGCACGGTCTTTGAAGGAGAGGAGGAAACGTGGGGTTTAAACTGGAAACATCTGCCCACAACAGCTTCTGTGATGTGGAGCCACCTACGGGAGGGGAATGTCTGTTTCCAGCACAGCTCTGGATACCCAATCTGTGCTTACGCAAGACTGACGCTCTGCATGAATAGATCTACTATATCTTAGAACTTAGACACAATATGGAATTTGGGGCTTTTCATGTACAGCTACTTTCACAAAGGCTGCCACAATGACAGACTGTATTCACGCCCTCGGAGAGACTCAAGGTCAGCACAGGTCTACATTGAAGCCGTGTGTAATGAATAGCAGTGAGGAAACCACAAAAATAAGTACCACCTGCAAGCAAATTTAATGTGTTTTAAATCAAAGCATATACTTTTCACTTACTTTCTTGGCTTTTTTGTGGACCTCGCATTACTGGATAATTTCATTTCTTGCAGAAATACTGCACCAAAATACTAGAGTAAAAAAACAAAAACATTAAAACTTTTCAACACAAGCATCAGCTAGGCTGCCCCTCACAATAATTTTATTCAGAAAATATTCACATTTTTATTTGTTCGTCATTAGGAGCACCACATCCAAACGCATCACAGAAGTAGCGAGGAGGTTCCGATTCGGACACTGGTCTGCCTACACTCCTTCTGTCCTTCTATGGACCGCCTCCTCAGCAGAAATCTAGAGGAAATGGGCCCAGTCTATGACTCACCATGACGCTTCACGGAGCGAGGCACCTTGACCAAACCTGGGACGGGATTCTCCATGACTGCAGCGTAGGCAGCCTCCTCTGCCTGGCCTGTGCGCACACGCAGTCATGCACACACGCTGGCCACGGGTGCTGGGGTCCACTGCTGTATGACACATACTGCTGCACTGTGGCACAGCCGGGTTCATAACAACGAGTGGGACTAGTTTCTTACGCCGATGTGGTATACTCTGGCCAACTTCCTGGGATGTGATTTGCGAATAAACCAAGGGTCAGTTACCGGGACTACTTTGGATGAAATGAAATGATGAACTGCCTAAGCCAACCGAATTCACCCACAGAAATCCACAGGCACTAATCACATTGCAGGAAGCCTAGGCCAGAGAGGTTAACGACGCAATCCAGGCGCTCGAGCAGAGATTGAGCATCTGGAGCCGGGACCACCAACGACGTTATAACACTCTTTCCACTATTTTAATACGAATCACTTTGGCACCGTGCGTCACAGTGTGTGGGCTGATCTTGTGAATGATTCATGCTGCGGTCATTCTCATGCCGCACAGAAAAGTGATACCCATTTCGAATGATATATCTCAGATCGTCTCCCAAAGACACTCACTTGAGCCTCTGTAGATTTTGCGCTTGGTTTGTTTTGTGCAAGTGTTCAGCAATTAAAGCGGGACGTTGCTTCCTCAATCGTACGTTGTCCCAGAAAGCCCTGATACTCCACATCTGTGTCAATAATGCGCTTCATGAATAAAGGAAGAAAAACAAAGGGCCTCACACCACGTTCAAACAAATAGAACGTAATCTTCACAAGACGAAAAGAAAATTCTACTGAGAAATTCACTTTTCTATGAACATCACCATCAAATGCAATGTTCAAACGGAGATGGACGTGTGGGAAAGACAGAGAGAGTGCACCTCTGATATGCACTTGGACTTGATACTTGAACAAACACGTGAACTTCATTGCGATCCACAGACATTTATATGAGCAAGCATCGGACAAACTAAATTAAACTTTCTATGTGAAATGCCTCAGATCAACAAAACTGGCATAAAACACCTCCCTGTAGTGCTAGTGCAAGCAAATGCATTTAAAAACCAACAACTCATTCAGATGTCTTGCGTTACTGAGGCCTGAAGACTGTGGACTTCCGATTTGATACATTGATTCTCAAGTATTTGTATTCACACACATTTCATATATAACTGTTAATCAAGGCATAAACTACCTGTTGATTAACTAACAATAATCAAAGGCATGAACTACCTGTTGAGTTGCTAAAAGAATATTCAGAAAGATAAGCTCTCCAAATCGCACAGAAGAAGGCCATCTGCAAAGCGAAGTGTAATGTAAAATATCAAAATGTCCATGTCCATCTCCATGGAGATGAAGGCGTGAAATGTGTCACCGTGAGGCATGGGATTCAGCGGCGTTGGCTGGTAGCGTTGTGCAGATAGTAACTAATCGCAACAATTGTAAATACTGTCAGTATGATGTTTACGGGAACACATAACAGCAGCAGCTTCCCTACCAAGCAGCAAGTTGCTGCTGACGAGACACTACCTAGAGGAGGCTGTAACCGCAGAGCACAGAACATCCATTAACATTGGGGGGGGGACAAAACACAGTTCCATTTGATGGATAAACTCGCCCGCAGGTACCTGTGCATCTGTAGCACAAGTACACAATGAGAAGGAGCCTGGAGCATTGCATCCGTGCATCACGCCCTCTTAACCCGTCCCTACTAAAACTGGAAACGGCACACGCTTCTCAAACCCTGTACATTTAATAGGGTAAAGCGGTGTGTGCGATTCTTCAGTGGCCTACGATCAAAGAGCTTAAGTTTATTGGTCAGTAAGTAGTGCTCAAAGTGAGAAGTGCGTTTGAATGCCATCCTCAAAACAAAGGAATCAAGAAAAGGTTTGCGATAAGATCACGTCCCGGAATGTTTCGATGATACGAAGGCATGCAGACGTGAAAATCTAGCTAACAGATTTGGCAAAGCAAACACAGACAGCACTTCTTAAGGAAGGAGTTGCCACAGAGCAAATCCACACTTGCGTTCAGCTGGATTCCCTTCCTTGGACATTTTACAAATCTCCCAGTGCGGATTTGAGAGCAGAGAGCGCTGGGTTATAATAAGCACTCATTTCAGATGGAGAACAGGAATGTGGGCAGACCATTCTCATTAGGCGCGCTGATCTCAATCGACCATGTCCTGTAGAACTGGCCAAAACCAATTACTGCAAGCTCAACTGCTACCGGCGCAGAAATGTGCAGCGCGCTCTACAAGTCTGACTGTGTTCTTAGGGTAACCGAAGCCACGGCGGACGGGCGCTACGCTCACACGCCACAAGAACGGTCACGTCACACTGAACCACACAATCCCTTTGAACACTGGATACTTCTCCTCACATAGGGGCTCTTTTTCAAATATTGCTGAAAGATGAACTTTCTGCCCAAAGGCAGAGCACCGCATAACCATGAAACGTGTGCATTTATGTAGTTTATGTAGTTAGGCACACTTTTGAACACCCCTCCTACAGCTAGGGATCACTCTGATGCCCCAGGAAGAAAACTTGAATGGCCAAGAGAGTAAGCAGGGAACAGAATAAGGTGTTAGCACAGAGGTGAAGCCTAGTTCAGCACTATCAGTCCTGTAGTCCGGTTTTGTTACTTAGGGACATAGCTGTCTAGTATTGCACTCATGTCTACTTGTTTATGTATTGTATTAGGTTTAGGCATTATTTCGCCGATATTTTCCGCACTGATTGTTTTATTGCTGCCTTTGAATTGTGGCTACAGATTTACCTACAGGGTCCTAGTTTAACTATGTGGTTGCTCCTAGCACCTGGAATTGTACTTCCCTCTAGGGTGGCTTTCAGCGAAACTGTTCTTGACTACGGTTAACACTTTGTTGCACGTCGCTCTGGATAAGAGCGTCTGCCAAATGCCTGTAATCTAATGTAATGTAGTATTTAGTATAATATATAAGTAGACTATTTTCCTTTTTAATCGTACATCCATTCAGAAAAAGAACAATGCTTCGCAAGGTGCCATCAATAAGAGGTTTTCCCCTCGATACAAAAAAATGTGAATAGAACTCAAAACGATTCAATGAACAGAAAGGTATGGAGGATGACATGATCAATCAGGGCAACTCGTTAAACAGCCAACGGGGGGGGGACCACTTGGGTGGGTGGATAACTTGGACGTGAGGCCTTACCTTTCAGCAGTGGCAAAGGGGTGAGCTCAATGGGTTTGCCCTGAGACCGGAACTGCGACGAACTCTGCGACCTCTTCTGCTTCGCCTTCCTGACAGACTTCCGGGAAAATCCGTCCACTTTGTCCACCGATGGAGGTGTAGTGGCTGCTGAGGACATAGCCCTGCTGGGGAACAGACAGCAAGGAAGGAGGTCAGCCACTCACACGTAAATCATGTACACGGACAACCAATCGGTGCCATCGGTGGTGCCCCCACAGCAATCACAGCAGTGCACAGTGCTGCTGACAGGAGGGAAGCAGCAGACACTGGCGTGCTTGCTCCTGGTTATCTTCCCCAGCCTCTGATCAGGGATATCAGGATCCCCAGAAGGGGAGAAGATGGGGATGCGATTAGTCTCTTCTCCGATGGAATGCTTATCGGCGGTAACATCAAAGCCACGAGGAGCGCCACAACCAACCCGCACAAATTCACAACTAAAACGACACGTAGCGGTGGCTCGACAGACCCCCTTTCGCACAGGCCCAGGGAGTGTGTGATAGTCTAGGGTTACTAATCTAATAATACTCAACTAGAGTCCCCCACGTGTACGAACGCCATTCACAATGTGGAGCCGCAGCTCCATTCATAATCAGATGGAATCCGTTAGGCATGCAGCAGGGGGGTCCCGTGCCCAGGTCCTTGTGAAGTTCCCGCTGCGCAGGACTGCGCGGGCCGCGCGCGGCTCAACGGAGCGGGACAGGCAGCGGGGGAGGCGCCAGCAGCACAGCACAGCCCGCTCAGTACAGGAAACAGGGTGTGTGTCAACACGGTGTTACAGAAGGCAGGAAGGGCAGCGGGCAGGGCCTGCAGGCTGCTCCCACAACAACCGAAGACCATGGCACTCAACAATGGAGCTGAACGTTAGACATAAGAGCAACCACGTTCACTTCCATGCCTGAATTACGTAACAGCTAGGGTCTAGTCTACTTTAACAATACATTCTCTTATGTTACACATGGCCTTTAGTCAACATCCAAATAAATTTAACTTTTGCTCCATTAAGTTAAGAGGACAGAATGTAACATTTTCCAATTCTCAATCCACGCGCATGGGCATCAGAATAATCCAATGGAAGCATGTTACTTGGGAACTGTGGTCAGCTTAGCATTTGAACTAGGTCCACTCCACCGAGTTGAAACCGCTGGCAAAGGTTTAGAGCACAGTGAGTCAACACAATGCTGCAGAGTGATTAAGCGAAGTCCCCAAAAATTAGTAGTCCCTACACTGTGTGTCCATTTTCAGTAGGGGGCTTTCAACTGCACTGTGTTTGTTTATCCCTTAGTGAGTTGTTATAGGTTGCAGAACACATGCTCCTCGTGGCATATCTGGACTTATGGGAGCTGAACGTGTCATTTCATATGGGTCCTCCATATGGTCATCACCGCTTATTTGAATCCTACAGATTGACTCGCTGCGCAGGGCAGATAGGGCAGTCCCAGTTACACTGGCACTAGCCTACAACTGAAAGGTAATATGGCAGACACCCATCCTACAGGTCGAAGCTTACAATTCAAAGCATACATTCAAATACATACAAAGCATGACGGTCCCAAAGGCAAGGGCACGCAGAGAGAGTAATTCAGCGTCACGGCAAACGACAGGAAAATAAAAAAAACATACAGGTAACTAAAATTGAGACTATGCACTGCAAAACTACCACACCACGAACAAAACTCTCATGTCGTAATCTAAATGGTACTTACCTCTATGTATCACTTAGTCACAACAAAACACTGTCAGCAGCCACTTAGACAAAGCTTGCCAAGTCCAGAGTAAAAATACAGAGGGGGGGGGGTGGGGGGGGGGGTGGGGGTGCCGGTCTGGCACACAGCACGTGCCCATCCTCCTCCCGTGCGGCCCTCTTACATAAGCGGCCAGATGACATCTACACAGGCGGAGGGATTAAGGGCCGAAGGCGAGAGGCCTGCCCCAGCCGAGCGCAACAGGAAGCTGACAGGCATTAGCCCTGGCTCCGAGGAGGCCCTGGCTATCTGGGTGCAGAGTGGGGGGAGATGGGGTGCAGCAGGTGGGCTTGCTGCACGTGAGCTCCCAGTGTGCCCCAGCTGAGCCGCGTAAAACCCCAGACACAGCAGATATGGTGATCTTTCTGCTCATATTCCGCCACCCCCACCATCTGTGGCATAACCCCTCAACAGGTGAACATATTTGACTCAGGTGCAGGTGCGACAGGATTAATGTGATGAACATTCAAAACCCCATCACACACCTGCTTGTAAAGGGGTTAGGACAAAGATGCTACACCCCCTGCCCCCAACAGTTTACTCACCTGGACAGGATGGACTCTTGCCCCAAGATCGGGCAAAAGAACACCGGAGGATCTGATAGCATTACTACTTCAAATACCCAAAGCAAAAGTTCAAAATGAACACACACCATGGGGTGTGGGCACACCAATCCCACAATGCAGCAAGGCACATTGCAGTCCATCCATAAACAGCTGATAAGAGAACAGAACGGGAGCGAGGGCAGAGATGGAATTATCAGCACGTGGCCGCTATCTCCAGCCATAAACTAAACAAACGTGGGGACTTTGGAAGGACACAAATGAACAGGTAGATGAAACTCACCTGCCGTGGCGTAACCTTTAGAAACCTTGAAAAGGCCTACAGGACATGCATGCATGCACACAGGCCTGCATACGCACGCAAACGAGCACACTTCAGCACCTGAAGAATTTGGCCTTCTTCCAGAAATGGGATGATGCTCTTAACACTGGAATACACCTTTTGTATAGGGGTTCACAGGGTATTTAGCTACAGTACTCATGTGGGTAGCTGAAGAACTAAAGTATGTTATCCGTTCATTGAAAGCAACAATCCATGCCTTCCCTGGGTCGGTGCCTGCTGTCTGTGTAATTACAGCCGGAAGAAGGGTGCTCCCTCAAACGCCATATTTTTCCCCAAAGTCACACAAGTACCTTCAACATGCAGCCCAGGGTTGCTTGCCTTCAGCACCACTTGTGATTGACAAGGGTGCATGCAAATAGAATCCATGGTTACCAAAGCATGGACCCCAAAAGCCAAGGCATATTCACCCATCTCTAGACCACGAATATGTCACCTCACTAAGCAAGGGGTAGCAGGGAAACTGATACCTGACAAAGTGACAACATTGTTCTTCAACAGACTCATGGGCAGCCTTTTATTAAGCTGCACCCCACAACAAAGCAAAACATAAAATGCAGTCCCTGTTATATGATTCAGCATGAAATATACATGCCAATTAACTTTCAAGCGGACCACTTTGATTACACGTAAATAATTTACTGGTGCATTTAACTGGGCAACTGGACACAGATTTTGGTTGGTACTGCCACCTTATCTGCAATGCTGGACACTGTATCAGACTTCAGGAGGTGGGTGACCAGTAGCTACAAAACAAGCAATGGAGATGTTTTCTTAAAACACAATGACCGGAAGTTGGTCCTAATTTCTCCTCCATGCTCATATACTACATTACATAAACAGGTATGTCCACAGGAGCCTAAGAAGAATAGGTGAGTGGAGCACTAGAAGGGTACTTACTGGTAAGGGGTGGGGAAAGGACATTTGTGAATTTGGTTGTTAAAAAAAAATATGTTAAATTACTTGAGTGAAAACTGGACCCGTGGTTGAAGTGGTCCAGGTGTTGCTAAATGTAACCACCACCACGGAACCCCGTTTCAATAAAGTCAGACACCACTGTTGTCGTCTCTTGGATCTTGAATGTTCAACAAACACCATTTCAATATCAAGCTGAGTAAATAGCAAGTATTCTGTGACAAATCTGACCAGTAGTGGTCAGCTAGCTGCTAGCTAATTTCAGCTATTTGCATTTTACAGCTTTACACGTCTGTGATCCATCCAGTGCAAGTAAAATACTGCGTCAGATGAGTGTTTCAATCGCCTATGCAAAACATGTAACGTTAACAAGCCTGTCAGCAATGTGCCATTTTTTTTCTTCACAACTATCATACGCCCGGAACTTAGGTTAGTCTAATGTTAGCCAGAAAGTACCAGTAATGTTTAGGAAATAAACGTTACTGTCTTCAACCAAGTTAGATGATCGAGCTCGATAACCCTAGTCTGATAGCGAACTGTCAATTTAATCTTCATCACATCCTCCGTGTCATGTTAGCCAATGTTAGATAACGTTACTTCATGAGCGGAGCATACTGTAGCTGGTCACATAGCAAATCGCTACCAGGCTATATTTTCGTGCATGTTTGTTTCAGACGATACAATTAAGTCTTAACCACGTCGACATGTAATGTTAGTTGGTCATAACTAACTAAACTAAAATGGCAAGCTAAATAGCTAGTAAGCAAAAAGGCTAGCACTACCTAGCTAGTGCTGCCTACCATCAAACCACAAACGCGAGATAGCTAGCACTTGCAACACAACATACGTTTCGTTTAGGTTGTTACATATAACTACCTAGTTGACATTAACCATGTATAAAAAGACTAGCTAGCTTGGTAAAGCGAACGTTACCACCGGGCCTAGATAGCTAGCTAGCTGCCCAGCGAACCATCTCACAATTCCAGTCAAATGTTTTAATCAGTGATATCTCGTTAGCTACAGAATACTGCTAACGTTAAGTAGTGCAACGTTTAGTATTCTCGGACTGGTTCGAGGATGCTTCTTGTCGAATTGTGCCTGGCGTAATTTCAAATGTGTTGTGACTAACTTGCCCTGCTAACAAATGTAGCTAGTAGTACTAGCTAGCTAGCACTAGCTAACTGAATACCGTGACACACAGACGAGAGATCCCCCACATTCGCCAGCTAGCTACTCAAATTAAGAGCACATACCAGGAAAGCCAAGAAACCGTATCGTACTTTACCTTGATCCTCTGTGTTTCGGAGTGGAGCTGGTGGCAAGGAGTGATCCTATTGAACAGTATTTTGCTAGCTAAACTAGGATGTTTTCAGTCCTGTGCAATTAGCCACTCCTAGCAGCGGCAATAGCAGAAAAAGCTATCTTGGCCTTTTTAGACAGCCAAACCCACAAGCACCTTTTACCTTCTAACGAAATAATCCTCCGAGTCCCATTAATAACTAAATACGAATGTATAAAAAGACGAAAATAAATGAATCACATTCCCTGATCGTTTACGGAATCGCTTGCTTGCAGCGCACCCCTGTGTTTTTCTGGTTATTTTTCTTTTGACTCTGTTTAATTTAGGGCAATCTCTTTTCACCCTATTGTCAATATTACTGGGCTGAGTCCATGGCACACATAACAGAAGCACACTCTACCATGCTGTTCAGTTCGGAGCTACAGCGGTTCCCTATTGGTCGATTTGAAGGAAACAAGCCATTGGGTTGGGTCCTTGATGACGTCCATCATTTCGCGAGCGGAGACGCTCCTCGAGAGATGAATAAGTAAGATCGGTTGAAGAGGATGGGGCTAGGAAGGAGATTGGGCAGAAGGCGAAGGTGGACCATTCCCCGTATGGAATGAGGCTAAACCTGTTCGAGGCCCTTCCCTTGTACTGTACAGCCGTATCGTGCTATGCCGTATCGAGCCAACTCAAACCGCACTTTCTTATAATTGAGTGCTGAAAAACTCATGCTGTGCAATGCCACGGACCAAAGGACCAGGATTTACTCTGGCAGCTGGCCCCGTTCGGAGAAAAGGATTAAATGGGGATTTTTTCAGAAACTAATACCACACAGTAGAGCAAAGTGTTACATAACAATACCAACAATAACAACAATGACAACCACGTTGTTTCCGATATCATAACGACATTGGTCGTTTTTCCAAAGAATTGGGAAAAATATTGTTGCAAATAACTGTTATTCTGTTCATAATAGTTTTACAGTACGTTTCATGGTAAAAAATCTAGATTAAAAAAAAACATGTCCATATTCATTGCATCACTGTCAGCTAAGGGTCAAATGTACATGTACAAGATTAAGAATCAATTCAGGAATGGACAGATTAATTTGACCATTTGTGTTGATGGTGGATTTTGATTCTGGTTATTTAGAGACTATCTTTATTTATAGGGGTTAATTATAAAACGCAGGTTATTGTGTACAATGCAGGACAAAATGTGGCCTGTGGGCTTGTGTGAACTATTGTTGCTGTGTTTATCTCTTTCACACCAATAGGCCTGTTGGATGGTTGATAACCGCGCAGAGAATATTAAATCCACACATGGCAAGTTTCGTTTGAGTCATATCAGTTTACATAAAATGAATCTGTCTCAGTCATCTATTGAGTATGGGTTCAGATGCATTTCTAATATTCCTATCTTCAGATGTAAGATGAAAGATTACAACTACTTATGAGATCAGGCAAGATTAGCTCTCCACCAGTGGAAAATTGACACAGGGTAATACTTTGATGTCAGGTTGAAATTATACACTTTTTAAGCTCCTTTTACAAAAAGATAAGATGTTTTTTGTTTAAATAGATTATCATTAAATGCAAACATCCGTTTCTGGGTGGATTTGCACATTGTGCAGTGAATTTCCCTCTTCATCGAGTTATTTTTATATCTTCATTTCGTAATTGCTGTTACATTATCCCAGTGGGAATTTACAGACCATGAAACAAACTGTATATTTTGCCAATTATTTTACTGATAACTACAAATGTTTCCAAGATGTAATGTGATCCATGTGTATTGTTTGTATGGCAGCAATTCACACTCATGCCAGCCATCCACCTCCTTGCCTTCCTGTATACACACTATCTTGTCAAGATACGAGATCTTGTCACTTCATCAAAAACACAAAAAGCCACCTGGATTTGCTGATACAAACAATTATTGCTAAATTGTCCATTTGTCCATAATGGAATATCAGTGATAAACAAAAGCGTATGAGAATAAAACATTAACAATACACTAACAATAATGTTTGGACCACAAACAAAATGCATACAATTATGTAATTATGAAATTGCACTTCTATTAAACTTCTAATGTTCTACAGAACAAATGGAACACACTCCTTGACTTGATATAGTCATCACTGAATGTGAAATGTGTCAAATCACTGACTGGTTCTGATGGAGTTGCATGAATAAGTGGGGACTATTTTGATTATGCATGCATGCCTATATATTCAATCCAGAAAGTCACCAGCCAGCACATAATAGGAAATAATCTTTCTATCACCTATAAACATTTCCTTCTCAATGTTGGTATTCAACACTGCAATGCAGCACACCGTCAAGAAAAACAAATGCACAGTAAAATAAAAAAAACACAATCTAAACCTTGTTCCCAGAAAGGGTCTTTGTGGATGTGAATGCTGGTATTGTCATTTGCTGGGTGATTTATCTGTGGCAAAAGGCCTCACGCAGTTCCAGTCTGTTCCTCCAAACCCAACCAACCAATCAATCCAAGTCCCCCCCTCGGAATCTGTGCCAACAGAAACCATACAGAGCTAATTAAAGCATTCTGAATGACTGTAAAAAATCAAACCTCATTCAGGCAAAATTGTGCCCAAACAATGTTTTCTCACCAGCAAACCTCTGGTAAAAAAAAGAACCTTGAGTAAGGGTGAGTATCAGCCCTCTCTGAGTTTGAGCAGCAGTGTTAACTGAGCTGTTGGACATGGATTATTCATGTTCAGAAGCTGTGGTGTATCATTTTAATCAGCTTTATATACTTTGGGGGCTGACAATGTTTCGCTTCATAATAACAAATAATATTGAATAAGCTGAATATTTCATTGAATATTATGTTTCTTAAGGTTAGCCTATTCAGCAAACCTTCAAAAAGGCTGATTTGCTTATTGCTGGTTGACAATTGGCCATCCAGCCAGGGGAAACATACCACATCTTCATGTTTGTGATCAACTTTTTATTGATGTTTTAAAGGGGGGCAATGCCAGCTCATTACAATCAAAGCTGTAGACATATCATACACAAATATATAAGAAAATACATTATATGAACATCTTGCTATATATAAGCATAGGGTGCCCCTTGTTCACAAACCAGCATAGTTTGCATATATGATTGTCTTTATTCCATAAAGGCGATTGTTATCTGATGTCATTGTGCAACTGCTATTCTCAGATTAAGATGTCAGATGATGTCAGAAATGCCAGCTAGTCATGTTCTTGTAACCGAAGGATGGAATACTGTCCTGCTTCAAACAAATGCATGCTTTTGTCATTTTTATGAGTGCTTTGTTTTCCTGCCAATGGGGTAGTCCTCCATTTGCCGTAGTTTCATGCATCCATGATGACCTGCTTGACCTGTGTTTCTGTAATGCACTCTGTGTAGCACTCTGGAGTAATTCCTTTGTTGAGAGAACCATATTAAGTAAACATAATTGAGTTATTAAAACCACAACACTTTTATTCATAAACCAAGGTGGATTTGGTATTAATATAATGACAACGATGTCAGGAAAATGAGGATGATTGATCATACCATGTATTAATGCACATCTTGTAAGTTGCTCTGGATAAGATCATCTGCTAAATGCTTAAAATGTAAAAATGTAAGATATTCCTGAAGAAATATGATTTCTTAACCATCAAAGCAAAGTGGAACTGAAAATACCTTTGGAATAAGCTCTATCAGCCTGTAGTTTTCTTCTGTGAATTCTCAGCAGCCAAATAGGACTTGGTCTTGTCAATAATTAGGTGGGAGACAAAAAAAAGTGGAGAAATATCCCAGTCCTGTGATGTGCAGATGGATATCGTCACCTTCTTAAAATCACAACGGCATGTTCGTAAATTGGCCTAAGTAATCTAATCCTTTTATGTTACATAACTGACAGACAGCGTTATTTGTATGTCAATTGTCATATATTGTCATAACCTTTTTGTGTGAAATTATTAATAAATATCATATATTCTATATTTGGTTCAGTTTATTCTGTTTTTTGAAAAACTTGAAAATATGACTTAGGCCATTATTTTAAGAAGGTGATGATATGCAATTGTTCTTATGTGATATTAAACTGAGGTCCAGACTCCCTGTGGCCATTGATGATGTCTTAGCTTTCTTTGGCTCGGTGGTATTGTCATTTTGATGTTCAGAGTCAGTCAGTCTGACCATGTAAACCCTGTGCAGTTTAGCTAAAACTGCTCTTGCTTGCTGATGTGCATCACCCAGAAGACCAGATATAATAATGTCAGTCTGAGGTTCAATACAACACTTAGAGAAAATATGATTTTATTTCTGATACAAAACCTTCTAAAATAAAAAGGATTACGCTCAGATTGAAAGCAGAATTCAAATACAGAATTGCGCCTGTATTACATAGACTCCATGGGAACTATTAATCATCAAACACTATAAAATACCTGTTTTATAAAGATTCCATAAGGCTTCCAAAATAATTCCACCCAGTTGTCCACAGAAACATAAATACACAACCTTTTCAAACCAGCACACAAGGTTTTCACACAAAACACCCGATTCTAAAGCACACATGCAGATTATTTTCTATCATCCAAGTTGAAGTTCATGTTATTGAATAACCCTTAACTACAGACTATACTCTAAACTGCATTTGTCAGTCTGACAAATAACAAACCTTCATCCATTTTTATAGCATTGTCTGCCACTGAATTGCTTCAGCGCGCTGTTTAAGATGCTAGCCTGTGCCCCAGCAAAGCTGTCCAAATATCATTTTCTTGAGTGATTACAGAGGGCATTTAGATTGCATTCCATCTCAAAGTCATTAAATATCATTAAATGTATTTTGTAGAACAAGCCAGGACATTGTTGCTCCAATGTGTAATCTATCGTTTCACTGCCTTTGATACAGTAAACCCTGTAATCAGAATCCAAAATGAAGGCTCCTTTTAAACTTCAGAGCAGAAATATAGATACACTTACTTAAAAAAATAAAACAAAGAACCTTTTAAAATCTGGGGTCAAAAGGTAGGCCTACGTTCTAAATGTATAAAAAGCCAGTTATAAACTGCCTAGACTTTGACAAAGCACAGGGGAAACAGCTGTCCTTGCACATCTTGTAGCATAAACATCTCTGTTCGGCAGACTTTGAAAGCAAACCCTGACTGACACTTGACTGATCTCAGAGTAACACGTGAAGACATAAAAGGCAAGTGCCTGGACAACATCTGTAATTTCTCCTGTGCCTGTGTCTCTCTTCCTGGAGGGACGTGGGCCTGGTCTCCCCTCTGGGCTGGGTGCTGATGCACCGGCCTAAACGCACGCCCGGCACTCCAGTTCTGCAGCCTCTTAGTTTACCAGAAATCCCTGGAAGACTTTCCAGACCCCATCCCGAAATACTTGCACAGCTGCTTTCAGCCAATCGTCTCGTCTCTGGAAATAGCCACTCCACAACGGAGAGCTCTGTTCCCCTCTCTTTGATGCCCTCCCCTACCCCTCTGTCTCACTTCTCCTTCTTGCTTCTGTGCTTCCCATGGCATCCAGCTTTGAGCTTGAGCGCAGGGGCACTTTTTAGAGTGTGTCTCTTCCCAGAGGCAAGCTCCTCTGCTCCCGGTTTCCACTGCAGCAGCTGAGCATCCTCCCCTCCTGTGAGCAGAGCGCCCCCTGCAGGGTCCCATTGGAAACAGCGTACAGTGGCAGAGTGGCCACCCCGTAGAGACTTCAGCAGCTCCAGGCCCTGGTCACTGCAGTCAAAGAGGTGGAGCTCCCCGCGGCTCGTCCCGCCCATCACCAGCAGACGTTCCTCCTGCTCCACCCAGGCTCCTCCCACAAAGAAATCCAGCACTGAATCTTCAGGGAGAGGAGCGGAGCCACGGGCATCAGTGATACTCAGAAGGGTCAGTGGCTCCTCTGTTTCCATGCTGGCCAAGTCCCACAAATGGATGCCTTCATCGTGGCTCAAGCAAAGTAGTCGCCCATATTCCTTACCTGCCCAGCACACCGCACTGACAGAGGAGCTGGAGTTGCAGGTGGCCAGTAGGGCGTCTTCCTCTGACCCATGGCCCAGGTCAAACACGTTGACCAGGCCATCGGTGGAGCCAGAAGCTAAGCGGTCTGGATCCTGAGGGTGGAAGCGTACCTGAGTGATGTCATCGCTGTGGGACTCAGAATACACCCCCAAAACCCCGCCGCTCTCTTTTGCCATGCGGGTGTCCCAGAACAGCAGGAAGCTGTCCTCCTCCACCTGCTCAGTGCCGGCACACAGCACTACGTCATTGCAGCTGATGTCAAAACTGCAGAAGGTGTAAGAGGGGGAACTCTGGAACATCTGTACGGCCTGGGAGCCAGGGCAGCGCACGTCCCAGGCCCGCAGAGTCCCGTCCGCAGACCCAGAGAACAGCTGACCTGAGGAGGTGTGAGCAAAACGCACACCACACACGGCACCACTGTGACCCCTGTACTCACCCTGAAGACTGAGGGTGTGCGAGTTGTACAGAACAACTGAGCGGTTGGAGCAGCATGCAGCCACCAGCCCATCCCCAGAGCCACAAGTCTGAACAGCCAAGTCCAGCAGGTACGTGGGCTCGCTAGGCTGCAGGCGTCGAGCAACTGACAGAGCTGCAAACTTATCCTCCAGGTTCTCCATGGCAACACTCAGCGTGCCAGAATATCCTGGTGGTGGAAGAGAAACACGGTAAGAACTGTTCGCCATAGTTATGATTCGTATGTGCAGTTCATACAAAGTGTTATGTTAACAAGAAGACCTTACGAGTGTAAATACGGTGATGGTTAGGAAACGGTCAGCAAGGAACTAAAAATCACTTGTTGGAATGACACTCTTTCATTGATTTTCTAATGGCAAGCGATTATGATAATATGCAGTGTTGCACCGAATCCTGTCCCCTCTCAAGTATCTAGCGCCTTCAAAAGGGAGCTGCTGACGTGTGATAAATTCAGTCGTTCAATCGAGTCAATCCCCTCTTACTTCCAGATTAAATTGGGTATAATGCTAACATTAGATAGCTAGCTTTAGAACATGAAGCTCCATGTTTGCTGTTAGTGTTACACGGAATAATAGTGGCTAATCAACGGAGATAATGTATTAGAAAAACACTCAACGAAATCACGATTATCGCTCACCTGGAATATTCCAACAATATCTAATCTATGTAGAAAGGTTATTACTCGCGACACAGATCTCTTGCATTTTAGTACTTACACATGGGTTCTTGTGCCGAGTAACACCAATTTCAGATCCTTGGAAACTCATCTCACCGTGAGAATAGTTCCGCTAAGTTACATAAAACAATCACGAAAATGTTGCATTCAGTTTCACAAAAAGCACAAAAAATAATAATAAAAAGCGAAAAAAATCTACATCAGATCATATTCTATATATACAATATATGTGTATATTACAATTGACAAAAATATTTGTCAAAGTAAATATTAAATAATGGCGGTAGGCTACCCTCTGAATGAACAATAATTGCCGTCTTTGACCACCAGGCGGGAGTAGCTTACTGCTACTTTTTAAACAGGGACTCAATAAAATCTGCACGATATATTTTTTTCTAATTTGTTTTCTATTTTTCCTCTCATGTTGTAAACAGTAAATTTAAATATCTACATTTCACTGATATGAATATTAATTCGCTTACACAACCCATTAGGTTCTAAGATAAGAATCACGTATGATAAAATCTAGTTTTAGATCGTTTTTATATTTTTTTATTTAATATATTACTACCATATTCCTTAACTTAGATTAGAAATGTGGTTTGTGATCCGATAATTTTTTGAATGAAAATGAAACGTTCATAAAACAATAGCTGTATGAAACAATACAACCGGCTATTTGTAAAATACATCAATATGTCAATAGTCAATGCCATCATTCCCTGTTTTCTTTTTAATATAGATGAATTCAATATTGTTTACAACCCCTTTTAAAATTATATGCTTTTGAACTGTATGTTCTTATTGTTATTGTTATCTATATTGTCAGAATGTTATATTGCCTATATGTCTGCATTGCACAAAGTCAGGTTGCTGTTCCTCAGCTATTTTCCTCAATTAAGCCAAACTCCAGCCTATTGTGAAATACCAGGGCATATGGTTTTGTCTTATCTTATCATATCTCTTTCCAGTTGAAGAATATCTTTATTACTCTGGAGGGTTTGGGTAATGAGACAATTGGCCAATTCCCTTTTTTCATTGACTCTTTTTGAACATTGAAACAATAAAAATAGCTGCTGATCATGTCTCATATATCTGCCTTACTAAATAATAATTAACAGAAGATCAATTATTCATCTCATCTCATCTCATCTTCAGCTGCTTATTCCTAGTTAGGGTCACGGGGGGGCTGGAGCCTATCCCAGCATGCATTGGGGCGAGAGGCAGGAATACACCCTGGACAGGTCGCCAATCCATCGCAGGGCACTACATACACCATTCACTCACACTCATACCTATGGGCAATTTAGACTCACGTGCATGTCTTTGGACTGTGGGAAGAAACCGGAGTACCCGGAGGAAACCCACGCGGACACGGGGAGAACATGCAAACTCCACACAGAAAGGTCCCCAGCCTGGATTCGAACCCGAGACCTTCTTGCTGTGAGGCGACAGTGCTATCCACTGCACCACCGTGCCGCCAAGATCAATTATTTTCTTTTTAAAAAAATATACGATTGAATTTCTTAATGCACAAATCCATATCACATAGCCACAGGCCCCAAAAGTTATAATTTACTTTCACAGCAGGGGTTTCACATTATTTAACTCTTAAGAACACATCCACATTTGAGGTTACTAGTGTACAAAGATTTTGCAACTTTAGATTTATTGACACATCTTAATCCTTAATTGACTAACTGAGGTCAAATCAAAGTTATTTTTTTCACGACTTAAAATGTATTTAATACTCTTCTCCTTCTCCTTTTATCAATCTTCTCCTTGACCGTGTAAATGCTCCTCGTGGTTTTACCTCATACATATTTGGTACAATATATTATTCCTGTTCTTTCATGCCTTATTACTTGAGATTTCTAAAAGGTAACGTCCAAACACACTTCAGCTCAGATATTAAAGAGAGGAGGTTGGTGCTCACCAACCAGGGCAGTAATGTATAAAATGAATCATTTACTTTGGCATCATCAAGACTGGTAGACTAACCCACAGTAGAAAGTAGAGCTGGAGCATACAGAGCTTCATTGCACATTTAATAAAACAGGAAACAAATGACCAACGCTTCAATGTCCATGACACCTTCCTCAGAGTCAAAGCTCTAAAATATCTACCTTTTTGGTCTTATCCGACCATAACACCTGGTTCCAATCAGAGTTTCAACGTCATTTAGCAAACTCCAGATGTTTATTAACTCCAGATGTTTCTTTTTGTTTATTGCCCTCCATGGAGCCTTTTTTACTGCAACCCTTCCAAAAAGCATATTGGCATGGAGGTGGTGTCTGATGGGAGATTTGGAGACTTTGTGTCCCCCAAGATGCAACCTGACTGTGCGTGGGGGCAAGATGCACTTGCAACCTCTACCAGGCAGGTTTATCACGATGATTTTAAACTTCTTAATTATTGACTTATTAGTGGAGAATGGTTCTTTATTTTGTATTTAATTGTTTATAAGCATCTCCTGACATGTGAAGATCAACAGCCCTTTTTCTTGTTTCTTCTGTTCAGTTCTTTGCCTTTCCCCATGGCGGTGTATGACAAATACATGGAGGCATGTGTGTTGCCTCGTTTTTCTACCCCAGCGACACAAGAAGCCACAATACACATTCACAGTAGATCTGAACACATGCTATTATCTGAGCTTTTCAAAGGAGCCTTATTATGATCAAGTAACAAGGGCAAAAACATGTGACTTTATTAATTTACAGCAATAATCAGATCAAAAATGTCAAATCTCTCCTGTAAAACCCAATCCTCTTAAGCCAACAGCATATTGGCATGTGGTG